>CM062297.1:217116231-217507580 GCA_031216915.1 Pictodentalium vernedei
ATGGCAAGCACTTTACAGGACGAGCAGTGGATGCGATTTCTAACTGTAGGAGGACCTCCTCTTCGCTAAACTATGCGGCTAAGTGGAAGGTTTTTCGTCGTTGGTGTAGGGATCATTCTGTGGATATTTTTGATCCCTCTATACCAGACATTGCAAACTTTCTAGTATACTTGTTTGACGAAATCAAACTGCAGCCTGTTACTATTAAGGGTTATAGGTCTATGTTATCTGATACCTATGCACATCATGATAGTTTACAAATTGGATCTAATGTCTCTTTATCTAAGTTGGTTAGAAACTTCTCGATAAATAGACCCAGAACTCTTAGGTTAATTCCTAAATGGAATTTAGCTTGGGTTCTTCTTAAACTGAAGGAAAAGCCATTTGAACCTCTTGGGACAGTAGATTTCAAATTCTTATCTTATAAGACAGCTTTTCTCTTAGCTTTCTCTTCTGCTAGAAGTGTCAGTGAGCTTCATGCACTGTCGGTGGATGATTCTCACTATCGTAGTGTCGGGAACACTATCACCTTCACTACTAATGTGGGATTTTTAGCTAAGAATCAGGCTCCTAATAAATATCCGGAACCTATTGTTATTAAGGCTCTTCTGTCTTCAGACGGGCGTAGGCCTTTACTCTGTCCTGTTAGAGCATTACGTATCTATAAACAGAGATCTCAGTTTATCAGAAAGGGACGAAAACGTTTCATTCTGTCTTTGTTGCCTAATAGAAGGGACATTTCGGTCCATTCTATTGCTAGATGGATTCAATTAACTATCCGTACTGCTTATGAGAGTTTATCTTCTTCTCAGCAGTCTGTGCTTAAGATTTCGGCTCATGAAGTAAGAGCTCTTGCTACTTCTTGGGCTTACGCTAATAGTATTTCTATTACAGATTTAATGAAGGCTGCTTATTGGTCTCAGCCATCCACATTCACAAATTTTTATCTCAGAAATATTGAGTCCATTTCTGGAGACCTGCATTGTTTAGGTCCGTTATCTGTTGCTCAGAATGTCGTCCACTAAACAGTTGCAACTATAGTTATGCAGGCTTTCTGTTCCGGCAGTGACTCCGTCCGGCTGCCCTCTTCGCTCTGGGCTATTTGACCCAGGGCAAGGGGAATGGGGGGGGGGGGGGGGGGGGGGGGGGAGTGTGTTCCCTTAGGTCACCTGCTTTATAGTGAAAAGCAAGGGAATGCCTCCTCCGAAGTCAGTATTTCTGAGTCGTTTCCGGGATGGTTTTAAAGTGTAATATTAATGTTAAAAATTCATTCATGTCATATTTTTAAAGTGTAGCTCGGTGTGAAGCATTTGTATATGTCAAGTGTCAAACGGGCGTTAATATACAATCCTCGGACACTTTCAAAAGAATATAAAGAGTCTCAATTCTCTGGACTAACTTTATTTATTGGCTTACTTTAAAAATAATTAGTATAAGGGTTATACTGGATGTTAATAGAGAACATGAATGTTATTGTGCTCAATTATGAAGGGTATTGTATCTTTCTAATTTAACATAAAAGAAGAAAGATACATGTAAAGCCTAATACTCCTTTTCTCCTTGAGGGGTTGCCTCTATATTATATAGTTGAGCTTATTGGATTTTCCTCTATGTCCTAGGCCCTCCAGCCTTTTTACTATTCAGCTAAGTCTGGGTCATTGGTACAGTATAAAAATGTTAAAAAATTTATAGTAATTTATATATTTTTTATACTTACCAATGACCCAGACGGGTATGGCCCTCCCAGGAGTTGGGAACTCTTACCTCCCCGCTGAGTACATAGCGCTGACCAGGCACTGCCAGTAAGAATGATAATTGGCGCCAATTTCGGAACGTCCTTGACACTGCGTATGCGCAGTAGGGGTGAAGTATGGAGGTCCTATAGGACATGATTTCTTTTGGTTTTGGATGCAAATTTTGGGGATTGGGGGGCAAAATTTGTGTTTGGCCCTGGATTTTTTAGAGTTAGCACCAGCTAAGTCTGGGTCATTGGTAAGTATAAAAAATATATAAATTACTATAAATTTTTTAACTTTTTTATTGATTACACTTTATGGAGTTAATCCCTTTCACTGTCTTGTCAAATTTAATTAGTGCATTCACAGTCTGTATAATAGGTTCAGTCCCAGTTTGTCTAATTTCTCTCCTCTTTCTTACCTCTACCCCATCGCTATAATCTGATTATAGGTAATTAGCATTATTCTCAGACAGTCTAATTTTCACGCCTGCTGGACCACTAAATTTGACTGGGTGACTCTACTTTGGTTTCTAGGGGTGGGGGGGGGGGGGGGTTTGTGTTTGCTGTTCATTTCTTTGTTTTTCTACATTTTTGGCAGACAAAAGAAAAAACCCACTGAATTATAACAACTTATGTGTTTGTTTGATGTGATGTGTTTGATGTTCATTATTGTTGAAATGACTGATTCAGACTTTGAATTTATGAATTGTGTTTACAATGAATCCATGATAAATATTGATCAGAAGGTAATATTTCGAAGTTTCATTGTTCTCATCATGAACCTACAACCTCAGATTCTTCAGATTGACTTTGAAAAAAAAATGCTGCCAATGCAGCCTGTGCAGCATTTGACTGTTTTTAAATACGTGGTTGCTTCTTCCCCTATGCACAATCACTATGGAGAAAGATACAACACCTTGGTCTTGCAAGTAAATATAATAGGACTCAAAGTTTCATCACTTGGCCATTAGAGCTAAAGCCCTTCCTTTGGTACCTGTGGACGAAGTGGAGAACTTGTGGGTTGATGCAATTGCTGACAGTCCTAATAATCCACAAGTCCCCAATTTCTTGGTCAAAAAAACAACATGGATTGAATATGGAGTGTGGGATAAACCAACATGCAATCACTTTGAGAATGATGGGCATCGATCAAACAACCATTTAGAAGGGTGGCATAGTAAGTTAAACTCCTTGTCAACATGCCACCCTAACATCTATGAATTCATAGGACTCATCAAGAGAGAACAGTCAAGAACTGAAGTCAGAATAGCCCAGTCATGTGGTCATCCCAGAGAACCACAAAGAAAGAAAAAGAAATATATTTTGGTCGATGAGAGACCGAGGACAGCAAACAATCTAAGAAGTGGTGCTTTAGATATAATGGACAATGTTGATAATGTTGCTCATGTACTCAGGAAATGGGACTAAAATTCATTCATTCATTCATTCTTCATTCATTCATTCATAAATTATGTTCTAATTCATTCATTCATTCATTCATAAAAGTATAAAAGTGGTTTTATTATTTGTCAAAAAAGATTATGTGCATTCATTCAATCGTTTATTCATTAATTATTTGTCCATTAATTAATTCATTCATTTTAAGAATACAATTATTATTTTTTTATCATTATTTTCTCCCACCTACAGCTATTCATTTGAACATTTCAAAGTAATATTTCTAGTTGGAGAAATTGTACTACTCAACTACTTGGACTCTGTGTCTCACAGTTCTGGATTTAAGTGTATTATAAAGTATTTTTTTAATTAATATACTGCACTTATGGGTTAATTTTGTTTGTCTCGCCTATCTGGATGGTTGTTGGTAATGAACACAAATTGAGTTAAGCAAACAAACTTATTAGATACTGACTATAATCCATCTCCCTTTGATCTACCTAATTTTCACACATTTTACCAAAACAATAGCAACCGGGTAAGTGAGACAACCTCACTAAATGATGGACTCATCCAAATTTCTCCCCAGTAAATCCAGTAATCAGTCATCCTTGAAAATCCCATGTGATCTCACTTTCTTACTGGACTCCTGTTTTGAAAATAAGGTCATCTGGGAAGACATTGTATAATTTCAGACAGAGCAGGTTTAATCCTTTTGTCTCAACTTGGACCTGTGTAATTCATTTAACTGCCGGGTGTGGTGTAGTTTACATGGATACAGCTGTAGGTGACTTAACAGTGTTTTTACAATATTGGTGGCTGCCAGTACAGATATCCAGCTATAGTGTAAAAACATTGTCAAGATACATGCAGTTATCGGTTGAGTTCTTGAAGAAGAGTACACTTGAGGGCAACTGTTTCAAAGCAATATAAAAGTACCAGTTTATTACTGTATGGGCACTCAAGGGTTAACCCTTTACCTAACAGGAAAATTAGATGACACTTGCAAAACGAATTCTTGAATAACTAATTTTTTTCATTTTTTGTTTCAAAAACATAGGTTATGACCCCTCATTGGAACGAGCTCAATTAGCTCGTTCCAATGATGGGTCATAACCTATGTCTTTGAGACAAAAAATGAAAAAATAATGAAAACTAAGTGGCGATTTTTGAGAATAGTGCTGGCCGGTTTTGACTGTTACATTGGGTAAAGAGTTAAACATGTAAACAAAAATGACGAACTTCTTGCATTTCAGTTTTGTAAAAGATACAGTAGCATATTCACAAAAGAGAACAGAAAATATCAACTGTGATCCTACCAATCCATAATCATCCACTGGACTGCATCACTTTACTGGTTACAGGATAACACCCCCTCAAGACAAAACTCCCTCAGACAAAACCTCCTCACTTTCTGCATTCAAAGACAAAACCCCCTCAAGACAAAAACCCCTCAAGACAAAACACCCTCACCAGAATTATTATAGAATATGGTGAAAATAAAAATGTTAATATATCATTTTTTGGAAAGAGTTGGGGGGTGGGGGGGGGTACTTTTATGTTTAATTTTTTCAATTCTTTAAATCATTTTTTGGAAGGGGGCAGAGGTGTGAATAATTTGAAATTTTTTGATTATACCAGAAGCATAGCAGAAAATAATAATAATAATAATAATAATAATATTTTTAGTAATTTTCTTGTCAACTTATATTATGTGGTTCAAACTCTTACAGAAAAAAATGAAGTGCACAATATAGTTTGTTTCAAGAAGTATTATGAAAACAAAACAAAGTTTTCATATATTAAAAAGTGTTTAATGTTACCATATGCATGTTTACTATATTTGAGAAAAAATATTTTTTTATGAAAAATGAGTAAACAAAAAAAAACAAACAAAAAAACAACAATAAAAAAAAAAAATAAAAAAGTAAATTCAAATCGTGTTCATTATCATTTATTGTTTTGCTATGTGAGGGGGTTCTGTCCAAGAAGTCAATTAAGGTGAGGAGGTTTTGTCCTGAGGGAGTTTTGTCAGCAGGGTTTTTTTCCGAGGGGGTTGTGTCTTGAGGAGGTTTTGTCCTAGATTCTACTTTACTAAATGCCTTGTATTTGCACAAGGCATCTGTGCAAAACACTTCACACTGTCTGTAATTATTAAATCACCTGAGTGAAAACATCAAGTATTAGATTAACCCCAGACTGCAACCAATACAACGATAAATCTTTTACATTTATTAAAATTTAAACTAGGCTATTAAAAAGAAATTCTTGTTTCTCTGGCACCTCCCTCATCATAGAAAATCTGCCTCATCATCTTTTTATCACCTGGAAATCTCTTCGGTGACACTCTTTTGCACTTGTAGGTCAAATGTTTAACCAACTATACCTTGTTGGACAGAGCTCTGTTTGACATAACTACATTATGGGAAATTTTCACTGCTGAAAACATTGGTTTGCCACATAATATTGTAAGTAGTTAAATTTCTGATTTCAACTATTTTCAGAACTATTTTGTGAATAAACAAAAAAGATAAAAAAGCCTCCCTCATCATAAAATTGAAAAATTTCCTGAGAAACAAGACATTTTTTTTACAGACCTCAGTAGACTACTTCACCTGATTTTGTTTTTTTCTTCTTTTAGGCCTATGGGACAAATGATCAAACCAATGATAGATTCGATGTCTGTTTCACCATCAGGAGGTCATACCCTATTTTCTCAGGATGCTGCAGCAGCTTCTTTGCATACACCTAAACCATCATCCACGCAAAAAATGGGTAACACAAACTCTAATTCAAAAAACTCAAGTGAAGAATTGTGTCCATTGTTCAAAAGACTGGAAATTGAAGAAATAAAATCTGAGAAGAAAGTCTCCGACAGTAGTCTGTCAGATGGTGACAAACAGTTATTAGATGAGATTTATGAATATATAACCACAGAAGATTGTTCATGGTCTGTTGGAAAATCACATTTGCAATTAATAGGTAATTTGTCATCTATGTGCACTATAGCTGGCAGCATTGAAATTTCGGGTTTGGTATTTTTTGAATGATTTACCCCAGTATTGGCACAGTATTTGGTGTCACCCATCCATGGGAAACGAAGCAATCTGACTGGTGATTATAAGACTTGGTAGTCAGAGGCTGGGACAGAGACAGATGAGACTAGATAGGCAACTAGTATAGTCAGAATAGGGTCAGTTACAGACAAAACAGATAGAAACTGAGAATTTTAAAGGAATCCGAACTAGATAAATAGGAAGTATTCGAACCAGCAAACTACTCCAGTTAGATCGAACTTGCCCCACAGGAGTCCTCTCGACCATATAGTACAACGTGTTCCTATTATAAGCCCAAAATGGGGAAATCTAAACAAAATAAAGTCTGTCTCGGTAGTTTTTGGTGGTTTGGAGTGATTTTTGGGTTGTTTGTGGTAATTAAATTTACTCCTATTCAATCGAACACACCCTCCAAATTTACCCTTGTCCTATTGAAGGGTTTTGGGTCACCTACCAACCACATGCTACCATAGAAACCAAGATGTCGGCCTCCAGTATAAAAAATGGACGACGGAAACACATGTCACCCTAACAACATGCTCTGTGAATTCACATTAAGACCATGCATCACTATGGGGATGACATCACATGATGGCCACTCACTCGAACGACCAGGACAATCAAACATGATGTAACTAGGTCACGTGACATTACGTCACTTCCTAGGTTCACCACTAGCTCCGTCCTGTCGGGTACATGATCTACTACTGATTCTCTTCAATTTCGAGGCATTTTTCTTGCGACCATTTTGAATATTCACTGACTAAATTGTTTTTTTCATACTCAGAAAAAGTGTCCAAAATACTATATAGTTGATTCCTGTGCATGTATCAAACATTTGTTTTCCACAACCATCATACAACTTGAGGTAGTGTAAACTTGTCCATTACAAAAGTGGGATACTTGTAATTGAAAACGGGTGGTCGCACTTGTGGCCATCTTGTTTTCCACATCAGCATTCGATGGTGCATGTTCACAATGGGTATTATTGGAAAATAATTTGCGATCAAGTTAACATCTAAAAGTTTACAGGTTTCTATATTTTTATACTGTACCAATGACCCAGACTTAGCTGGTGCTAACTCTAACAAAACCAGGGCCAAATGCAAATTTTACCCCCCAATCCCCAAAATTTGCATCTAAAACCGAAAATTATATGGTCCTCCATACTTCTACTCCACTGCGCATGCGCAGTGTCAAGGAGGTCTCAAAATTGCCGCCAAAAGTCATTCTTTGTTTGGCCCTCAATCAGTTACAACTGACTGATATTTGTGCTTGTAAATCTCAGTTTAAATGATGCCAGACGCATAATTATGAGAGAAATGGTGGATGTATGGTGGAAATAGAAGGTGGAGAGGAAAAAACAGTGGAAACAAATATTCAGGGCTGTAACTTATAACTATTTTACGAAATTATTTATGTTACCTATTTTCGAGGCATGACCTTGTTGTGGTCATTCTTGCTATGAATGTTCCATTGTTTAATCAGTGTTTCCTCTCTCCCTTTCCTTTATTCCCCCCTAGCTATTTTCCCATGCTTTTGGCTTATTTTTTGTAATGTTTATTACTAAATTTCTTGGGAGTTTTGGCTTGGTAACAGAATTATTTTCTGTTTTTTCCCCATGTTTACGTCCTCACCCCAGGGGTGTTTAGGCGTTTTGGTCTGCATCTACCATCTGATGTTCTACAGTTTCTTCTCTGGAAGCTTCTGTTTTAGTCCGTTGTCTGCAGCTAGCTCGACCGCTGAAGTGGTTACTCCGTCCATGGGTACCGTGACACCGGGTGTGTCCGTTGCAGTAGATAGAAGTGGATTGGGTAGAGCGAGCACCTTAAAATATAAACATGCTCACCCAGCTACGACGGAACAGAGGAAGAAGCCTGTAACTACCGTGGGAAGCTCAGCGGGGTCTGAGAGGACCGCGAGCGAGAGAGGTCCCTCTCTTTCCCAGCAGCATCTGGGGCCAGATGTTGTGATTAAAAACTTGCGAGAGTCGGAGCAAACGTCCACGCCTTCCGTTCGGAACGCTCCACATAGATCACAGCCGGCCTTGGCTGCAGTTACGGCTTCTACAACGTCATCTACCAAACACACACGACTGCACCCTAGCTACCCGACTTCGGATATTCAGCCTGCATTGCCAAGAAGGGACCACTTGTCATCTGCGAAGTCGTACCATCCGGTAGCTAGGGCGACGAAGCCTCATTCATCGGGACATCCAGAGAAAAGAGCCATCTTGGACACACCATCCCAGGAGCAGCAAGCGGCGAAGAAACAGAAGATCGCTGCTCCTCAGTGCTCCGTAACAGACTTGCTGTTGCAGACTGCGCAGCTGAACGCAGATTCCCAGCAAGTGCAAGAGCAGCCTACGGCATTCTCAGTTACAGCAGCCTGAGATTCACAACTGATTCTCTCGGATGGTGAAAGGGATATGGAAGAAGATTACTCTTCCCTTTCGGAATAATACACGGTTGCGATGGATTTAATCTATCAATACTACCCTGAATTTGTTCCAGCAAATCAGAATGCTGACGAAAGAAACCGCTGGCGTCGTTGGACGCAGACTTTATCCAGACAAAGGAGGAGGTCCTATCTTTTCCGGTTCAGTCTAGGCAGGTGTTGCAGGCCTTCGGCCATTTAGACGATGCTATATTTAAACTCTCCAGTGGGAAGAAGAAGGGGGGTTTCTTATCATCATCTTCCATAAATTTACCGTTTCTTGGACCACGTTTATTTAAAACAGTCAGGGAAGATGTACAGAGAGTGCCTCTGCGTTTGGATGAGCAGGCCGAGAATCTAGAGGTATCCTTGCCTGTGTCATTCACAATTCACTCAGACACAATTGAGACAGCAATTTCTTCAAATAGAGAGAATTTGGACGTTATGTCTTACGCAGATCACCTTACAAGAGCTATGGCGCAACGTCTCAACGGGAAGGAATTTGAGGATGTCCGTACCTCTTTAAAAGTTCCTTCCAGGGCATTTATGTTTACCACGTATAACTCTGCCTTAACAGTGGCTAATTTGGAGTTAATCAGACGTGATGGTGCCCTTGCGTCGTCTTCTTTGATAGATGACAAGGTGAGAAACTCTTTCCGAGTCACTTCGGTTTCTGGGCACACTATATTTGACGACAAGCTTTCTCTGGTTTATGACCAGGCTACTAAGAAAGCGTCTAATACTCTGCTTCTAAAGCCGGCGTCTCATCGACCTGCGTCAGCAGAAAAGAGTAAAGGAGGACGTCCCAGACAGAAATCATCAAAAGGGGACTCCTCGCGAGGGTATAGGAAACCTCCATATGGTTACTCTGGAGGTTGTCAGTACAGCGACTCGGGAAAGGGGCGTAGGTCTGATTGAGACTACCAGTCAGACACCCGTAAGCTTACGGGTCGAGGCTCTTCGCAAGGAGGATGTGGTTTCTCCTCCCTTAAGCCTCGCAGGTCATACAGGTGATGGTCACAACCTCTGCCAGTTGGCGGAAGGTTATCAAGCTTTGCAAAAAACTGGATAATGATTACGGAAGACCAGTGGGTAAGAAATGTAGTCTCGGAAGGCCTACAGCTAACATTCCGAGCGAAGCCACCACTAACAAGATGTCTGTGCTGGACAATCTTCCGTCAAATCCTTGCAAAAGAGAGTCTCTCCTAGCGGAGGTACAGGCTCTCTTATCAAATGAAGCAATAGAGATGGTCGAGAATCAAAATTCTCAGGGTTTTTACAGTCACCTGTTCCTCGTACCGAAGCCAGATGGCTCGTTCCGACCAGTAATAGACTTGAGCTGGATAAACAAGCTTATTGTGGCTCCGAAGTTCTATATGGAGACCATTCGGTTGGTAAGAGCGAGCATTCGAGTGAACGACTATGTGGCAAGCATAGATCTAAAGGATGTGTACTTTCATCTCATGGTACATCCAGCATTCTAAAAGTACCTGCAGTTCGCAGTACAAAGGAAAGTGTAGCAGTTCTGAGCGATGTGCTTCGGTCTGAACCTGGCTCCCTGGGCTTTCACTCGAATAATGAGCTCGGTAATGTCACACTTCCGAGCTCATTCGTCTGTGGTAACGTCGGCTTACTTGGACGACATTCTTCAGATACGGCAACAAAATTATTCTTCAGAACGATGTTCAGAGTCTGCTTCTATTGCTCTGACATCTCGGTCTCATCGTAAATGAGAAAAAGTCGGATCTAGCTCCGCCCAAGTCGTTCATTCACTTGGGAATGAGTTTCGAGACTCACAACAATCTGGTTTGTCTGCTGTTACCCAGAGCGAAATTAGTCAGTTGTTATGCTTGCTTTTGTCTACACGCAGATGCATTAACAGCGAGGGAATTCATGCGACTGATGGGGTTCTGCAGAGCGGCTGCGGATCTTATTCCGATGGGCTGCCTGCATACACGTCCCCTCCAGATATTCTTTGCCCAGCACTGGAGTGTGAAGACGCGTTCGCTCGAGACCAGTATTGTCTTAACGGACCTAGTAAAACAAAAGGTCCAGATTTGGCCAGATATTCAGTGGTTAACTCAGGGAGTTCTGCTGCAACTTCCGGATCCGGCTTTCATGATTATGATGGATGTGAGTCAAATGGGTTGGGGCATGACCATGAGCCCGACAGACTTGAAGTGTCAGGGTCTTTGGGACCCTTGGTTCCTAGAAAAACATATAAACATCAAGGAGATGATGTCAGTATGATTAGGGCTACAACATTGGATTCACATTCTAGCGGACGCTCATATTCAGATATTGTCAGACAACTTGATAGTCATAGCGTATATCAGGAACCAGGGCGGCACTCATTCGATTCCGTTATGCGAACTAACGGAAAAAATTCTCCTGTATGTCATCATGTTCATCTCTCTGTCCGTCATATACCGGGTTGTCTGAACATAATAGCAGACTCACTATCTTGGAAAGGTTGTCTGTTGCCATCGGAGTGGACGCTGAACAAGCATGTATTCAGACAGATTTGCTACCAGTGGGATCGGCCCATGATAGATCTGTTTGCGATGCATCTGAACAATCAGTTACAGACGTACGTGTCGCCATGTCCAGACCATTGAGCGTACACAGTAGACGCTCTGTCAATTTCATGGGACGGAATGATAGGATATGCGTATCCTCCAACTCCGTTGATTCAGCAGATTCTGTTAAAGATCAAACAGTCTCATTGCAAAATTCTTCTAGTAGCACCTCTGTTGTCACAGAAACCGTGGATCAATCTTCTCGGGTGTTTGTCTTGGGACGTTCCCCGGAAGCTTCCTCTGCAAGAGGACCTTCTTTATCAGGGGAAGTCATGTGCACTGCATCACAACCTGGAAGGTCTCAACCTTCACATATTTCCGTTGTGCAGTCCTTCTTGCATGGCAATCAATTTACAGGATGGGCAGTGGACGCAATTTCTAACTGCAGGAGGTCTTTCTCTTCGTTGAATTACGCAGCGAAGTGGAAGGTTTTCTTCCGTTGGTGTAAGGATCAGTCGATAGACGTATACAATCCGTCCATACCGGATATTGCCAACTTTCTGGTCTACTTGTTTGATGATCTCAAACTGCAGCCAGTCACTATTAAGGGCTATAGGTCTATGTTATCAGACACTTGCGCTCATCATGATAACTTGGCAATTGGATCTAATGCTTCATTATCCAAACTGGTTAAACATTTTTTATAAATAGACCTAGAACCCTCAGATTAATTCCTAAGTGGAATTTGGCTTGGGTTCTGTTGAAGCTCTGTTTGAGCCATTGGACGTTGTAGAGTACATATTCTTGACCTATAAAATGGCATTTCTCTTAGCCTTTGCATCCGCTAGAAGAGTTAGTGAACTTCATGCTTTATCTGTTGACAAATCTCAATACCGTAGTGTGGGTAATACCATTACTTTAACTACAGAAGTGGGATTTTTGGCTAAGAATCAGGCTCCAGATAAATGGCCTGAGCCTATTACCATTAAGGCTCTGCCGTCTACGGACAACCATAGACATCTGTGTCCAGTCCTATGCGCATATATAAATGCCAATCAGAGCTTATAAGAAAAGGAAGAAAACGCTTCTTTCTTTCTTTAATTCCTGACAGAAGAGATATTTCTGTTCATTCTATTGCTAGATGGATTCAGTTGGCAATACGCATTGCCTATGAAAATCTATCTTCAGATCAGCGTTCTGTAAATAAGATATCAGCGCATGAAGTTAGAGCACTGTCCACCTCCTAGGCTTATTCTAACAGTATAGCCATTACTGATCTCATGAAGTCTGTGTACTGGACACAGCCCTCTACGTTTACCAAGTTTTACCTTAGAAATTTAGAGTCCATCTCCGGTGACCTTAGATATTTAGGTCCTCTTTCTGTTGCTCAGAATGTCGTCCACTAAATTGATTACATCTATAGTTATTTAGGCATCCCGTTCCAGAAGTGACGCTGTTCCGTTGCCCTCTTCGTTCTGCGGTCTCGTACCTCAGAAGAAGGGGAGTGGGGGGGGGGGGGGGACAGTTTTTTCCCTTATAATCATCTGGCTTTATAATGAAAAGCAAGGGAAGACCTCCTCTGGTGTCAGTAGCTCCGAGACGGTGCTGGAATGGTTTTAATGTGTAGCTCAGTGTGAAGCAAATAATATGTCTCATTATGTATTGTTTTTAAAGTGTAGCTCACTGTGAAGCATTGGTATATGTCACATGTCAAATGTCAAGTGTTAATTTTCAATCCTCAGACACTTTTAAATGAGTATAAAGAGTCTCATTCACTGGACTATCTTTATATATTGGCTTCCCTTCACCGAATTAGCATAATGGGTTATGCTGGCATTAAATGGAGAATTATATAATATGTAATACTCAATTACATTGTTGGTGTTGTCTTTTTCTTTTCTCATAAAAGAATGTCTTTCTCTTTTCTTGCAAAAGAAAAAGACATATATAATTCCTTTCTCTCCTATTCTCCTGTAGGAGATATCCTTTATGAAGTGTTTGAGTAATTGGATATTTTTATACTGTACCAATGACCCAGACTTAGCTGGTGCTAACTCCAACAAAACCAGGGCCAAACACAAATTTTGCCCCCCAATCCCCAAAATTTGCATCCAAAACAAAAAGAAATCATGTCCTAAAGGACCTCCATACTACGCATCTACTGCGCATACGCAGTGACGCAGTCGTCCCGAAATTGGCGCCAATTATCATTCTCTGTTTGGCCCTTCATCAGTCAACATCTCACTGATCTTTGTGCTTGTAAATCTCAGTTTAAAGGATGCCAGACACGTAATTTTTGGAGAAAATGTGATTCTAAGGAGGATAGAAGGAGGAGAGGAAAAAGAAGTGGCAAAAAAAATAATCAGGGCTGTACTTAAAATTTTTTGATGAAATTATGTTAAGTTGCCTATTTTCGAGGCATGGGCCTCTTGTTGTCATTCTTGCTAATTGTTGCACTGCTTATTCAGTGTTTCCTCTCCCATAGCCTTCTAAAGTCCCCCCTGGCAATTCTCCCATGCTTTTGGCATATTTTTGAGAAATTTCATTTCTAAAATTTCCTGGGAGAGTTGCTTGGTTACAGAATGTTTTCTGTTATTTTCCCCATAGTTACGTTTTCACCCATGGGTGTATAACGTTTGTGTTCTGCATCTTCCATCTGATGTTCTACAGATTCTCCCCTGGGAGTCTCTGTTTTGCATCAGATAGAGTGTAATTGATGACTGATTCTGGGCCAGTTTTTTCAGTGCCTGGAGTCATGTATTTTTATACTGTACCAATGACCCAGACATAGCTGGTGCTAACTCTTAAAATATAGGGCCAAACACAAATTTTGCCCCCCAATCCCCAAAATTTGCATCTAAAACTAAAGAAAACATGTCCTGAAAGGCCCTCCACACATCGCCCCTACTGCGCATGCGCAGTGTCAAGGACGTTCCGAAATTGGCGCCATTTATCATTCTAAGTTTGGCCCTTCATCAGTTAACATCTGACTGATCTTTGTGCTTTTAAATCTCAGTTTAAATGATGCCAGACACATAAATATTAGTGAAATGGTGATTCTAAGGAGGATAGAAAAGGAGGAGAGGAAAAGAATGTGTGACAGAATTTTATCAGGGCTGTAACTTAAAATTTTTTAATGAAATTATGTTAAGTTACCTATTTTCAAGGCAGCAGCCATTTTGTTGTCATTCTGATTATTTAGTTACACTGTTTTTCAAGTGTTTTTCCTCTCTCCCTGTCCTTTAAGTTCCCCCTTGCTATTCTCCCATGCTTTTGGCATAGTTTCTGTAATTATTATTACTAAAATTTCTTGGGAGTTTTAGCTGTATAACAGAATGAATTCTGTTCTTTCCCCATATTTACGTCTTCACCTACGGGTGGTTAGGCGTTGTGTTCTGCATCTACCATCTGATGTTCTGCAGTTTCTTCCCTGGAAGTCTCTGTTTTGCATCAGATGGTGTATTTTTGGTAACTGATTTCGGGCCTGGGTGCCTGGAGTCTTATTTTAGTGTTTTTACACTCATTGTTTACATTTACAACAGCCCTCTGTGTGAGGGGGGGATTTCTAAATAATAATATCTTTATGTTATTTTTATCGTAACTAGATACATTATTATTGTTCGTAAGTGTTGAAAAAAATTGTTTAAAATATTTTTAAAATTTTTGTCCACACTTAGGCTTGGGATCCATTGGGGCTCAACGTTACTTTTCAGAAACTTGGGCTGTTCTGAAAAAATATTTTTTCAAAATATTTTGATTTCAATTATTTTTTCTATATTAATGGATCATATTATTATTATGTATTTTGATTGCCAGGGGTTAGTGCGAGTACCAGGACTTGTTTTCTTTTCACATTGAAAGGATATTGATCAATTGCTTTAAGAGGAAGTCTTCCTCTGACCTTATTATCATTCTATATGTGGTCAGTGTACTCGCATTAACTCCTGTTCTGTATCGTATGATTTCGATGACAATATGGGAAGCGTATGTCACGGTATGTTGTTGGGGATTTGGACACTCCGGTCCTTTCCCTGCAGGGTCACTCTACTTTATCAATTTCTATTTCAGACGATCAAGATTAGGGTGATGTATCTGTGATGTCTTCCAACAGTGTGCCTCCGTCGTCACAATTAATGAAGGGCTAGCGGAAAAGTGCTCATGTAATACGCCAATTGCCTAAGAGGACCCTAGTAGGTTCGACGGCCTTTGACGTCCGCTAGCTCGCCCGGTGTAGCGTCCATTCACCGAATGGTTCGGCAGCCGGGTTCGTCCGTTGCGGTCTAGAAGGAATTTTGGGGTGATGCGAGCACTATAAAATTAACTTAATGCACACCCAGTGACGGCGGATCGGAGGGAGAACGGAGGAAGCCTTTTAGTCCGGTTGATAGCTCGTTCCGGTCCATCCGGACGGCAAGCGAGAGAGGCCCCTCTCTCGTTCAACAACATCTGGCCCCAGATGTTGTGGTACAAATGTGTAGTTAGCGGAGCATACGTCCGTCGCTCGGGACGCTCCGTTGTATAGGCAGTCCGCTGAGACTGCTAAGGCTTCCTCTTCTCGTCAGCGCACACGACCGCATCTTGGCTGCGTGACCGCCGATATATTACCAGCTTCGCCGATCAAGGATTCTTCGGCGACCAGGTCACACCATCCGGCAGCCAGGGATTCGAGACCGATGGACTCCGGACGTTCGCATAGGAAAAGTATGCGGGAGCCATCTGATGCGGAGCTGCCCTCGGCGAAGCAGCGATAGACTGCGCCTCCGCAGGTCTCGACGCCGGACATTCTTGTGCACTTAGCACAGCTTATCGCAGCATCCCAGCAGCCGACAGAAACGGTGTCGGATCGAGAATTATCCGACAGCGCTGGGTCGGTAGCCGGGGACTCGAGGCCTGCAGACTCCGGACGTTCGCATAGGAAGTGTGCGGGAGTCAACGTACACGGAGCTTCCAGCGGCAATGCATCGTAAGTCCGCTACTGCACAGGCCTCGGGAACGGATGTGCTTTCCTTAATAGCACAGTTTATCGCAGCATCCCAGCATCAACTGAATCTGTCGCATATATTTTATCCGACGATGCTGGGTCGGGACGCTCCGCGGAAGCGGGTACGGACGTCCGAAAGTTTCATCCGGTCCGATGGATACCGAAAGGGATTCGGTGGATTTTAAGCTTTCCCTTTCGGAACAACATATGCTGCGATGCCGGATAAGAAACTGATAGCGTCGGTGGACTTAGAAATTTTTGGTTCGGTTCAGGGACATCGTCCCTCAGTTCCGACATAGTCCAATAATGTCACACAAACTTTCGAATTATTGAACGACGCTACATATATTATTATTTTATGCTTGCTATCCAAGCATTTCTGGTTTCTTGTTCGAAGAGTTATGGAGATGTCTTTCAAAAGTGTGCCTCTGTCGTCATAGTTAATGAAGAGTTAGCGGCAATAAGTGCTCATGGAATATGTCTATCGCTTACGGAGTGACATTCGCTAGCTCACCCGGTGTAGCGTACATTCATCGAATGGTTCGGCTGCCGGGTTCGTCCGTTGCGGTCTAGGAAGGAGATTTGGGTGATGCGAGCACTTTAATTACTTTAGTACTCACCCAGTGACGGCAGATTGAGGACAGATCGGAGGAAGCCGACAACATAGGGGACCGCATGTTGTGGTTCAGATATTTTACATTCGGAGCATATGTCCGTTGCTCGGGACGCTCCGTTATATTGACAGTCCGAGAGACTGTCTTTAATGCTTCCTCATCCTCACAGCAGAGCACACGACCGCACATTGGCTACGTGACCTCGAGTATCCGATCAGTTTCGGCATTCAGTGATTCCACAGCGAATAGGTCGCGCCATCCGGTAGCCAAGGGACACGAGGCTTATACACTCCGTTCGCTCGCATATTGGAAGTATGCACGGGGTAACGATCTCGGAGCTTCCTGCGGCAATGCATCGTAAGACCGCTGCTCCTCAGGCCTCAGTCACGGACGTGCTATCCGAGTTAGCACAGTTGTTTCGCAGCATCCCAGCAATTGACGGTTTCTCGGTCGAATCAGGAATTATCCGACGGCGCTGGGTCGGTGCGGTCCGCGGTTGCATCAAGCTACGGACGACCGAACGCTTTATAGGGTCCGACAGGATGGCGAAAGGGATTCGAAAGATTTCGAGTTTTCCCTTTAGTAGTATCGGAAGATGCCTTTCATATCTTCTGGCATTTTTTCCAGTGATTATTTTTCGGACTTCATTGCTGCGATCTTGGATAAGAGACTTATAGCGTCATTGGACTCGGATTTTTCGATCGGTACAGGGACTTTGTCCCTGACTTACCGACGCAGTCCAATATTGTCATTACAACATGTGTTTTATTTTTCGACGCTATA
Source organism: Pictodentalium vernedei (assembly GCA_031216915.1). Lineage (NCBI taxonomy): Eukaryota > Metazoa > Mollusca > Scaphopoda > Dentaliida > Dentaliidae > Pictodentalium > Pictodentalium vernedei. The sequence continues at coordinate 217,133,757 of CM062297.1, forward strand.
TATTTATATATATATACAAGCCTGCTACTAAGCATGATAGTTTAGTTTCTTGTCCGCGTGGCTCATTTCTGCCATTTTATCTTTTTTACATATAGTTTATTTTGGCAGAGCAGGGCATACCGAGAGTTCATATGCGTCTAGACGGTGTGATTAAAGACTGCATATATTCTTTTCGCCGTTATGTCTTTTCCAATTTCAATGTTGGGAACGACATTATGTATAGTAGACTTAACTTAGACGCTTTATTATACGTAATCCGCCTTACTGAGGCGTTATCATTACGTCTTCAAGAAAAGATTTACGGGATATTATTCTCAATGTAATTTCTTTTGAGGGCAGTAGTTTGTTCACGTATAACTCCGCCCTTCAGTGGCTGATTGGAGTTGGTTAGACGTGATGCAGCCCTAGCTACATCCACGCGTGGATAGTAGGTTAAGAACTCTCTCAGAGTCGCTTCGTTCTCGGAGGAGCTTCTCTTCGACGGCAACTTTCCGGCAATCCATGAATTGCTTGATTTATACATTCTCTTGTCTATCTAGTGTTACAAGAGATTCAGACTGGGGCAAACATTCGGTGGTTGACTCAGAGAGTGCCGCCGCAGTTGCCGGACCCGAGTGTGGCTGTTATGACGGTTGCCAGTCAAACAGATTGGGATATATACTGATCCCTACGGATTCGAAGTGCCAGGGTCTTTGGGTTCCGCAGTCTTTTAACTATCAGTTTAACTTCCGCGGAATAATGTTTTTTAGGCTTGCTTTATGTCATTGCATGAACATTATTCAGAAACGCATGCCCAAATTCCTGTCCTTTAATTCGACAGTAGTGGCGTATCTCCGGAACCAGGGAGGCACTCTTTCATTTCCGTTATTCAATTTAATGGAAAGAATCCGTCTGTTGGTTATACTACACCAAGTTCAGTTTTGGTCCGTCATATTCTGGGTCGTCTGATTGTTTTATTGCACTCCCGTTCTCTTACGGGTCGCTTGTTGCTGTCAGAATGGACTCTCAACAAACAAGTATTTAATCAGATTTGCTATCTATGGGAGCGCCCAATGATGTTTTATTTATGACACAGCTTGCTAATCAATTGCAGACGTATGTGTTGGCTTGTCCAGATCTCTGAGCTAATACTGTTAACGCTCTATTGATCTATAGGACGGAATGATAGGATACGCGTATCCTCCGGCGCTGTTGTTTTAGTAGGTATTGCTAAGATAAACAACCACAATACATTTCTGTTGATAGCATCTCTATCTTCACAGAGATCATGAGTAATTTACTCTCTTGTCTACTGTGGATCTTAACGTGAAATCTTCCTCTATGTGAGGATCTTTTTTCACTGGGTAAATCGTGCCATCTTTATCACAACCAGCAAGGTCGCAACCTTCATGTATTCCGTTGTGTGGTCCATATTGCATTGTAAGCACTGTACTGGACGAGCTTTGGACGCGATTTCTTACTATAGGAGATCCTCTTCTTCGCTATTCTATGCGACTAAAGTGGAGGCTCTTCCGTCGTGGTGTAGGGATCATTATGTTCATATGGTTGATCCCTCCATACTACTCATTGCTATTTTTTAGTATACTTGTTTCACAAGATCTACTGCAGCCTGTTGTTATTTAGGTTATAGGTTTATGTTACCTCATACCTATGCACTCTACGATAGTTTACATTTGAGTCTTTTGTCTCTTTATCTAAGTCAGTTAGTAACTTTTTGATAAATAGACTTAGAATCTTTAGATTAAATTCCTATACGGATTTTAACTTCGGTTCTTATTTAGCTAAGTAATCATTTGAGCCTCTGGAAACAGTAGTTTTCAAATTCTGACCTTTTAGACAGTAATCCTGTTGGTTTCTCTTTTACTGTAGAGTCAGTGAGTTTCATGCACTATCGATGGATGATTTTCACTTTCATAGTTTCGGAATCAATACTTCCGTTACTATTTAGGTTGGATTGTTGCATAAGAGTTAGGCTCCTATTATCCGGAACCTATTATTTTAAGGTCCTTCCGTCTTCGTATGGGCATAGGCCTTTACTCTTTCCGGGTACAGTTTATGTATTTATAAACAGATATCTGTTTATTACAAGGGCGTAAGCTTCTTCTGTCTTTGATGTCTAGTAGAAGGACGTTACGCTCCATTTTATTGTTAATGGATTCTATTAACTAGCGTACTGCTTATGGTATATCATTGACTTAGCAGTTGTGCTTAAGATTTCGGCTCATGAAGTAAGAGTTCTTCTACTTCTTGGGCTTACATTAATAGTGTTGCTATTATAGATTTTTGAAGGCTGCTCATTGCGCTCAGCCATCCATTCATGAATTTTATCTCAGAAATATCGAGTCCATTTCTGGAGGCCTCTATTGTTAGGTCTATTCTCTACTGCTCAGAATGTCATTCACTTAACAGTTGCTACTATAGCTAGGTAGGCTGTCTGTTTCGGCAGTGTCTCCGTTCGGCTGCCCTCTTCGCTCTGGGCTATTTGACCCAGGGCAAGAAAAAGGGGGGGGGGAGGGTGTTCCCTTGGGTCACCTGTTTTTTACTATGAAAACAAGGGGATACCTCCTCCGGAGTTAGTAATTCTGAGCTGTTATTGGGATGGTTGTTTAGTGAGAAGTTTAAGTTATAAAATTCATTCAAGTCTTAGTTTTTAAAGTATAGCTTTTGAATATTGCATATGTCAACGGACATGATTATGCAATTCTCACACACTTTTAGGAGTATAAGAGTCTCTATTCTCTAGACTTACTTTATTATTGGCTTACTTTAAAAATTATTAGTATAAGGATTATTGGATATTAATAGAGTACATGGATGTATGAAGCTCAATTTTTGGAAGGTGTTGTATCTTTCTAATTTATCATAAATAAGAAAGATACATGTAAGGCCTATTACTTCTTTCCCCTACAGGGGATGACTCTATTTTATTTTATTGAGCGTATTCCATTTTGCTCTATGTCCTTGGCCCTCCAGCCTTTTTACTATTCAGCTATGTCTGGGTCATTGGTACAGTATAAAAATGTTAAAAAATTTATAGTAATTTATATATTTTTTATACTTACCAATGACCCAGACGGGGATGGCCCTCCCAGGAGTTGGGAACTCTTGCCTCCCCGCTGAGTACATAGCGCTTACCAGGCACTGGTTATTAGAATGATAAATGGCGCCAATTTCGGAACGTCCTTGACACTGCGCATGCGCAGTAGGGGCGATGTGTGGAGGGCCTTTCAGGACATGTTTTCTTTAGTTTTAGATGCAAATTTTGGGGATTGGGGGGCAAAATTTGTGTTTGGCCCTATATTTTAAGAGTTAGCACCAGCTATGTCTGGGTCATTGGTAAGTATAAAAAATATATAAATTACTATAAATTTTTTAACTTTCTAGTGTGTTTACACTGTTTGTTTTCATTGGCAACAGCCTTTTTTGAGGGGGGCTGTTTGCCTTTGTGGTAGTTTATCTCATTATAAGATACATTTATATTATCCGAAAGTGTCTCATTAATTATTTTATATAAATTTAAAATTTTTGACCACACTTTGCCATCGGATCCATCGGGGCTCAACGTTACTTTTCAGCAACTTGGGCTTCTCTGAAAAAATATTTTTTCAAAATTATTTTGTTTTGCAATTGTTTTTTCATTTATTAATGGATCATGTTATTATGTATCTTTGTGTCAGGGGTTTTTGCGAGTAACTAGGACTTATTGTTGTTCTTTCACAATGAAGGGACGTTGTTCAAATTGTAATAGGAAGAAATCTTCCTCTGACTTTCATGATCATTGTATTAATTGTAGTCAGTGTTCTCGCATTAATCCCTGTCCTATATGTGAACATTGGGATGAGAAACATTGGAAACGTGTGTCACGATATGTTGTTTCTGGAGAAAGAGCGATGCCGGCTCTTTCTCCACAAGGTCACTCTACTCTCTCAGTTTCTATTTCAGAGGAACCAGAACAGGGTGATGTTTCCATGTTATCTTCTTCAAGTGTGCGTCCGTCGTCACAAATGAATTCAGAGCTAGCGGCAAAAGTGCTCATGGAGATTAGACAAATGTCGTCCGCTAGCTCGCCCGGTGTAGCGTCCATTCACCGAATGGTTCGGCAGCCGGGTTCGTCCGATGCGGTCCAAGAGGAAATTTTGGGTGATGCGAGCACTATAAACATAATAGATGCACACCCAGTGACGGCGGATAGTAAGCGAGAACGGAGGAAGCCTTTTAGTCCGGTTCCTAGCTCGTCCAGGTCCAGCCGGGCCGCGAGCGAGAGAGGTCCCTCTCTCGTACAACAACATCTGGGACCAGATGTTGTGGTACAAAATGTGTCTTTAGCGGAGCATATGTCCGTCGCTCGGGACGCTCCGTTGTATAAGCAGTCCGCAGAGACTGTTAAGGCTTCCTCTTCTCGTCAGCGCACACGACCGCACCTTGGCTGCGTGACCGCCGATATATTACCAGCTTTGCCGATGAAGGATTCTTCGGCGACCAGGTCACACCATCTGGCAGCCAGGAATTCGAGACCGATGGGCTCCGGACGTTCGCATAGGAAAAGTATGCGGGAGCCATCTGATGCGGAGCTGCCCTCAGCGAAGCAGCGAAAGACTGCGCCTCCGCAGGTCTCGACACCGGACATTCTTGTGCAGATAGCACAGCTTATCACAGCATCCCAGCAGCCGACAGAAACGGTGTCGGATCGAGAATTATCCGACGGCGCTGGGTCGGTACGCTCCGCCGAAGCATCGGGGGCGGACGACCGGGAACATCGTGAGGTCCGACCGGATGGTGAAAGGGATACGGATGACTTGGAGCTATCCCTTTCGGAACAACATAAAGCTGCCGTGGACTTCATCCGGCACTTTCTCCCTCAAGTTGTTCCGTCGGGCCAGACTGCTGCGCTTCCGGACAAGAGAATTATAGCGTCATTGGACTCTGAATTTTTTGAGCGGTTTAGGGACATCGCTCCCGAGTTTCCGTCGCAGTCCAATAATGTTGCTAGAACATTTGAATTATTGAACGACGCTATATTTAAACTTGCTTCCAGGACGGGGAAAGCAGGTTTCTTGTCCGCTAATACTCTCAACCTGCCTTTCATTAATGCAAGGAATAAATTCGATACGGCAGGACAGGGTATACCGAGAGTTCCTCTGCGTATGGACGACGAGGCGGAAGACTTAGAGCTATCATTACCGTCGTCAGCTTCTATTCCAACCGCGGTGTTGGAAACAGCTATTGCGTCTAACAGAGCCAATTTAGATGCCTTATCTTATGCAGATCACCTAACTAAGGCGTTATCACTGCGCCTTCAAGGGGAAGAGTTTCAGGATATACAATCCTCTTTAAGACTTCTTTCAAGGGCAGTAGCTTATTCCACGTGTAACTCCGCCCTTTCAGTGGCAAATCTGGAGTTGGTTAGACGTGACGCAGCCCTAGCTACATCCACACTAGTGGATTCTAAGGTGAAGAACTCTCTTAGAGTCGCTTCGGTCTCAGGAGAACTTCTCTTTGACGGCAAGCTTTCCGCTATTTATGATAAAATTAAAAAGAAAGCTAATGATTCTCTGTTGTTCAGATCGGCTCCTAAAAAGTCGGATACAGCAGACACGAATAAGACAGGCACTTCTGGGTCTAATGCGCCCAAGAGAGGTTCCTATAGAGGTTCCGGTGCGTCCTCTTGGTCTTATTCGAGAGACCGTCAGGATAGCGACTCTCGTTCGGGGCGTCCTTCAGGCCGGGACAATCGGTCGGACGCCCCGAGGTCGACGAGGCAAGGTGCGGGTCGTGGAAGACGTGGTTTCTCCTACCGCAGGCCTCGCAGGTCCAGGAGGTGATGGCTTAAACCTCTATCGCGTTCCGGTTGGCGGAAGGTTGTCGAGTTTTTCACAAGAGTGGGCGTCGATTACGGACGACCCTTGGGTGAGAGGAGTGACTTCGGAAGGTCTAAAGATATCCTTCAAACGAAAGCCTCCATTAACTCGAAGTCCAAAGTGGACTCATCTTCCGTCAAATCCACAGAAAAGAGACGCTCTGTTATCAGAGGTGCAGTCTCTTTTAATGAAGAACGCGGTAGAGGTCGTAGAAAACCAGGAATCTCTGGGATTCTACAGCCATCTGTTTCTGGTTCCGAAACCAGACGACTCGTTCCGTCCAGTCATAGATTTGAGCTGGATAAACAAGCTGATCGTCGCTCCGAAGTTTTATATGGAGACGATTCGATTGGTCAGAGCGAGTATTCGGGTGAACGATTATGCTACGAGCATAGATCTCAAAGATGCGTACTTTCACGTCATGGTACATCCGACATTCCGAAAGTATCTACGCTTTGCAGTCCTGGGAGTGGTGTATCAATTCCGAGCGATGTGCTTCGGATTGAATCTAGCACCCTGGGCTTTCACTCGGGTAATGAACTCGGTAATGATCTACTTCCGAGCTCATTCGTCTGCGGTAACGTCGGCCTACCTGGACGACATTCTTCAGAGGTACGGCAACAAGTTAACGCTTCAGAACGATGTTCAGAATCTTCTTCTATTGCTCCGACGTCTCGGTTTTATAGTAAACGAGGAGAAGTCGGATCTGGTGCCGTCCAAGTCATTCACTCATCTGGGAATGAGCTTTGAGACGCACAACAATCTCGTTCATCTGCCGTTAACCAGAGCGAAATTAGTCAGTTGTTACGCTCGCTATTGTCTGCACGCAGACAAAGTCACGGCGAGAGAATTTATGAGACTGATAGGTCTGTGCGGAGCCGCCGCGGATCTCATTCCGATGGGGCGGCTACGCACACGTCCTCTTCAAATTTTCCTGACTCAGAATTGGAGTGTGAAAATTCATTCGCTCGATGTAGACGTTCTCTTGTCAGATCAAGTGAAACAAGAGATTCAGACTTGGGCAAACATTCAGTGGTTAACTCAAGGAGTTCCGCTGCAGTTGCCGGATCCGAGTTTTACCGTTATGACGGATGCCAGTCAAACAGGTTGGGGTGCATCATTAATCCCAACGGATTCGAGATGCCAGGGTCTTTGGGATCCGCAATTCCTGTGCAAGCACATAAACATCAAGGAAATGATGTCAATTTGGCTTGCGTTACGTCACTGGATGGACATTATTCACGATGCTCATGTCCAAATCCTATCCGACAATACGACAGTAGTGGCGTATATACGGAATCAGGGAGGCACTCATTCAGTTCCGTTCAATCTAACGGAAAGAATCCTTCTGTTTGCGTTAGAACATCACGTTCTTCTTTCGGTCCGTCACATACCGGGTCGTCTGAATGTGCTAGCAGACTCCCTTTCACGAAAGGGTCGCTTGTTGCCGTCGGAGTGGACTCTCAACAAACAAGTATTCAATCAGATTTGCTACCAATGGGAACGGCCAATGATAGACTTATTTGCGACACATCTCAACAATCAGTTGCAGACGTATGTGTCTCCGTGTCCGGATCCAAGAGCATTTGCAGTAGACGCTCTGTCGATCCCTTGGGACGGAATGATAGGATATGCGTATCCTCCAGCGCCGTTAATTCAACAAGTATTGCTAAAGATAAAACATTCTCAATGCAAGATTCTGTTGGTAGCATCTCTGTCGCCACAGAGACCGTGGATAAATCTACTCAGGTGTCTGTTGTGGGACCTACCGCGGAAGCTTCCTCCACGAGAGGATCTTCTTTCGCAGGGGAAATCGCGCCAACTCCATCACAACCCGCAAGGTCTCAACCTTCACGTTTTTCCGTTGTGCGGTCCTTCTTGCATGGCAAGCACTTTACAGGACGAGCAGTGGACGCGATTTCTAACTGTAGGAGGACCTCCTCTTCGCTAAACTATGCGGCTAAGTGGAAGGTTTTTCGTCGTTGGTGTAGGGATCATTCTGTAGATATATTTGATCCCTCTATACCAGACATTGCAAACTTTTTAGTATACTTGTTTGACGAAATCAAACTGCAGCCTGTTACTATAAAGGGTTATAGATCTATGTTATCTGATACCTATGCACATCATGATAGTTTACAAATTGGATCTAATGTCTCTTTATCGAAGTTGGTTAGAAACTTTTCGATAAATAGACCCAGAACTCTTAGATTAATTCCTAAGTGGAATTTAGCTTGGGTTCTCCTTAATTTGAAGGAAAAGCCATTTGAACCTCTTGGGACAGTAGATTTCAAATTCTTATCTTATAAGACAGCTTTTCTCTTAGCTTTCTCTTCTGCCAGAAGAGTCAGTGAGCTTCATGCACTATCGGTGGATGATTCTCATTATCGTAGTGTTGGGAACACTATCACCTTCACTACTAATGTGGGTTTTTTAGCTAAGAATCAGGCTCCTAATAAATATCCGGAACCTATTGTTATTAAGGCTCTTCCGTCTTCAGACGGGCGTAGGCCTTTACTCTGTCCTGTTAGAGCACTACGTATCTATAAACAGAGATCTCAGTTTATCAGAAAGGGACGGAAACGTTTCTTTCTGTCTTTGATGCCTAATAGAAAGGACATTTCAGTCCATTCTATTGCTAGATGGATTCAGTTAACTATCCGTACTGCTTATGAAGATTTATCTTCTTCTCAGCAGTCTGTGCTTAAGATTTCTGCTCATGAAGTAAGAGCTCTTTCTACTTCCTGGGCTTATGCTAATAGTGTTGCTATTACAGATTTAATGAAGGCTGCTTATTGGTCTCAGCCATCCACATTTACGAATTTTTATCTCAGAAATATTGAGTCCATTTCTGGAGACCTGCATTGTTTAGGTCCGTTATCTGTTGCTCAGAATGTCGTCCACTAAACAGTTGCAACTATAGTTATGCAGGCTTTCTGTTCCGGCAGTGACTCCTTCCGGCTGCCCTCTTCGCTCTGGGCTATTTGACCCAGGGCAAGGGGAAGGGGGGGGGGGGGCGGGTGTTCCCTTAGGTCACCTGCTTTATAGTGAAAAGCAAGGGAATGCCTCCTCCAAGTCAGTATTTCTGAGTCGCTTCCGGGATGATTTTAAAGTGTAATATTAATGTTTAAATTCATTCATGTCTTATTTTTAAAGTGTAGCTCGGTGTGAAGCATTTGTATATGTCAAGTGTCAAACGGGCTTTAATATACAATACTCGGACACTTTTAAATGATTATAAAGAGTCTCAATTCTCTAGACTACTTTATTTATTGGCTTGCTTTAAAAATAATTAGTATAAGGGTTATACTGGATGTTAATAGAGAACATGAATGTTATTGTGCTCAATTATTAAGGGTAGTGTATCTTTCTAATTTAATATTAAATAAGAAAGATACATGTAAAGCCTAATACTCCTTTTCTCCTTAAGGGGTTACCTCTTTACTATATAGTTGAGCTTATTGGATTTTCCTCTATGTCCTAGGCCCTCCAGCCTGTTTACTATTCAGCTAAGTCTGGGTCATTGGTACAGTATAAAAATGTTAAAAAATTTATAGTAATTTATATATTTTTTATACTTACCAATGACCCAGACGGGGATGGCCCTCCCTGGAGTTGGGAACTCTTGCCTCCCCACTGAGTACATAGCGCTGACCAGGCACTGCCAGTAAGAATGATAATTGGCGCCAATTTCGGGACGACTGCGTCACTGCGCATGCGCAGTAGATGCGTAGTATGGAGGTCCTTTAGGACATGATTTCTTTTTGTTTTGGATGCAAATTTTGGGGATTGGGGGGCAAAATTTGTGTTTGGCCCTGGTTTTGTTGGAGTTAGCACCAGCTAAGTCTGGGTCATTGGTAAGTATAAAAATATATAAATTACTATAAATTTTTTAACTTTCCTGTATGTCTGTCCATCCATCAATCAGTCAGTGGACATAATTTTGTCCAGAGCTTTTCTTGGTTGTTTATGAACCAATTTCTTTAAAAGCTGGTATGGATGTTCACTACCATGGGAACCTGTGCACCTGCGATTATTATTTCGATTGGACTTTTTTGCCAGAGTTATGCCCCTTTCCATCTTAGAATATTGTGGACATAATTTTGTTTGTCCAGAGCTTTTCTCGGTTGTTTATGAACCAATTTCTTTGAAAGCTGGTATGGATGTTCACTACCATGAGAATCTGTGCACCTGCAATTGTAGTTTTGATCGGACTTTTTTTGCCAGAGTTATATGGATGTTCACTACCATGGGAACCTGTGCACCTGTGATTATAGTTTTGATTGGACCTTTTTGCCCGAGTTATGCCTGTTTCGTCTTAGAATATTTTTGTCCTGATCGGACTGTTTTGCCAGATTTATGCCCCTTTTCATCTTAGAATATAGCAGGGGGGAGGGGGTAGGTCATCTGGGACAGTCACACCTCTAGTTTATTCAGTTAAGTAAGACAAGCCAAAATCTAACAACATCAGGTTGTTTAATAAAACTGAATCAAGATGTAAATTAGAAATGATCTATTACATGCATACAACAAATAAACTATGCAGAAACTTACCAGTGAAGACAAAATAGGGCACAGAAGATTAATTTTTTCAAAATTTGTTTGTGGATTACTCTGACCAAAAAGCATATCTAGAACAACTTACCACAGTACATATTGCTTAGCCTCATTGTCATATTAATAATTAAGATTAATAGCACCTTTTTGATACCCACAGCCTGTTGGCCTGCCCCAATTTTCCCCAAAAGCCTCAAACTGATTTGCGTACAAACCAATCTGTTTGGAGTATTCCCAACTGACACATCCCATTTGGTTCCCATGCTCTTGGTTATCTGTATCGACGATTGCAGATGCATTTAACCTATGATATCTGCACCCAGATAATGAACACTTTTTACAGGGTTGCAAGCTTAAAATAGGGTTGGATGGGTAACTGTTATTTTTGTCTGTGTGGTTAAATAATTTTGCATGTGAACCTAAGATTATTATGTATTCGCTGTTGACTCACAAAACAATGCCTTTTTCTTTTCATTGAGAATTTGCAATCTAAGATTTGATGTCACATCATTCAGTGTACAGAATCTTTTCATTGAGAATTTGCAATCCCAGATCTGATGTCACTTCATTCAGTGTGCAGAATCTTTTTATTGAGAATTTGCAATCTAAGATTTGATGTCACTTCATTCAGTGTGCAAAATTGACAAAAGAGTTGAACATCATGGTGGTTAGGTGCAAAGAAAAATATATGTGTTAGGTTAAACTTTAGCCCTCTTAAGTCTTAGGCATGCATGGTGCTTTAAGCATGCACCTTAAATTCAAGACAAGACACTCAATCTGATTACCCATTTGGGGTCATAGTGGTGCTGTGTACTAATTTAAGGGGACTTGTGCTCCCCATGGGGGCTAGGGTATCCCCAGACAAGCCCACAATATAATAAAGGCAGTTTCCCAACAAGGGGTGGAGGATCTCCCTGATGGGGGCTATGCCCCCATCCCAGCACCACCACTGCCTTGCAATTGGCTGTTGAAAGTATCATCAAACCCCAAGAAAGAAACTGAAAGTTGTGTGAGCTTATTTTGTGACCGCAACAGTGTTGGCATCCAGTCTGTAAGAGTTTAGGATTAACTTTGAATCCCATGACTCCAGAGTTATTGCAGTTGTATGTTGTTTAGGATTATCACAACGGTATTGAACCTTTATTCTGTGTAAACTTGGCAGAGATTTTTTTTCAGGTTAATCTTAGTCATTGCCATCTGTTAGAATTCTGGCTTATCACCTCTGCTCCTTTAAGTTCTCCTACTGCAGGGCAGTTAGTGCTTTTAGGTGTTATTTTGGGCCATGATCACTTCCATCTGCCCTTAGTCTGCGTGCATGTTATTTTTGTGGGGAGGGTGGGGGAGGGTTGTTTTTTAACCCTATACCCAATGAATTGGCCGCATCCGCCCGCGTAATATGCAAATTCAGCAGTTGAAAAAATATTATATTTTTATACTGTACCAATGACCCAGACATAGTTGCTGGTGCTAACTCTTAAAATATAGGGCCAAACACAAATTTTGCCCCCCAATCCCCAAAATTTGCATCTAAAACTAAAGAAAACATGTCCTGAAAGGCCCTCCACACATCGCCCCTACTGCGCATGCGCAGTGTCAAGGACGTTCCGAAATTGGCGCCATTTATCATTCTAAGTTTGGCCCTTCATCAGTTAACATCTGACTGATCTTTGTGCTTTTAAATCTCAGTTTAAATGATGCCAGACACATAAATATTAGTGAAATGGTGATTCTAAGGAGGATAGAAAAGGAGGAGAGGAAAAGAATGTGTGACAGAATTTTATCAGGGCTGTAACTTAAAATTTTTTAATGAAATTATGTTAAGTTACCTATTTTCAAGGCAGCAGCCATTTTGTTGTCATTCTGATTATTTAGTTACACTGTTTTTCAAGTGTTTTTCCTCTCTCCCTGTCCTTTAAGTTCCCCCTTGCTATTCTCCCATGCTTTTGGCATAGTTTCTGTAATTATTATTACTAAAATTTCTTGGGAGTTTTAGCTGTATAACAGAATGAATTCTGTTCTTTCCCCATATTTACGTCTTCACCTACGGGTGGTTAGGCGTTGTGTTCTGCATCTACCATCTGATGTTCTGCAGTTTCTTCCCTGGAAGTCTCTGTTTTGCATCAGATGGTGTATTTTTGGTAACTGATTTCGGGCCTGGGTGCCTGGAGTCTTATTTTAGTGTTTTTACACTCATTGTTTACATTTACAACAGCCCTCTGTGTGAGGGGGGGATTTCTAAATAATAATATCTTTATGTTATTTTTATCGTAACTAGATACATTATTATTGTTCGTAAGTGTTGAAAAAATTGTTTAAAATATTTTTAAAATTTTTGTCCACACTTAGGCTTGGGATCCATTGGGGCTCAACGTTACTTTTCAGAAACTTGGGCTGTTCTGAAAAAATATTTTTTCAAAATATTTTGATTTCAATTATTTTTTCTATATTAATGGATCATATTATTATTATGTATTTTGATTGCCAGGGGTTAGTGCGAGTACCAGGACTTGTTTTCTTTTCACATTGAAAGGATATTGATCAATTGCTTTAAGAGGAAGTCTTCCTCTGACCTTATTTTCATTCTATATGTGGTCAGTGTACTCGCATTAACTCCTGTTCTGTATCGTATGATTTCGATGACAATATGGGAAGCGTATGTCACGGTATGTTGTTGGGGATTTGGACACTCCGGTCCTTTCCCCGCAGGGTCACTCTACTTTATCAATTTCTATTTCAGACGATCAAGATTAGGGTGATGTATCTGTGATGTCTTCCAACAGTGTGCCTCCGTCGTCACAATTAATGAAGGGCTAGCGGAAAAGTGCTCATGTAATACGCCAATTGCCTAAGAGGACCCTAGTAGGTTCGACGGCCTTTGACGTCCGCTAGCTCGCCCGGTGTAGCGTCCATTCACCGAATGGTTCGGCAGCCGGGTTCGTCCGTTGCGGTCTAGAAGGAATTTTGGGGTGATGCGAGCACTATAAAATTAACTTAATGCACACCCAGTGACGGCGGATCGGAGGGAGAACGGAGGAAGCCTTTTAGTCCGGTTGATAGCTCGTTCCGGTCCATCCGGACGGCAAGCGAGAGAGGCCCCTCTCTCGTTCAACAACATCTGGCCCCAGATGTTGTGGTACAAATGTGTAGTTAGCGGAGCATACGTCCGTCGCTCGGGACGCTCCGTTGTATAGGCAGTCCGCTGAGACTGCTAAGGCTTCCTCTTCTCGTCAGCGCACACGACCGCACCTTGGCTGCGTGACCGCCGATATATTACCAGCTTCGCCGATCAAGGATTCTTCGGCGACCAGGTCACACCATCCGGCAGCCAGGGATTCGAGACCGATGGACTCCGGACGTTCGCATAGGAAAAGTATGCGGGAGCCATCTGATGCGGAGCTGCCCTCGGCGAAGCAGCGATAGACTGCGCCTCCGCAGGTCTCGACGCCGGACATTCTTGTGCACATAGCACAGCTTATCGCAGCATCCCAGCAGCCGACAGAAACGGTGTCGGATCGAGAATTATCCGACAGCGCTGGGTCGGTAGCCGGGGACTCGAGGCCTGCAGACTCCGGACGTTCGCATAGGAAGTGTGCGGGAGTCAACGTACACGGAGCTTCCAGCGGCAATGCATCGTAAGTCCGCTACTGCACAGGCCTCGGGAACGGATGTGCTTTCCTTAATAGCACAGTTTATCGCAGCATCCCAGCATCAACTGAATCTGTCGCATATATTTTATCCGACGATGCTGGGTCGGGACGCTCCGCGGAAGCGGGTACGGACGTCCGAAAGTTTCATCCGGTCCGATGGGATACCGAAAGGGATTCGGTGGATTTTAAGCTTTCCCTTTCGGAACAACATATGCTGCGATGCCGGATAAGAAACTGATAGCGTCGGTGGACTTAGAAATTTTTGGTTCAGTTCAGGGACATCGTCCCTCAGTTCCGACATAGTCCAATAATGTCACACAAACTTTCGAATTATTGAACGACGCTACATATATTATTATTTTATGCTTGCTATCCAAGCATTTCTGGTTTCTTGTTCGAAGAGTTATGGAGATGTCTTTCAAAAGTGTGCCTCTGTCGTCATAGTTAATGAAGAGTTAGCGGCAATAAGTGCTCATGGAATATGTCTATCGCTTACGGAGTGACATTCGCTAGCTCACCCGGTGTAGCGTACATTCATCGAATGGTTCGGCTGCCGGGTTCGTCCGTTGCGGTCTAGGAAGGAGATTTGGGTGATGCGAGCACTTTAATTACTTTAGTACTCACCCAGTGACGGCAGATTGAGGACAGATCGGAGGAAGCCGACAACATAGGGGACCGCATGTTGTGGTTCAGATATTTTACATTCGGAGCATATGTCCGTTGCTCGGGACGCTCCGTTATATTGACAGTCCAAGAGACTGTCTTTAATGCTTCCTCATCCTCACAGCAGGGCACACGACCGCACATTGGCTACGTGACCTCGAGTATCCGATCAGTTTCGGCATTCAGTGATTCCACAGCGAATAGGTCGCGCCATCCGGTAGCCAAGGGACACGAGGCTTATACACTCCGTTCGCTCGCATATTGGAAGTATGCACGGGGTAACGATCTCGGAGCTTCCTGCGGCAATGCATCGTAAGACCGCTGCTCCTCAGGCCTCAGTCACGGACGTGCTATCCGAGTTAGCACAGTTGTTTCGCAGCATCCCAGCAATTGACGGTTTCTCGGTCGAATCAGGAATTATCCGACGGCGCTGGGTCGGTGCGGTCCGCGGTTGCATCAAGCTACGGACGACCGAACGCTTTATAGGGTCCGACAGGATGGCGAAAGGGATTCGAAAGATTTCGAGTTTTCCCTTTAGTAGTATCGGAAGATGCCTTTCATATCTTCTGGCATTTTTTCCAGTGATTATTTTTCGGACTTCATTGCTGCGATCTTGGATAAGAGACTTATAGCGTCATTGGACTCGGATTTTTCGATCGGTACAGGGACTTTGTCCCTGACTTACCGACGCAGTCCAATATTGTCATTACAACATGTGTTTTATTTTTCGACGCTATATATTTATATATATATATACAAGCCTGCTACTAAGCATGATAGTTTAGTTTCTTGTCCGCGTGGCTCATTTCTGCCATTTTATCTTTTTTACATATAGTTTATTTTGGCAGAGCAGGGCATACCGAGAGTTCATATGCGTCTAGACGGTGTGATTAAAGACTGCATGTATTCTTTTCGCCGTTATGTCTTTTCCAATTTCAATGTTGGGAACGACATTATGTATAGTAGACTTAACTTAGACGCTTTATTATACGTAATCTGCCTTACTGAGGCGTTATCATTACGTCTTCAAGAAAAGATTTACGGGATATTATTCTCAATGTAATTTCTTTTGAGGGCAGTAGTTTGTTCACGTATAACTCCGCCCTTCAGTGGCTGATTGGAGTTGGTTAGACGTGATGCAGCCCTAGCTACATCCACGCGTGGATAGTAGGTTAAGAACTCTCTCAGAGTCGCTTCGTTCTCGGAGGAGCTTCTCTTCGACGGCAACTTTCCGGCAATCCATGAATTGCTTGATTTATACATTCTCTTGTCTATCTAGTGTTACAAGAGATTCAGACTGGGGCAAACATTCGGTGGTTGACTCAGAGAGTGCCGCCGCAGTTGCCGGACCCGAGTGTGGCTGTTATGACGGTTACCAGTCAAACAGATTGGGATATATACTGATCCCTACGGATTCGAAGTGCCAGGGTCTTTGGGTTCCGCAGTCTTTTAACTATCAGTTTAACTTCCGCGGAATAATGTTTTTTAGGCTTGCTTTATGTCATTGCATGAACATTATTCAGAAACGCATGCCCAAATTCCTGTCCTTTAATTCGACAGTAGTGGCGTATCTCCGGAACCAGGGAGGCACTCTTTCATTTCCGTTATTCAATTTAATGGAAAGAATCCGTCTGTTGGTTATACTACACCAAGTTCAGTTTTGGTCCGTCATATTCTGGGTCGTCTGATTGTTTTATTGCACTCCCGTTCTCTTACGGGTCGCTTGTTGCTGTCAGAATGGACTCTCAACAAACAAGTATTTAATCAGATTTGCTATCTATGGGAGCGCCCAATGATGTTTTATTTATGACACAGCTTGCTAATTAATTGCAGACGTATGTGTTGGCTTGTCCAGATCTCTGAGCTAATACTGTTAACGCTCTATTGATCTATAGGACGGAATGATAGGATACGCGTATCCTCCGGCGCTGTTGTTTTAGTAGGTATTGCTAAGATAAACAACCACAATACATTTCTGTTGATAGCATCTCTATCTTCACAGAGATCATGAGTAATTTACTCTCTTGTCTACTGTGGATCTTAACGTGAAATCTTCCTCTATGTGAGGATCTTTTTTCACTGCGTAAATCGTGCCATCTTTATCACAACCAGCAAGGTCGCAACCTTCATGTATTCCGTTGTGTGGTCCATATTGCATTGTAAGCACTGTACTGGACGAGCTTTGGACGCGATTTCTTACTATAGGAGATCCTCTTCTTCGCTATTCTATGCGACTAAAGTGGAGGCTCTTCCGTCGTGGTGTAGGGATCATTATGTTCATATGGTTGATCCCTCCATACTACTCATTGCTATTTTTTAGTATACTTGTTTCACAAGATCTACTGCAGCCTGTTGTTATTTAGGTTATAGGTTTATGTTACCTCATACCTATGCACTCTACGATAGTTTACATTTGAGTCTTTTGTCTCTTTATCTAAGTCAGTTAGTAACTTTTTGATAAATAGACTTAGAATCTTTAGATTAAATTCCTATACGGATTTTAACTTCGGTTCTTATTTAGCTAAGTAATCATTTGAGCCTCTGGAAACAGTAGTTTTCAAATTCTGACCTTTTAGACAGTAATCCTGTTGGTTTCTCTTTTACTGTAGAGTCAGTGAGTTTCATGCACTATCGATGGATGATTTTCACTTTCATAGTTTCGGAATCAATACTTCCGTTACTATTTAGGTTGGATTGTTGCATAAGAGTTAGGCTCCTATTATCCGGAACCTATTATTTTAAGGTCCTTCCGTCTTCGTATGGGCATAGGCCTTTACTCTTTCCGGGTACAGTTTATGTATTTATAAACAGATATCTGTTTATTACAAGGGCGTAAGCTTCTTCTGTCTTTGATGTCTAGTAGAAGGACGTTACGCTCCATTTTATTGTTAATGGATTCTATTAACTAGCGTACTGCTTATGGTTTATCATTGACTTAGCAGTTGTGCTTAAGATTTCGGCTCATGAAGTAAGAGTTCTTCTACTTCTTGGGCTTACATTAATAGTGTTGCTATTATAGATTTTTGAAGGCTGCTCATTGCGCTCAGCCATCCATTCATGAATTTTATCTCAGAAATATCGAGTCCATTTCTGGAGGCCTCTATTGTTAGGTCTATTCTCTACTGCTCAGAATGTCATTCACTTAACAGTTGCTACTATAGCTAGGTAGGCTGTCTGTTTCGGCAGTGTCTCCGTTCGGCTGCCCTCTTCGCTCTGGGCTATTTGACCCAGGGCAAGAAAAAGGGGGGGGGGGGGGGAGGGTGTTCCCTTGGGTCACCTGTTTTTTACTATGAAAACAAGGGGATACCTCCTCCGGAGTTAGTAATTCTGAGCTGTTATTGGGATGGTTGTTTAGTGAGAAGTTTAAGTTATAAAATTCATTCAAGTCTTAGTTTTTAAAGTATAGCTTTTGAATATTGCATATGTCAACGGACATGATTATGCAATTCTCACACACTTTTAGGAGTATAAGAGTCTCTATTCTCTAGACTTACTTTATTATTGGCTTACTTTAAAAATTATTAGTATAAGGATTATTGGATATTAATAGAGTACATGGATGTATGAAGCTCAATTTTTGGAAGGTGTTGTATCTTTCTAATTTATCATAAATAAGAAAGATACATGTAAGGCCTATTACTTCTTTCCCCTACAGGGGATGACTCTATTTTATTTTATTGAGCGTATTCCATTTTGCTCTATGTCCTTGGCCCTCCAGCCTTTTTACTATTCAGCTATGTCTGGGTCATTGGTACAGTATAAAAATGTTAAAAAATTTATAGTAATTTATATATTTTTTATACTTACCAATGACCCAGACGGGGATGGCCCTCCCAGGAGTTGGGAACTCTTGCCTCCCCGCTGAGTACATAGCGCTTACCAGGCACTGGTTATTAGAATGATAAATGGCGCCAATTTCGGAACGTCCTTGACACTGCGCATGCGCAGTAGGGGCGATGTGTGGAGGGCCTTTCAGGACATGTTTTCTTTAGTTTTAGATGCAAATTTTGGGGATTGGGGGGCAAAATTTGTGTTTGGCCCTATATTTTAAGAGTTAGCACCAGCAACTATGTCTGGGTCATTGGTAAGTATAAAAAATATATAAATTACTATAAATTTTTTAACTTTTCAAAAAAATTTCAACAAAAACCATATCATGTGACCCCTCGTTGGAACGAGCTCGTTCCAATGAGGGGTCACATGATATGGTTTTGTTGAAATTTTTTTAAAAAATTTGAAAAAAATGATATTTAAATTAATAAATTTTGATATCGTCTGTGTTGGGTAAAGGGTTAAACACTTTTGGGAACCAAATCACTTAGTTTCTAACTTTCGAGTGGTGAACATTTCCGTTTAGGTCTGTGTTTTTTTTTTAGATTTTGTAACAGGTTAGGGTTTCACCACTTCAAGGACAATTAATTAATACCTTTGGATGTTTTATGAGCCATGACCAATTCCATTGTGTATATGGATTATTATGCCACTTGACTTGTTTAGGAACTTTCGTAAATGGTTAAACGACTGTATGTAAACGAAACGCAAACGTTTACACGTACAAACGTGCTACTACTACCAGTATGAGTGAAAGTAGTCCTGGGAAATGGTATTCGGCACAACTTTGCCAACGGAAATATCTTTTGCGGCAGCAAAGCAAACTTTGCGACAAGATTTTTATTTGATCACCTTCAAAATATCTTGGCAACAAGAACGTTCAACCCGTTGAAGCATCTATTGAAGTTCACTAAAAATCATACTGGCAATCAGTGGCCGACAATTCATATTGTCCTTAGCAACGTTATAACTGCTGCCGTAAACTAGGTTGGAAGTCGCCGACTCGTTTCAGTTGGGTGGATTTTTTAATAATTGTGGTGAAGTTTGCACCCTTAAACAACCCTATTCTATCATTTCTATGGAGTTTTTATTCTATCATTTCTATGGAGTTTTTTGTTCTATCATTTCTATAGAGTTTTTATTCTAACACGTCTATGGAGTTTTTTAGCTCGCCTGACTTTCAGTCAGGGGAGCAATAGTGACCACTCACCATTTCTCGTCCATTGTCCATGAACATGGTGTTTGCATCTTCTCCTCCCTAACCACTGAACCCATTTAATTGACATTTGAGATAATAGTTTGTTATGACATCGCATTTTGATTTTGTTCAAATCAAGTTGCCTTCCCCCTCGGTAGGGTCACGCCCAAACAGTGTGCTTAAATCTTAAAAAATCTTCTTCTCATGAGCCAGCAGTAGCAGAGACTTGATATTTGGTGTGCAGCTTCCTTTTGAGGTGTAGACGCAGATTTGTTCAAGAGAAGTTCGAGGAGCTATATTTGCCTTCGTTATGCGAGGGGCAAGAATTTTTGCCCGCCCAAAATTACTATATTTTTATACTGTACCAATGACCCAGACATAGCTGGTGCTAACTCTTAAAATATAGGGCCAAACACAAATTTTGCCCCCCAATCCCCAAAATTTGCATCTAAAACTAAAGAAAACATGTCCTGAGAGGCCCTTCCACACTTCGCCCCTACTGCGCATGCGCAGTGTCAAGGACGTTCCGAAATTGGCGCCATTTATCATTCTAAGTTTGGCCCTTCATCAGTTAACATCTGACTGATCTTTGTGCTTTTAAATCTCAGTTTAAATGATGCCAGACACATAAATATTAGTGAAATGGTGATTCTAAGGAGGATAGAAAAGGAGGAGAGGAAAAGAATGTGTGACAGAATATTATCAGGGCTGTAACTTAAAATTTTTTAATGAAATTATGTTAAGTTACCTATTTTCAAGGCAGCAGCCATTTTGTTGTCATTCTGATTATTTAGTTACACTGTTTTTTCAAGTGTTTTTCCTCTCTCCCTGTCCTTTAAGTTCCCCCTTGCTATTCTCCCATGCTTTTGGCATAATTTCTGTAATTATTATTACTAAAATTTCTTGGGAGTTTAGCTGAATAACAGAATGAATTCTGTTCTTTCCCCATGTTTACGTCTTCACCTACGGGTGGTTAGGCGTTGTGTTCTGCATCTACCATCTGATGTTCTGCAGTTTCTTCCCTGGAAGTCTCTGTTTTGCATCAGATGGTGTATTTTTGGTAACTGATTTCGGGCCTGGGTGCCTGGAGTCTTATTTTAGTGTTTTTACACTCATTGTTTACATTTACAACAGCCCTCTGTGTGAGGGGGGGATTTCTAAAAAATAATATCTTTATGTTATTTTAATCATAATTAGATACATTATTATTGTTCGTAAGTGTTGAATAAATTGTTTAAAATATTTTTAAAATTTTTGTCCACACTTAGGCTTGGGATCCATTGGGGCTCAACGTTACTTTTCAGAAACTTGGGCTGTTCTGAAAAAATATTTTTTCAAAATATTTTGATTTCAATTATTTTTTCTATATTAATGGATCATATTATTATTATGTATTTTGATTGCCGGGGTTAGTGCGAGTACCAGGACTTGTTTTCTTTTCACATTGAAAGGATATTGATCAATTGTTTTAAGAGGAAGTCTTCCTCTGACCTTATTATCATTCTATATGTGGTCAGTGTACTCGCATTAACTCCGGTTCTGTATCGTATGATTTCGATGACAATATGGGAAGCGTATGTCACGGTATGTTGTTGGGGATTTGGACACTCCGGTCCTTTCCCCGCAGGGTCACTCTACTTTATCAATTTCTATTTCAGACGATCAAGATTAGGGTGATGTATCTGTGATGTCTTCCAACAGTGTGCCTCCGTCGTCACAATTAATGAAGGGCTAGCGGAAAAGTGCTCATGTAATACGCCAATTGCCTAAGAGGACCCTAGTAGGTTCGACGGCCTTTGACGTCCGCTAGCTCGCCTGGTGTAGCGTCCATTCACCGAATGGTTCGGCAGCCGGGTTCGTCCGTTGCGGTCTAGAAGGAATTTTGGGGTGATGCGAGCACTAAAACTTAACTTAATGCACACCCAGTGACGGCGGATCGGAGGGAGAACGGAGGAAGCCTTTTAGTCTGGTTCATAGCTCGTTCCGGTCCATCCGGACGGCAAGCGAGAGAGGCCCCTCTCTCGTTCAACAACATCTGGCCCCAGATGTTGTGGTACAAATGTGTCGTTAGCGGAGCATACGTCCGTCGCTCGGGACGCTCCGTTGTATAGGCAGTCCGCTGAGACTGCTAAGGCTTCCTCTTCTCGTCAGCGCACACGACCGCACCTTGGCTGCGTGACCGCCGATATATTACCAGCTTCGCCGATCAAGGATTCTTCGGCGACCAGGTCACACCATCCGGCAGCCAGGGATTCGAGACCGATGGACTCCGGACGTTCGCATAGGAAAAGTATGCGGGAGCCATCTGATGCGGAGCTGCCCTCGGCGAAACAGCGATAGACTGCGCCTCCGCAGGTCTCGACGCCGGACATTCTTGTGCACATAGCACAGCTTATCGCAGCATCCCAGCAGCCGACAGAAACGGTGTCGGATCGAGAATTATCCGACAGCGCTGGGTCGGTAGCCGGGGACTCGAGGCCTGCAGACTCCGGACGTTCGCATAGGAAGTATGCGGGAGTCAACGTACACGGAGCTTCCAGCGGCAATGCATCGTAAGTCCGCTACTGCACAGGCCTCGGGAACGGACGTGCTTTCCTTAATAGCACAGTTTATCGCAGCATCCCAGCATCAACTGAATCTGTCGCATATATTTTATCCGACGATGCTGGGTCGGGACGCTCCGCGGAAGCGGGTACGGACGTCCGAAAGTTTCATCCGGTCCGACGGGATACCGAAAGGGATTCGGTGGATTTCAAGCTTTCCCTTTCGGAACAACATATGCTGCGATGCCGGATAAGAAACTGATAGCGTCGGTGGACTTAGAAATTTTTGGTTCGGTTCAGGGACATCGTCCCTCAGTTCCGACATAGTCCAATAATGTCACACAAACTTTCGAATTATTGAACGACGCTATATATATTATTATTTTATGCTTGCTATCCAAGCATTTCTGGTTTCTTGTTCGAAGAATTATGGAGATGTCTTTCAAAAGTGTGCCTCTGTCGTCATAGTTAATGAAGAGTTAGCGGCAATAAGTGCTCATGGAATATGTCTATCGCTTACGGAGTGACATTCGCTAGCTCACCCGGTGTAGCGTACATTCATCGAATGGTTCGGCTGCCGGGTTCGTCCGTTGCGGTCTAGGAAGAAGATTTGGGTGATGCGAGCACTTTAATTACTTTAGTACTCACCCAGTGACGGCAGATTGAGGACAGATCGGAGGAAGCCAACAACATAGGGGACCGCATGTTGTGGTTCAGATATTTTACATTCGGAGCATATGTCCGTTGCTCGGGACGCTCCGTTATATTGACAGTCCGAGAGACTGTCTTTAATGCTTCCTCATCCTCACAGCAGGGCACACGACCGCACATTGGCTACGTGACCTCGAGTATCCGATCAGTTTCGGCATTCAGTGATTCCACAGCGAATAGGTCGCGCTATCCGGTAGCCAAAGGACACGAGGCCTATACACTCCGTTCGCTCGCATATTGGAAGTATGCACGGGGTAACGATCTCGGAGCTTCCTGCGGCAATGTATCGTAAGACCGCTGCTCCTCAGGCCTCAGTGACGGACGTGCTATCCGAGTTAGCACAGTTGTTTCGCAGCATCCCAGCAATTGACGGTTTCTCGGTCGAATCAGGAATTATCCGACGGCGCTGGGTCGGTGCGGTCCGCGGTTGCATCAAGCTACGGACGACCGAACGCTTTATAGGGTCCGACAGGATGGCGAAAGGGATTCGAAAGATTTCGAGTTTTCCCTTTAGTAGTATCGGAAGATGCCTTTCATATCTTCTGGCATTTCTTCCAGTGATTATTTTTCGGACTTCATTGCTGCGATCTTGGATAAGAGACTTATAGCGTCATTGGACTCGGATTTTTCGATCGGTACAGGGACTTTGTCCCTGACTTACCGACGCAGTCCAATATTGTCATTACAACATGTGTTTTATTTTTCGACGCTATATATTTATATATATATACAAGCCTGCTACTAAGCATGATAGATAGTTTCTTGTCCGCGTGGCTCATTTCTGCCATTTTATCTTTTTTACATATAGTTTATTTTGGCAGAGCAGGGCATACCGAGAGTTCATATGCGTCTGGACGGTGTGATTAAAGACTGCATATATTCTTTTTCACCGTTTATGTCTTTTCCAATTTCAATGTTGGGAACGACATTATGTATAGTAGACTTAACTTAGACGCTTTATTATACGTAATCCGCCTTACTGAGGCGTTATCATTACGTCTTCAAGAAAAGATTTACGGGATATTATTCTCAATGTAATTTCTTTTGAGGGCAGTAGTTTGTTCACGTATAACTCCGCCCTTCAGTGGCTGATTGGAGTCGGTTAGACGTGATGCAGCCCTAGTTACATCCACGCGTGGATAGTAGGTTAAGAACTCTCTCAGAGTCGCTTCGTTCTCGGAGGAGCTTCTCTTCGACGGCAACTTTCTGGCAATCCATGAATTGCTTGATTTTTACATTCTCTTGTCTATCTAGTGTTACAAGAGATTCAGACTGGGGCAAACATTCGGTGGTTGACTCAGAGAGTGCCGCCGCAGTTGCCGGACCCGAGTGTGGCTGTTATGACGGTTGCCAGTCAAACAGATTGGGATATATACTGATCCCTGCGGATTCGAAGTGCCAGGGTCTTTGGGTTCCGCAGTCTTTTAGCTATCAGTTAACTTCCGCGGAATAATGTTTTTTAGGCTTGCTTTATGTCATTGCATGAACATTATTCAGAAACGCATGCCCAAATTCCTGTCCTTTAATTCGACAGTAGTGGCGTATCTCCGGAACCAGGGAGGCACTCTTTCGTTTCCGTTATTCAATTTAATGGAAAGAATCCGTCTGTTGGTTATAGTACACCAAGTTCAGTTTTGGTCCGTCATATTCTGGGTCGTCTGATTGTTTTATCGCACTCCCGTTCTCTTACGGGTCGCTTGTTGCTGTCAGAATGGACTCTCAACAAACAAGTATTCAATCAGATTTGCTATCTATGGGAGCGCCCAATGATGTTTTATTTATGACACAGCTTGCTAATCAATTGCAGACGTATGTGTTGGCTTGTCCAGATCTCTGAGCTAATATTGTTAACGCTCTATTGATCTATAGGACGGAATGTTAGGATACGCGTATCCTCCGGCGCTGTTGTTTTTAGCAGGCATTGCTAAGATAAACAACCACAATACATTTCTGTTGATAGCATCTCTATCTTCACAGAGATCATGAGTAATTTACTCTCTTGTCTACTGTGGATCTTAACGTGAAATCTTCCTCTATGTGAGGATCTTTTTTCACTGGGTAAATCGTGTCATCTTTATCACAACCAGCAAGGTCGCAACCTTCATGTATTCCGTTGTGTGGTCCGTATTGCATTGTAAGCACTGTACCGGACGAGCTTTGGACGCGATTTCTTACTATAGGAGATCCTCTTCTTCGCTATTCTATGCGACTAAAGTGGAGGCTCTTCCGTCGTGGTGTAGGGATCATTATGTTCATATGGTTGATCCCTCCATACTACTCATTGCTATTTTTCAGTATACTTGTTTCACAAGATCTACTGCAGCCTGTTGTTATTTAGGTTATAGGTTTATGTTACCTCATACCTATGCACTCTACGATAGTTTACAATTGAGTCTTTTGTCTCTTTATCTAAGTCAGTTAGTAACTTTTTGATAAATAGACTTAGAATCTTTAGATTAAATTCCTATACGGATTTTAACTTCAGGTTCTTATTTAGCTAAGTAATCATTTGAGCCTCTGGAAACAGTAGTTTTCAAATTCTGACCTTTTAGACAGTAATTCTGTTGGTTTCTCTTTTACTGTAGAGTCAGTGAGTTTCATGCACTATCGATGGATGTTTTTCACTTTCATAGTTTCGGAATCAATACTTCCGTTACTATTTAGGTTGGATTGTTACATAACAGTTAGGCTCCTATTATCCGGAACCTATTATTTTAAGGTCCTTCCGTCTTCGTATGGGCATAGGCCTTTACTCTTTCCGGGTACAGTTTATGTATTTATAAACAGATATCTGTTTATTACAAGGGCGTAAGCTTCTTCTGTCTTTGATGTCTAGTAGAAGGACGTTACGCTCCATTTTATTGTTAATGGATTCTATTAACTAGCGTACTGCTTATGGTATATCATTGGCTTAGCAGTTGTGCTTAAGATTTCGGCTCATGAAGTAAGAGTTCTTCTACTTCTTGGGCTTACATTAATAGTGTTGCTATTATAGATTTTTGAAGGCTGCTCATTGCGCTCAGCCATCCATTCATGAATTTTATCTCAGAAATATCGAGTCCATTTCTGGAGGCCTCTATTGTTAGGTCTATTATCTACTGCTCAGAATGTCATTCACTTAACAGTTGCTACTATAGCTAGGTAGGCTGTCTGTTTCGGCAGTGTCTCCGTTCGGCTGCCCTCTTCGCTCTGGGCTATTTGACCCAGGGCAAGAAAAGGGGGGGGGGGGAGGGTGTTCCCTTGGGTCACCTGTTTTTACTATGAAAACAAGGGGATACCTCCTCCGGAGTTAGTAATTCTGAGCTGTTATTGGAATGGTTGTTTAGGGAGAAGTTTAAGTTTATAAAATTCATTCAAGTCTTAGTTTTTAAAGTATAGCTTTTGAATATTGTATATGTCAACGGACATGATTATGCAATTCTCACACACTTTTAGGAGTATAAGAGTCTCTATTCTCTAGACTTACTTTATTATTGGCTTACTTTAAAAATTATTAGTATAAGGATTATTGGATATTAATAGAGTACATGGATGTATGAAGCTCAATTTTTGAAAGGTGTTGTATCTTTCTAATTTATCATAAATAAGAAAGATACATGTAAGGCCTATTACTTCTTTTCCCTACAGGGGATGACTCTATTTTATTTTATTGAGCGTATTCCATTTTGCTCTATGTCCTTGGCCCTCCAGCCTTTTTACTATTCAGCTATGTCTGGGTCATTGGTACAGTATAAAAATGTTAAAAAATTTATAGTAATTTATATATTTTTTATACTTACCAATGACCCAGACGGGGATGGCCCTCCCAGGAGTTGGGAACTCTTGCCTCCCCGCTGAGTACATAGCGCTTACCAGGCACTGGTTATTAGAATGATAAATGGCGCCAATTTCGGAACGTCCTTGACACTGCGCATGCGCAGTAGGGGCGAAGTGTGGAGGGCCTCTCAGGACATGTTTTCTTTAGTTTTAGATGCAAATTTTGGGGATTGGGGGGCAAAATTTGTGTTTGGCCCTATATTTTAAGAGTTAGCACCAGCTATGTCTGGGTCATTGGTAAGTATAAAAAATATATAAATTACTATAAATTTTTTAACTTTTCTAAACCGAGAGGCAGATTTGAACCAAATTTGATATGAGGGCTTATTGGGTCGGAAGTACTTAATTTATGCCAAAAAATTTTTTCCTGTTGCCCATGGGAACCGCAGGAGCTAAAAAAAAATTAAAAACACTGATATCTCCAAAACTACACAGCACTGAGAATTCTTACTTGGTGTGAAGCTTCCTTAGGACCAACAGAATGGAATGGTTCGAAAAAAATTGCTATCGGTGTTATCATGGGATACTTTTTTTGGACTTTGAAAAAAGTGCTGAGTCAGCACTTTTTTAACACTGTGGGTAATGGGAAAAAACATTTAAGACAACTTTCTCCCAAACCACTGCTCCAATGGCTTTCAGAATTTCACATATAACATCTTTGGAAGATTGTTTCACATGTTTATTGAAATCAAATCCCTGGGTCCATATTTGGGCCCTCTATGGGAGCCCAAATGTTTAAATTAGTGTAGTATGAGGAATATTCTTTAAAAATCTTCTTCTTCAGATCTTCCAATCAGAATCTTTTGATATTTGGTATGCAGCATCCTTGGGGGTGAGATTCAAGTTTGTTGAAGCCAAGTCCCTGGGTTCATATTTGGGCTCCCTGTGGGAGCCCAAATTATAACTTAGTTCAATATGAGGAATTTTTCTTTAAAAATCTTTTTCTTCAGATTCAGCTGTTGGAATGTTTTGATATTTGGCATGCAGCATCCTTAGGGGGGTGAAATTCAAGTCTTTGAAGCCAAGTCACTGGGTTCGTATTTGGGCTCACTGTGGGAGCCCGAATTATAACTTAGTTCAAAATGAGAAATTTTTTTTGAAAATCTTCTTCAGATCCAGCAGTCAGAATGCTTTGATATTTGGTATGCAGCATCCTTAGAGGGGTGAAATTCAAGTTTGTTGAAGGCAAGTCCCTGGGTTCATATTTAGGCTCCCTGTTGGAGCCCGAATTATAACTTAGTTCAATATGAGGATTATTCTTCAAAAAATCTTCTTCAAAAAAAATCCACAAGTCAGAATCTTTTGATATTTGGTATACAGCATCCCACTGGAGGTGAGGTTCAAGTTTGTTCATGCCAAGTCCCTGGGTTCATATTTGGGCTTGAATTATTACTTAGTTCAATATGAGGAATATTCTTTAAAAATCTTCTTCATTAGAACCAGCAGTCAGAATGCTTTGATATTTGATATGCAACATCCTTAGAGAGGTGAGATTCAAGTTTGTTCAAGCCAAGTCCTGGGGTTTAGAGCCACTGGTCAGAATCTTTGGATATTTGGTATAAGCTTTTCTTCGGAGGGGCAGATGCAACTTGTTGAAATCAATTCCCTGGGTTGATATTTAGGCTACCATGTCAGGTGAGTGCCCTCAGGCCCCCTGGGGCCTCTTGTTAGTTTTATAGCAGAATGTAGCTTAGGCCTACTCTGCGCAGTGTGCATACACAGAAGAGCAGGGTATAATATTTAAGAGGAATGATTTTATCGTTTGTCTGGTGCTTATCTAAATAAAAAGGCAGATGAACGACAAATCGTTCATCTGGAATTACAAACAGTTCATCCAGAAATGGCCTCTTTATCTACCTTTCAAGGCCTGAGAGGGACAAGGAGCCAACTACCGTGCTTTATGATGCTTAAACCTTAAAGTACGGCAGTTGGCTCCTTCTCGCTCCCAGGCCTTGATTTAGAATCTACATAACCCTTGCCATCCCAGTCACTTAACTTTCGTAAACGTTTATCACCGTGAAACGAAACGTTTCCGTTTACATGTTTAAACGTAGAAGCCTTACACATGATTAAAAGTCAGGGGTCATATTGTTACCCCTCTTGTCCATTCTTCTGTTCGCTTGCCCATTAGTCTGTCGGCCTATAGGCAAGGACATAGCTAGGAGGTTTTCAATTGGGGGGGGGGGCATGGTATCTATGAAAAATCCAACTATGGATGGATACTTAAAATAGTGCGCCCCCCCCCCCCCATCAACTTCTACTTGGCCATCCATCTCCTACTCTTAACACCACCCACCCCCCACCCCCCCCCCCCCCCCCCACCCCACCCCCCTTTCCCCCTAACTGTAACAGTAGGTTTTAGGGTATTCTGAGAATATTTCCAAGAAGTTTCAAAGACTGCAGCTAAATATCTAAATACAAAATTTAAGGTTTTAAGACGATACAAAATGACAATTTCTTGTGGTGTGGTGCTGTTGTCTGTAAGTAGGCCCCATCTGGCTTCATTATGTATTTTGTCAGTTACATGAATGTACATGTATGGAGAATGCTCAAAAAATCAGTATTCAACCAATAGTTTATCAATTTATCATCTGAAATATGAGGTCATGCTGCCTGTCTGTTAATTTTAGGTTACTTTAATATGAATAAGGTTAGACATAGAAGAGAACAAAACACCTAACCTGACCACAGTTGTAGAATTAACCTCGGAGCCGCTGAGTAGTCAGAATTGTCTGTGGGAGTCGGCGGTTGGAATTTTCATGGAAATGTAATACCACATTCGAAAAAAAACCTCCATTACAACAATGCTTTTAATTTACAACTGTTTGAATTTTGCCTGAAAAACTTCCAACTATCTTGATTCTTGGACAATTATTGTGGGTGGGGGTGGGGTGGATTGGTGTAGACCCCCTCCCCCCCACCCCAATGTAGCTAAGTCCCTGCATATAGGGTACATGCTTTGCCTGTCTAACTCCTCTTACAGTTTTCAAGCTAGACCCTTTTCATTTTACAGGGTATTTATACATATACCAAATGTATGCATATTGCCAGGAATTGATTTTGTTCAATTTGTCACAAAATTACAGGTTGTTGAACTTAGGAAATTTTTGTGAAATTTTGAATATAGAGTACATGATTTGTCCATTTAACTCCTCCTGCAATACATTTGTCAATTAAAGTACATGGTAGAACTTATGGGGGCATCATATGTGTCTTACAGATACAGCACATGTACAAATAACAAATCACTGTTTGCTCTTCAACCTCCCTGGGCCATGTGCTGTGTGGGGGCATGGTTTAGTCTATTTTTAAAAAATATTTCTTCCAAAAAACGACTTGTTTCCCAGTTGTAAGAATTTTGTTTAGCTTAGCTCTTTGGACATGTTGCAGGTTTAACTTATATTTTGTTAAAGGTTTCTATTTTTGAACATTTATTTAATTGTTTACCCTGTTCTGTTGATTTTTAGTATGGTTTGTTTTGTTGTTTATTTTACAACTTTCTCGTTTAGTCTGAATTTGTGTTTAACCCATGAGTCACCATACAGCTGCAAACAGCCCCCTTTTTATTACTCTGAAAAAGTTGTCCCAAGTGTATTCATCCTTGGGAACTCTACTGGTTGTATGAATTTATTTGACAGTGTTTTTACTTCATTGTTGGCTGCCTGTAGAGGCAGCCAACAATAATGTAGAAACGTGGTTAACCCTTCACTTAATGTAACGCCAAAAACAGCCAGCGCTATTCTCAAAACTCGCCAATTAATTTTCATTATTTTATAATTTTTTTCATTTTTTGTCTCTAAAACATTGGTTTTGAGCTCGTTCCAATGAGGGATCATAACCTATGTTTTTGAGACAAAAAATGAAAATAATAGTTATTCAAGAATTTTTTTTGCAAGTGTCGTCTGCTTTTCATGTTAGGTAAAGGGTTAATACATCTGTAGCTGTGTACTTGTATATATGGTAGCTATTAACATCATATTAATCTGAGGACTTAAGGGTTAATTTACTTGCTTTAAAGTCTGCTGTTGCATGGTATTTATTTTGGGGTTGCTTTAGGTAAAGGGCTAAAATAGGTCCCGAGGCTGTTGAGTTGTCAGATGATATGTTTTTACACATATTTTTCAGATAAATGTTTAGAATCTAGAATATGCCAGACTGCCATGTGTTATTATCTACAGGCCATGTCAGCGAGGGATGATGTAGTGATGTTAGCAGTAAATGATAACAGTAACACAGTATTAAACATTTTGAACAGATTTGATTCTTTAGACAATAAATCAAGACTTTCAATAGCTGCCACAGTAAGTAATGTACAGTGATTTCAAGAGTGATCCCTTTCTCAATCAGTAGAATGTTGGAATCCCTTATCTATGCTGTATTCTTAAGTGCAGGTGCCACAACTTAAAGCTTCATATTCTGTGAATGTGCTTCATGTTACAGGGTTCCTGCTGGTCATTGGATTCAAGGAATGGCCTTGAATTTGTCTAAAGGTCATTCAAGGCCTTGAAAAATATATCTGGTGGCCTTGAAAAGCCTTAAATATTCACAAAATAAAAAATGCTGAAGAAGCACGTAATCATAACCATATAGTTTTATATGCCAAAGTTCTTGAAGACATAGTCCTAACTAGGACTCCGGTCATTATCCCCTCCCACTTCCCAACAAGGCATAGTCTTAACTAGGCCCCCACGGGTCATTATACCCCCCACAACCAAAGTTTGGGGGGTATATACAAATCACCCTGTCCGTCCATCCGTCTGCCCATCTGTCCATCCTTATAAGCGCAACTCCTCCTAAACCGTTTGAAGAATTTTCATGAAACTTTACACAATGGAAGAACTCCATATGAAGATGTGCATGAAGCAATATAATTCCGTTCTGACATTTCCAAGGGGAGATAATCTAACCTATACATTCGGGGGGTATCACTTTGTGAGCTTGCTCACAGTACCTCTAGTTACCTCCTCATCTCACTTCCCTTTTAACTCTTAGAAGCCGGGGAATCACAGGGCTCGATTTAACTGGATTAGCATAGCACTTTGCTCTCCAATTTCTGAATTTTGCTATTCAAGATTTATTAGTTTCAAGTGCTTTTGGATCAACTGCTAATCAATTTTCCAGGGTGAATAGTAAATTGCTATTCAAAATTTTCAGATTAAATCAAGCCCTGAATCAGAATGAATTTATTGAACATGACATACTGCGAAAAACTTACAGTAAAGCAGGTGCTTCTAGTCAAGTGTCGTCTGCCTATTCAGGCAGACGACACTTGACTAGAAGCACCTGCTCAGTGTTTAATTCTCCCCCAGCCCAAAGATAGCCGAACCGTCATAGCCAGATTACCTGCCATATTACATCACAGGCAAGAAAACTCGACTCCCGGCTTCTAAGAGTTAAGGAAGTGGGAGAAGGTGGGTGGTAATGACCAAAGGTCCTAGTTAGGACTAGTGAAGGCAGGGCCTTGAAAATCTTTGAATTTGCTGTTGTAGGGCCTTGAAAAATGCTGAAATATATCAAAGAAATGGCCCTGCATAACCTTGAATTTTATCTGCCCTTGCTTGCAGGAACCTGTATTATCCTTGAAGTGAAATTACTTAGTCTCTATGAATTTGTCTTGTTGCAGTTTTTGGGAGAGTGCCAGAGGGCACTCTCCAGTAAATAGTAATAAGGCTTAAGACATCTGAACAAATTTAGACAACCACAAATAATTCAGCACCCTACCATTTAATAAGATCTTGTGAATAAAATATTACAAACTGAAGTCTGAATCAAAAGAAAAACAATTAAAAAATGCATCTAACATTCAATGTTCTTGCATTTCTTTTTCTGCAGAGGAGATTCTACAGTGTTGTTGGGAGAAAAGCGAACAAAAAGTTTGATCCCCCACTCAACGATTCGTTCAAAATTCTATGTCCACTTGGTTTTATACTAGCAGTTCTGTAGATTTAGCAATAGCAGGCCCAATTGTTCAGTATTCCTCTGTAGACATTTTGGTCTGTCTTAATTGTCCCCTAGAGGAGCCATAAATCACCTGCCTTAATTTACCACAGGTATATCATAATTCAGTCCAGGGTAGCCAGTATTCAGAAGGAGAATTTGTGTTGGTAACTTGGATTTTTGGCTTGCCTGAGCAAAGCTCAAGAGAAACTTTGCTATCACTTTCCATCTGCCATCCAGCCGTTTACTGGCACAAAGTTCACATTATCGACTTCTCCAAAATTGTGGGATTTGGATTGAACCAAATTAGATATGCATCTTACTTATCTTTGTCAAATCAGGTGCAATTGCCATCCCCGCAGTGGGCACTACAAGGGACACAAATCTATTAATACCCAGAAATGTTTTTTAAAATGAGGTTTAACAACACTTTCAACAGCCTGAGTCACATAGTGCTGGACAGTTTTAAAGGTGAAGGAAGCCGGAGCATCCAGAAGGAACCACCTAGTAATCGCAAACAACACTCACTGACAGACTCTACAACTTACTAACTCTACACAAGCAGAGTTAGCATCAGTTGAAGGCAAGTGCACCATCAATGTATGCAGTGTCACTGTGCCTTCACATGTGCATTCAGGATTAAGCTTCTTGCCCAAGGACACAATGATGTTAACACTGATTAGGGTAAACCATTGACCTTTTGGTTTAAAGTCCAGTGCTCTAACCACTGAGCCATTGCTCTCCCCTTTGACATTTGGTATATTACATCCTTAGTGGAGTCCCTGGGTTCATCTCAGGGTTCCTTCCCTTCAGGAGCCTGTATTTTAACTTCGTGCAATATGGGGAAAATTCTTTAAAAATCTTCTTCAGATCCGCCGGTCAAAATCTATGGGGTGCAGATTCAAGTGTGTTCATATCAAGTCCCTCGGTTCATATTTGGGCTCCCTAATGGAGCATGAATTTTAACTTTGTTTAATTTGAGGAAAATTCTTTAAAAATCTTCTTCAGATCCACCTGTCAGAATATTTTGATATTTGCTATACATCCTTAGTGTGTGTCAGATATTCAAGTTTGTTAATGTCCGTGTGTTCCATTTTGGGATCCTTATAGGAGCCCAAATTTCAACTTGGTGCAAATGGGGAAAATTCTTTAAAAATCTTCCTATTCAGATCTACAAGTCAGAATCTTTATACAGACTCCTTATAAGGGAGGTCAGATTCAGGTTGTTCACAAATCTTGTCTCTGGGTTCATATGCGGAAACCCAAATTTTGACTTTATAATAGTGGAATATGATGAAAATTCTTTAATAATCTTAGGCTTCAGATCCACCAATTGTAATCTTTTAATATTTCGTATTCAGCATCCTTAAGGGGTGTCAGATTCAAATATATTCAAATCAAGTCCCTGTGGTCTTGTTTGTGCTCCCCGTGGAAGCCTGAATTTTAACTTAGTGTTATATGTGGAATATTCATCAAAGATCTTCTTCAGACCCACCCATCAGAATCAGAATCTTTTGATATGGGGTGCCTATCATTACTATGACATGATTAAAGTTTATTCAATGCTCAGTGGCATTTGGGGGCACCCGAGGGGCTTGAAATTTGATGTAGAACCCAATAGATAATTACTTTTTTTTGTTTAAATGAATTCTGTCCATCTGTGATCAAATGTAGGCAAATGTATGTGTGGGTGGATTCAAATATGGGATGAGTCCATTGGGTGAACAATTCTTATTTGCTTTAAAATAGGTTTAGAAGGAGTAATTTTATGTCAAAATTGTTTTTTTCATCAGGTTGACACCATTGTGTCATTTTTTGTTCATTTTAAAATGGGTTTTGAAGGCTCTGAGTGATTTCATGCAAAAAATGAAACAGAAAATTGATCCCCCACCTTCCCCACTCCACCACCATTCTCAGGTAATTTGAGTAAAATTTAGTGTTTTTTGCACAAAATAACTTAAAATCCTTCAATACTCAATTTGAATCCAAAAAAGAGAGAAAATTCACTTTGTGGATCATGCACCAAACATCCCACCACAACCTGTGGTTATAATTGGACCAAAGTGCACAGTCTGATAATACCCTTCCAGAATGTTCAATAAAATTTAAATCCATTTTTATACCCCCTGCAAACAAAGTTTGGGGGGGGGGAGGGATATATAGGAATCACCCTGTCCGTCCATCTGTCCATCCATCTGTCCATCCTTGTAAGCGCAACTCCTCCTAAACCGTATGAAGAATTTTCATGAAACTTTACACAATGGAAGAACTCCATATGAAGATGTGCCTGAAGCAATATAATTCCATTCTGACATTTCCAAGGGGAGATAATCTAACTTATACATTTCATGCGCGGGAGGTATCACTTCGTGAGTTTGCTCACAGTACCTCTAGTTTATGACTCACGCAATTTAATCCAACTTTCCCTTATTTAGTGTTGTTTCTGGTGTTTCTTTATATGCACTAATTCTGTGAGGGGACTTTTCGGCCTTTGGGAATCAAGATATTTTTATACTGTACCAATGACCCAGACATAGCTGGTGCTAACTCTTAAAATATAGGGCCAAACACAAATTTTGCCCCCCAATCCCCAAAATTTGCATCTAAAACTAAAGAAAACATGTCCTGAAAGGCCCTCCACACCTCGCCCCCACTGCGCATGCGCAGTGTCAAGGACGTTCCGAAATTGGCGCCATTTATCATTCTAAGTTTGGCCCTTCATCAGTTAACATCTGACTGATCTTTGTGCTTTTAAATCTCAGTTTAAATGATGCCAGACACATAAATATTAGTGAAATGGTGATTCTAAGGAGGATAGAAAAGGAGGAGAGGAAAAGAATGTGTGACAGAATATTATCAGGGCTGTAACTTAAAATTTTTTAATGAAATTATGTTAAGTTACCTATTTTCAAGGCAGCAGCCATTTTGTTGTCATTCTGATTATTTAGTTACACTGTTTTTTCAAGTGTTTTTCCTCTCTCCCTGTCCTTTAAGTTCCCCCTTGCTATTCTCCCATGCTTTTGGCATAGTTTCTGTAATTATTATTACTAAAATTTCTTGGGAGTTTTAGCTTAATAACAGAATGAATTCTGTTCTTTCCCCATGTTTACGTCTTCACCTACGGGTGGTTAGGCGTTGTGTTCTGCATCTACCATCTGATGTTCTGCAGTTTCTTCCCTGGAAGTCTCTGTTTTGCATCAGATGGTGTATTTTTGGTAACTGATTTCGGGCCTGGGTGCCTGGAGTCTTATTTTAGTGTTTTTACACTCATTGTTTACATTTACAACAGCCCTCTGTGTGAGGGGGGGATTTCTAAATAATAATATCTTTATGTTATTTTAATCATAACTAGATACATTATTATTGTTCGTAAGTGTTGAATAAATTGTTTAAAATATTTTTAAAATTTTTGTCCACACTTAGGCTTGGGATCCATTGGGGCTCAACGTTACTTTTCAGAAACTTGGGCTGTTCTGAAAAAATATTTTTTCAAAATATTTTGATTTCAATTATTTTTTCTATATTAATGGATCATATTATTATTATGTATTTTGATTGCCAGGGGTTAGTGCGAGTACCAGGACTTGTTTTCTTTTCACATTGAAAGGATATTGATCAATTGTTTTAAAAGGAAGTCTTCCTCTGACCTTATTATCATTCTATATGTGGTCAGTGTACTCGCATTAACTCCTGTTCTGTATCGTATGATTTCGATGACAATATGGGAAGCGTATGTCACGGTATGTTGTTGGGGATTTGGACACTCCGGTCCTTTCCCCGCAGGGTCACTCTACTTTATCAATTTCTATTTCAGACGATCAAGATTAGGGTGATGTATCTGTGATGTCTTCCAACAGTGTGCCTCCGTCGTCACAATTAATGAAGGGCTAGCGGAAAAGTGCTCATGTAATACGCCAATTGCCTAAGAGGACCCTAGTAGGTTCGACGGCCTTTGACGTCCGCTAGCTCGCCCGGTGTAGCGTCCATTCTCCGAATGGTTCGGCAGCCGGGTTCGTCCGTTGCGGTCTAGAAGGAATTTTGGGGTGATGCGAGCACTATAAAATTAACTTAATGCACACCCAGTGACGGCGGATCGGAGGGAGAACGGAGGAAGCCTTTTAGTCCGGTTCATAGCTCGTTCCGGTCCATCCGGACGGCAAGCGAGAGAGGCCCCTCTCTCGTTCAACAACATCTGGCCCCAGATGTTGTGGTACAATGTGTCGTTAGCGGAGCATACGTCCGTCGCTCGGGACGCTCCGTTGTATAGGCAGTCCGCTGAGACTGCTAAGGCTTCCTCTTCTCGTCAGCGCACACGACCGCACCTTGGCTGCGTGACCGCCGATATATTACCAGCTTCGCCGATCAAGGATTCTTCGGCGACCAGGTCACACCATCCGGCAGCCAGGGATTCGAGACCGATGGACTCCGGACGTTCGCATAGGAAGTATGCGGGAGCCATCTGATGCGGAGCTGCCCTCGGCGAAGCACCGATAGACTGCGCCTCCGCAGGTCTCGATGCCGGACATTCTTGTGCACATAGCACAGCTTATCGCAGCATCCCAGCAGCCGACAGAAACGGTGTCGGATCGAGAATTATCCGACAGCGCTGGTTCGGTAGCCGGGGACTCGAGGCCTGCAGACTCCGGACGTTCGCATAGGAAGTGTGCGGGAGTCAACGTACACGGAGCTTCCAGCGGCAATGCATCGTAAGTCCGCTACTGCACAGGCCTCGGGAACGGACGTGCTTTCCTTAATAGCACAGTTTATCGCAGCATCCCAGCATCAACTGAATCTGTCGCATATATTTTATCCGACGATGCTGGGTCGGGACGCTCCGCGGAAGCGGGTACGGACGTCCGAAAGTTTCATCCGGTCCGACGGGATACCGAAAGGGATTCGGTGGATTTCAAGCTTTCCCTTTCGGAACAACATATGCTGCGATGCCGGATAAGAAACTGATAGCGTCGGTGGACTTAGAAATTTTTGGTTCGGTTCAGGGACATCGTCCCTCAGTTCCGACATAGTCCAATAATGTCACACAAACTTTCGAATTATTGAACGACGCTATATATATTATTATTTTATGCTTGCTATCCAAGCATTTCTGGTTTCTTGTTCGAAGAGTTATGGAGATGTCTTTCAAAAGTGTGCCTCTGTCGTCATAGTTAATGAAGAGTTAGCGGCAATAAGTGCTCATGGAATATGTCTATCGCTTACGGAGTGACATTCGCTAGCTCACCCGGTGTAGCGTACATTCATCGAATGGTTCGGCTGCCGGGTTCGTCCGTTGCGGTCTAGGAAGGAGATTTGGGTGATGCGAGCACTTTAATTACTTTAGTACTCACCCAGTGACGGCAGATTGAGGACAGATCGGAGGAAGCCAACAACATAGGGGACCGCATGTTGTGGTTCAGATATTTTACATTCGGAGCATATGTCCGTTGCTTGGGACGCTCCGTTATATTGACAGTCCGAGAGACTGTCTTTAATGCTTCCTCATCCTCACAGCAGGGTACACGACCGCACATTGGCTACGTGACCTCGAGTATCCGATCAGTTTCGGCATTCAGTGATTCCACAGCGAATAGGTCGCGCCATCCGGTAGCCAAGGAACACGAGGCCTATACACTCCGTTCGCTCGCATATTGGAAGTATGCACGGGGTAACGATCTCGGAGCTTCCTGCGGCAATGCATCGTAAGACCGCTGCTCCTCAGGCCTCAGTGACGGACGTGCTATCCGAGTTAGCACAGTTGTTTCGCAGCATCCCAGCAATTGACGGTTTCTCGGTCGAATCAGGAATTATCCGACGGCGCTGGGTCGGTGCGGTCCGCAGTTGCATCAAGCTACGGACGACCGAACGCTTTATAGGGTCCGACAGGATGGCGAAAGGGATTCGAAAGATTTCGAGTTTTCCCTTTAGTAGTATCGGAAGATGCCTTTCATATCTTCTGGCATTTCTTCCAGTGATTATTTTTCGGACTTCATTGCTGCGATCTTGGATAAGAGACTTATAGCGTCATTGGACTCGGATTTTTCGATCGGTACAGGGACTTTGTCCCTGACTTACCGACGCAGTCCAATATTGTCATTACAACATGTGTTTTATTTTTCGACGCTATATATATTATATATATATACAAGCCTGCTACTAAGCATGATAGTTTAGTTTCTTGTCCGCGTGGCTCATTTCTGCCATTTTATCTTTTTTACATATAGTTTATTTTGGCAGAGCAGGGCATACCGAGAGTTCATATGCGTCTAGACGGTGTGATTAAAGACTGCATATATTCTTTTTCGCCGTTTATGTCTTTTCCAATTTCAATGATGGGAACGACATTATGTATAGTAGACTTAACTTAGACGCTTTATTATACGTAATCCGCCTTACTGAGGCGTTATCATTACGTCTTCAAGAAAAGATTTTCGGGATATTATTCTCAATGTAATTTCTTTTGAGGGCAGTAGTTTGTTCACGTATAACTCCGCCCTTCAGTGGCTGATTGGAGTTGGTTAGACGTGATGCAGCCCTAGCTACATCCACGCGTGGATAGTAGGTTAAGAACTCTCTGAGTCGCTTCGTTCTCGGAGGAGCTTCTCTTCGACGGCAACTTTCCGGCAATCCATGAATTGCTTGATTTATACATTCTCTTGTCTATCTAGTGTTACAAGAGATTCAGACTGGGGCAAACATTCGGTGGTTGACTCAGAGAGTGCCGCCGCAGTTGCCGGACCCTAGTGTGGCTGTTATGACGGTTGCCAGTCAAACAGATTGGGATATATACTGATCCCTACGGATTCGAAGTGCCAGGGTCTTTGGGTTCCGCAGTCTTTTAGCTATCAGTTTAACTTCCGCGGAATAATGTTTTTTAGGCTTGCTTTATGTCATTGCATGAACATTATTCAGAAACGCATGCCCAAATTCCTGTCCTTTAATTCGACAGTAGTGGCGTATCTCCGGAACCAGGGAGGCACTCTTTCGTTTCCGTTATTCAATTTAATGGAAAGAATCCGTCTGTTGGTTATAGTACACCAAGTTCAGTTTTGGTCCGTCATATTCTGGGTCGTCTGATTGTTTTATCGCACTCCCGTTCTCTTACGGGTCGCTTGTTGCTGTCAGAATGGACTCTCAACAAACAAGTATTTAATCAGATTTGCTATCTATGGGAGCGCCCAATGATGTTTTATTTATGACACAGCTTGCTAATCAATTGCAGACGTATGTGTTGGCTTGTCCAGATCTCTGAGCTAATACTGTTAACGCTCTATTGATCTATAGGACGGAATGATAGGATACGCATATCCTCCGGCGCTGTTGTTTTAGCAGGTATTTCTAAGATAAACAACCACAATACATTTCTGTTGATAGCATCTCTATCTTCACAGAGATCATGAGTAATTTACTCTCTTGTCTACTGTGGATCTTAACGTGAAATCTTCCTCTATGTGAGGATCTTTTTTCACTGGGTAAATCGTGTCATCTTTATCACAACCAGCAAGGTCGCAACCTTCATGTATTCCGTTGTGTGGTCCGTATTGCATTGTAAGCACTGTACTGGACGAGCTTTGGACGCGATTTCTTACTATAGGAGATCCTCTTCTTCGCTATTCTATGCGACTAAAGTGGAGGCTCTTCCGTCGTGGTGTAGGGATCATTATGTTCATATGGTTGATCCCTCCATACTACTCATTGCTAGTTTTTAGTATACTTGTTTCACAAGATCTACTGCAGCCTGTTGTTATTTAGGTTATAGGTTTATGTTACCTCATACCTATGCACTCTACGATAGTTTACAATTGAGTCTTTTGTCTCTTTATCTAAGTCAGTTAGTAACTTTTTGATAAATAGACTCAGAATCTTTAGATTAAATTCCTATACGGATTTTAACTTCGGTTCTTATTTAGCTAAGTAATCATTTGAGCCTCTGGAAACAGTAGTTTTCAAATTCTGACCTTTTAGACAGTAATTCTGTTGGTTTCTCTTTTACTGTAGAGTCAGTGAGTTTCATGCACTATCGATGGATGATTTTCACTTTCATAGTTTCGGAATCAATACTTCCGTTACTATTTAGGTTGGATTGTTGCATAAGAGTTAGGCTCCTATTATCCGGAACCTATTATTTTAAGGTCCTTCCGTCTTCGTATGGGCATAGGCCTTTACTCTTTCCGGGTACAGTTTATGTATTTATAAACAGATATCTGTTTATTACAAGGGCGTAAGCTTCTTCTGTCTTTGATGTCTAGTAGAAGGACGTTACGCTCCATTTTATTGTTAATGGATTCTATTAACTAGCGTACTGCTTA
The DNA here is from genome assembly GCA_031216915.1 of Pictodentalium vernedei. Classification (NCBI taxonomy): domain Eukaryota; kingdom Metazoa; phylum Mollusca; class Scaphopoda; order Dentaliida; family Dentaliidae; genus Pictodentalium; species Pictodentalium vernedei. The sequence continues at coordinate 217,174,821 of CM062297.1, forward strand.
TGGTATATCATTGGCTTAGCAGTTGTGCTTAAGATTTCGGCTCATGAAGTAAGAGTTCTTCTACTTCTTGGGCTTACATTAATAGTGTTGCTATTATAGATTTTTGAAGGCTGCTCATTGCGCTCAGCCATCCATTCATGAATTTTATCTCAGAAATATCGAGTCCATTTCTGGAGGCCTCTATTGTTAGGTCTATTATCTACTGCTCAGAATGTCATTCACTTAACAGTTGCTACTATAGCTAGGTAGGCTGTCTGTTTCGGCAGTGTCTCCGTTCGACTGCCCTCTTCGCTCTGGGCTATTTGACCCAGGGCAAGGAAAAAGGGGGGGGGGGGAGGGTGTTCCCTTGGGTCACCTGTTTTTACTATGAAAACAAGGGGATACCTCCTCCGGAGTTAGTAATTCTGAGCTGTTATTGGGATGGTTGTTTAGTGAGAAGTTTAAGTTTATAAAATTCATTCAAGTCTTAGTTTTTAAAGTATAGCTTTTGAATATTGCATATGTCAACGGACATGATTATGCAATTCTCACATACTTTTAGGAGTATAAGAGTCTCTATTCTCTAGACTTACTTTATTATTGGCTTACTTTAAAAATTATTAGTATAAGGATTATTGGATATTAATAGAGTACATGGATGTATGAAGCTCAATTTTTGGAAGGTGTTGTATCTTTCTAATTTATCATAAATAAGAAAGATACATGTAAGGCCTATTACTTCTTTTCCCTACAGGGGATGACTCTATTTTATTTTATTGAGCGTATTCCATTTTGCTCTATGTCCTTGGCCCTCCAGCCTTTTTACTATTCAGCTATGTCTGGGTCATTGGTACAGTATAAAAATGTTAAAAAATTTATAGTAATTTATATATTTTTTATACTTACCAATGACCCAGACGGGGATGGCCCTCCCAGGAGTTGGGAACTCTTGCCTCCCCGCTGAGTACATAGCGCTTACCAGGCACTGGTTATTAGAATGATAAATGGCGCCAATTTCGGAACGTCCTTGACACTGCGCATGCGCAGTGGGGGCGAGGTGTGGAGGGCCTTTCAGGACATGTTTTCTTTAGTTTTAGATGCAAATTTTGGGGATTGGGGGGCAAAATTTGTGTTTGGCCCTATATTTTAAGAGTTAGCACCAGCTATGTCTGGGTCATTGGTAAGTATAAAAAATATATAAATTACTATAAATTTTTTAACTTTTTCTCCTCATCAGTAATTCATAATTCTGTTTTAAACTGTGCAAATAACTTGAGAACTGTACTGGTAGACTGCATTTATCATGAAAGTGTTTTTACATCATTGTTGGCTGCATGTACAGGCAGCCAACAATGATGTAGAAATACTGATAAGTCATCTGTAGTTGTGTACATGAATGTGTGCTAGTTTGTATCGTAAAATTAATCTGAGGATTTAAGGGTTAAATCCTAGTAAAAAAAAGTTTAACCCCAATAAAAAAAGATGTGTCTAACAATGAGATATATGTCCAAAACGTTTAAGCTAAGTAGTGGTAATGTAGAACCAGAATGAAATTCTATTTTGTTTAGTACTTGTATAGAACTTTGACTTTACAGATAGTAAACATATGCAGCACAGAGCATGGTCATAAATACATGACCAGATCAACACCAATTCCAACTTCTACAGACAGAACTGCCATAAAACTGACTTCTGATGTATGCGTCACTTGTTTACTTACAGAGGAAGAACCTGCAGTTAACATTGGAGCAACTCTATCTCATAACTTATGTAGATATCAAGTAAGATTTACTTTCAATTTCTTTTGTTGTGTTCTGTCCAGGATAGAAATGTTTGGTAGATAAAATTTATAATTTATTATCACATTTTTCTCTGTTTTTCAGTGCCACCAATTGTTACTTTCTGTGTTTAATTTATTATGCCCCCAACCTCTGAATGAGGATTCCTGATATCTAGTGAAGACCTCCATCTGTACATCCATCCGTCTGTCAGAGCAGGCTTAGCAGAGGTACATTGTGGGGTTTACAATTTAGGGTCAATGGCAGTTGTGCGGTTGGGTTAGTACAGTGGCCACTTGTGGGGTTATATTTTTATACTGTACCAATGACCCCGGCTCAGCTGGTTCTAACTCCTTAAAATCTAGGGCCAAACACAAATTTTGCCCCCCAATCCCCAAAATTTGCATCAAATCCGAATTTTCAATGTCCTATGTGGTCCTCCATACCTTTTATCCACTGCGCATGCGCAATGTCAAGCAGGTCTCGAAATTGGCACCAATTGTCATTCTTTGTTTGGCCCTAAATTTAGTAACACCTCACTGATATTTGTGCTGTAAATCTCAGTTTAAATGATGCCAGACACATAATTATGAAAGAAATGGTGGATCTAAGGAGGAAATAGAAGGATAAGAGGATGAAACAGTGGCAGGATATGATCAAGGCTGTAACTTATAATATTTTTATACTGTACCAATGACCCAGACTTAGCTGGTGCTAACTCCAACAAAACCAGGGCCAAACACAAATTTTGCCCCCCAATCCCCAAAATTTGCATCCAAAACAAAAAGAAATCATGTCCTAAAGGACCTCCATACTACGCCTCTACTGCGCATGCGCAGTGACGCAGTCGTCCCGAAATTGGCGCCAATTATCATTCTCTGTTTGGCCCTTCATCAGTCAACATCTCACTGATCTTTGTGCTTGTAAATCTCAGTTTAAAGGATGCCAGACACGTAATTTTTGGAGAAAATGTGATTCTAAGGAGGATAGAAGGAGGAGAGGAAAAAGAAGTGGCAAAAAATAATCAGGGCTGTACTTAAAATTTTTTGATGAAATTATGTTAAGTTGCCTATTTTCGAGGCATGGGCCTCTTGTTGTCATTCTTGCTAATTGTTGCACTGCTTATTCAGTGTTTCCTCTCCCCTAGCCTTCTAAAGTCCCCCCTGGCAATTCTCCCATGCTTTTGGCATATTTTTGAGAAATTTCATTTCTAAAATGTCCTGGGAGAGTTGCTTGGTTACAGAATGTTTTCTGTTATTTTCCCCATAGTTACGTTTTCACCCATGGGTGTATAACGTTTGTGTTCTGCATCTTCCATCTGATGTTCTACAGATTCTCCCCTGGGAGTCTCTGTTTTGCATCAGATAGAGTGTAATTGATGACTGATTCCGGGCCAGTTTTTTCAGTGCCTGGAGTCATGTTTTCTAGTGTGTTTACACTGTTTGTTTTCATTGGCAACAGCCTTTTTTGAGGGGGGCTGTTTGCCTTTGTGGTAGTTTATCTCATTATAAGATACATTTATATTATCCGAAAGTGTCTCATTAATTATTTTATATAAATTTAAAATTTTTGACCACACTTTGCCATCGGATCCATCGGGGCTCAACGTTACTTTTCAGCAACTTGGGCTTCTCTGAAAAAATATTTTTTCAAAATTATTTTGTTTTGCAATTGTTTTTTCATTTATTAATGGATCATGTTATTATGTATCTTTGTGTTAGGGGTTTTTGCGAGTAACTAGGACTTATTGTTGTTCTTTCACAATGAAGGGACATTGTTCAAATTGTAATAGGAAGAAATCTTCCTCTGACTTTGATGATCATTGTATTAATTGTAGTCAGTGTTCTCGCATTAATCCCTGTCCTATATGTGAACATTGGGATGAGAAACATTGGAAACGTGTGTCACGATATGTTGTTTCTGGAGAAAGAGCGATGCCGGCTCTTTCTCCACAAGGTCACTCTACTCTCTCAGTTTCTATTTCAGAGGAACCAGAACAGGGTGATGTTTCCATGTTATCTTCTTCAAGTGTGCGTCCGTCGTCACAAATGAATTCAGAGCTAGCGGCAAAAGTGCTCATGGAGATTAGACAAATGTCGTCCGCTAGCTCGCCCGGTGTAGCGTCCATTCACCGAATGGTTCGGCAGCCGGGTTCGTCCGATGCGGTCCAAGAGGAAATTTTGGGTGATGTGAGCACTATAAACATAATAGATGCACACCCAGTGACGGCGGATAGTAAGCGAGAACGGAGGAAACCTTTTAGTCCGGTTCCTAGCTCGTCCAGGTCCAGCCGGGCCGCGAGCGAGAGAGGTCCCTCTCTCGTACAACAACATCTGGGACCAGATGTTGTGGTACAAAATGTGTCTTTAGCGGAGCATACGTCCGTCGCTCGGGACGCTCCGTTGTATAAGCAGTCCGCAGAGACTGTTAAGGCTTCCTCTTCTCGTCAGCGCACACGACCGCACCTTGGCTGCGTGACCGCCGATATTTTACCAGCTTCGCCGATGAAGGATTCTTCGGCGACCAGGTCACACCATCCGGCAGCCAGGGATTCGAGACTGATGGACTCCGGACGTTCGCATAGGAAAAGTATGCGGGAGCCATCTGATGCGGAGCTGCCCTCGGCGAAGCAGCAAAAGACTGCGCCTCCGCAGGTCTCGACGTCGGACATTCTTGTGCAGATAGCACAGCTTATCGCAGCATCCCAGCAGCCGACAGAAACGGTGTCGGATCGAGAATTATCCGACGGCGCTGGGTCGGTACGCTCTGCCGAAGCATCTGGGGCGGACGACCGGGAACATCGGGAGGTCCGACCGGATGGTGAAAGGGATACGGATGACTTGGAGCTATCCCTTTCGGAACAACATAAAGCTCCCTCAAGTTGTTCCGTCGGGCCAGACTGCTGCGCTTCCGGACAAGAGAATTATAGCGTCATTGGACTCTGAATTTTTTGAGCGGTTCAGGGACATCGCTCCCGAGTTTCCGTCGCAGTCCAATAATGTTGCAAGAACATTTGAATTATTGAACGACGCTATATTTAAACTTGCTTCCAGGACGGGGAAAGCAGGTTTCTTGTCCGCTAATACTCTCAACCTGACTTTCATTAATGCAAGGAATAAATTCGATACGGCAGGACAGGGTATACCGAGAGTTCCTCTGCGTATGGACGACGAGGCGGAAGACTTAGAGCTATCATTACCGTCGTCAGCTTCTATTCCAACCGCGGTGTTGGAAACAGCTATTGCGTCTAACAGAGCCAATTTAGATGCCTTATCTTACGCAGATCACCTTACTAAGGCGTTATCACTGCGCCTTCAAGGGGAAGAGTTTCAGGATATACAATCCTCTTTAAGACTTCTTTCAAGGGCAGTAGCTTATTCCACGTGTAACTCCGCCCTTTCAGTGGCAAATCTGGAGTTGGTTAGACGTGACGCAGCCCTAGCTACATCCACACTAGTGGATTCTAAGGTGAAGAACTCTCTTAGAGTCGCTTCGGTCTCAGGAGAACTTCTCTTTGACGGCAAGCTTTCCGCTATTTATGATAAAATTAAAAAGAAAGCTAATGATTCTCTGTTGTTCAGATCGGCTCCTAAAAAGTCGGATACAGCAGACACGAATAAGACAGGCACTTCTGGGTCTAATGCGCCCAAGAGAGGTTCCTATAGAGGTTCCGATGCGTCCTCTTGGTCTTATTCGAGAGACCGTCAGGATAGCGACTCTCGTTCGGGACGTCCTTCAGGCCGGGACAATCGGTCGGACGCCCCGAGGTCGACGAGGCGAGGTGCGGGTCGTGGAAGACGTGGTTTCTCCTACCGCAGGCCTCGCAGGTCCAGGAGGTGATGGCTTAAACCTCTATCGCGTTCCGGTTGGCGGAAGGTTGTCGAGTTTTTCACAAGAGTGGGCGTCGATTACGGACGACCCTTGGGTGAGAGGAGTGACTTCGGAAGGTCTAAAGATATCCTTCAAGCGAAAGCCTCCATTAACTCGAAGTCCAAAGTGGACTCATCTTCCGTCAAATCCACAGAAAAGAGACGCTCTGTTATCAGAGGTGCAGTCTCTTTTAATGAAGAACGCGGTAGAGGTCGTAGAAAACCAGGAATCTCTGGGATTCTACAGCCATCTGTTTCTGGTTCCGAAACCAGACGGCTCGTTCCGTCCAGTCATAGATTTGAGCTGGATAAACAAGCTGATCGTCGCTCCGAAGTTTTATATGGAGACGATTCGATCGGTCAGAGCGAGTATTCGGGTGAACGATTATGCAACGAGCATAGATCTCAAAGATGCGTATTTTCACGTCATGGTACATCCGACATTCCGAAAGTATCTACGCTTCGCAGTCCTAGGAGTGGTGTATCAATTCCGGGCGATGTGCTTCGGATTGAATCTAGCACCCTGGGCTTTCACTCGGGTAATGAACTCGGTAATGATCTACTTCCGAGCTCATTCGTCTGCGGTAACGTCGGCCTACCTGGACGACATTCTTCAGAGGTACGGCAACGAGTTAACGCTTCAGAACGATGTTCAGAATCTTCTTCTATTGCTCCGACGTCTCGGTTTTATAGTAAACGAGGAGAAGTCGGATCTGGTGCCGTCCAAGTCATTCACTCATCTGGGAATGAGCTTCGAGACGCACAACAATCTCGTTCGTCTGCCGTTAACCAGAGTGAAATTAGTCAGTTGTTACGCTCGCTATTGTCTGCACGCAGACAAAGTCACGGCGAGAGAATTTATGAGACTGATAGGTCTGTGCGGAGCCGCCGCGGATCTCATTCCGATGGGGCGGCTACGCACACGTCCTCTTCAAATTTTCCTGACTCAGAATTGGAGTGTGAAAATTCATTCGCTCGATGTAGACGTTCTCTTGTCAGATCAAGTGAAACAAGAGATTCAGACTTGGGCAAACATTCAGTGGTTAACTCAAGGAGTTCCGCTGCAGTTGCCGGATCCGAGTTTTACCGTTATGACGGATGCCAGTCAAACAGGTTGGGGTGCATCATTAATCCCAACGGATTCGAGATGCCAGGGTCTTTGGGATCCGCAATTCCTGTGCAAGCACATAAACATCAAGGAAATGATGTCAATTTGGCTTGCGTTACGTCACTGGATGGACATTATTCACGATGCTCATGTCCAAATCCTGTCCGACAATATGACAGTAGTGGCGTATATACGGAATCAGGGAGGCACTCATTCAGTTCCGTTGTTCAATCTAACGGAAAGAATCCTTCTGTTTGCGTTAGAACATCACGTTCTTCTTTCGGTCCGTCACATACCGGGTCGTCTGAATGTGCTAGCAGACTCCCTTTCACGAAAGGGTCGCTTGTTGCCGTCGGAGTGGACTCTCAACAAACAAGTATTCAATCAGATTTGCTACCAATGGGAACGGCCAATGATAGACTTATTTGCGACACATCTCAACAATCAGTTGCAGACGTATGTGTCTCCGTGTCCGGATCCAAGAGCATTTGCAGTAGACGCTCTGTCGATCCCTTGGGACGGAATGATAGGATATGCGTATCCTCCAGCACCGTTAATTCAACAAGTATTGCTAAAGATAAAACAATCTCAATGCAAGATTCTGTTGGTAGCATCTCTGTCGCCACAGAGACCGTGGATAAATCTACTCAGGTGTCTGTTGTGGGACCTACCGCGGAAGCTTCCTCCACGAGAGGATCTTCTTTCGCAGGGGAAATCGCGCCAGCTCCATCACAACCCGCAAGGTCTCAACCTTCACGTTTTTCCGTTGTGCGGTCCTTCTTGCATGGCAAGCACTTTACAGGAAGAGCAGTGGACGCGATTTCTAACTGTAGGAGGACCTCCTCTTCGCTAAACTATGCGGCTAAGTGGAAGGTTTTTCGTCGTTGGTGTAGGGATCATTCTGTAGATATATTTGATCCCTCTATACCAGACATTGCAAACTTTCTAGTATACTTGTTTGACGAAATCAAACTGCAGCCTGTTACTATAAAGGGTTATAGATCTATGTTATCTGATACCTATGCACATCATGATAGTTTACAAATTGGATCTAATGTCTCTTTATCGAAGTTGGTTAGAAACTTTTCGATAAATAGACCCAGAACTCTTAGATTAATTCCTAAGTGGAATTTAGCTTGGGTTCTCCTTAAATTGAAGGAAAAGCCATTTGAACCTCTTGGGACAGTAGATTTCAAATTCTTATCTTATAAGACAGCTTTTCTCTTAGCTTTCTCTTCTGCCAGAAGAGTCAGTGAGCTTCATGCACTATCGGTGGATGATTCTCATTATCGTAGTGTTGGGAACACTATCACCTTCACTACTAATGTGGGTTTTTTAGCTAAGAATCAGGCTCCTAATAAATATCCGGAACCTATTGTTATTAAGGCTCTTCCGTCTTCAGACGGGCGTAGGCCTTTACTCTGTCCTGTTAGAGCACTACGTATCTATAAACAGAGATCTCAGTTTATCAGAAAGGGACGGAAACGTTTCTTTCTGTCTTTGATGCCTAATAGAAAGGACATTTCAGTCCATTCTATTGCTAGATGGATTCAGTTAACTATCCGTACTGCTTATGAAGATTTATCTTCTTCTCAGCAGTCTGTGCTTAAGATTTCTGCTCATGAAGTAAGAGCTCTTTCTACTTCCTGGGCTTATGCTAATAGTGTTGCTATTACAGATTTAATGAAGGCTGCTTATTGGTCTCAGCCATCCACATTTACGAATTTTTATCTCAGAAATATTGAGTCCATTTCTGGAGACCTGCATTGTTTAGGTCCGTTATCTGTTGCTCAGAATGTCGTCCACTAAACAGTTGCAACTATAGTTATGCAGGCTTTCTGTTCCGGCAGTGACTCCGTCCGGCTGCCCTCTTCGCTCTGGGATATTTGACCCAGGGCAAGGGGAAGGGGGGGGGGGGGCGGGTGTTCCCTTAGGTCACCTGCTTTATAGTGAAAAGCAAGGGAATGCCTCCTCCAAGTCAGTATTTCTGAGTCGCTTCCGGGATGGTTTTAAAGTGTAATATTAATGTTTAAATTCATTCATGTCTTATTTTTAAAGTGTAGCTCGGTGTGAAGCATTTGTATATGTCAAGTGTCAAACGGGCTTTAATATACAATACTCGGACACTTTTAAATGATTATAAAGAGTCTCAATTCTCTGGACTACTTTATTTATTGGCTTGCTTTAAAAATAATTAGTATAAGGGTTATACTGGATGTTAATAGAGAACATGAATGTTATTGTGCTCAATTATTAAGGGTAGTGTATCTTTCTAATTTAATATTAAATAAGAAAGATACATGTAAAGCCTAATACTCCTTTTCTCCTTAAGGGGTTACCTCTTTACTATATAGTTGAGCTTATTGGATTTTCCTCTATGTCCTAGGCCCTCCAGCCTGTTTACTATTCAGCTAAGTCTGGGTCATTGGTACAGTATAAAAATGTTAAAAAATTTATAGTAATTTATATATTTTTTATACTTACCAATGACCCAGACGGGGATGGCCCTCCCTGGAGTTGGGAACTCTTGCCTCCCCGCTGAGTACATAGCGCTGACCAGGCACTGCCAGTAAGAATGATAATTGGCGCCAATTTCGGGACGACTGCGTCACTGCGCATGCGCAGTAGAGGCGTAGTATGGAGGTCCTTTAGGACATGATTTCTTTTTGTTTTGGATGCAAATTTTGGGGATTGGGGGGCAAAATTTGTGTTTGGCCCTGGTTTTGTTGGAGTTAGCACCAGCTAAGTCTGGGTCATTGGTAAGTATAAAAAATATATAAATTACTATAAATTTTTTAACTTTCTTATGAAATTATTTCAAGTTCCCTAATTTCAGGCCATGGCCCTGATGTTGTGATTCTTGCTATGAATTTACCATTGTTTGTTCAGTGTTACCTCTCTCCCTTTCCTTTATTCCCCCCTTGCTATTCTCCCATGCTTTCGGCATAATTTTGGAATTTTTTTTTATTTTACTAAAATTTCTTGGGAGTTTTGGCTTGGTAACAGAATGATTATTCTGTTTTTCCCCATGTTTAAGTCCTCACCCTTGGGTGGTTAGGCATTGTGATCTGCATCTACCATCCGATGTACTGCAGTTTCTTCTCTGGAAGCCTCTGTTTTACATCGGATAGTGTTTAAATTGGTGACTGATTTTGGGCCATGTTTACAGTGCCTGGAGTCATGTTTCCGGTTTTTGTACACTTTTGTTTATGTTGACAGCAGTTACTTCTGATAGTGATTACTTGTCTTCTATTTAGTTCTGCTCATAGCCAAATACATTAATATTGTCCGTAAGTGTTACATTAATTTTTAAAAATGTTTTAAAATTTTTGTCCACACATAGGCTTTATTGGGATCCATTTGGGCTCATTGTTCCCATTGGGAACTTGGGCTCTTCTGAAAATTTTTCAAAAATTTTTTTTTTTTAAATTATTTTTTCGAAATGTTATAATGGATTATATTATATTATGTATCTTTGTTTCAAGGGTTAGTGCGAGTACTATGACTGTTTATATTTTTTCATGATGAAAGAATATTGTTCAAATTGTAATGCGAGGAAATCTTCCTCTGATTCTCATGTTCATTGTGTTTCTTGTAGTCAATGTACTCGCACTAATTCTTGCTCAGTGTGTGCCAATTGGAATGACAAACATTGGAGACGTGTGTCACGGTATATTGTTAGCGGTGAGGGGTCCACGCCGGTCCTCTCTCCACAAGGTCACTCTAGTTTAACAGTCTCTTTTTCAGAGGACCAAGAACGGGGTGATGTTTCTGTGATGTCTTCAACAAGTGTGTCTCCATCGTTGCAGTCTAACGAAGAGCTAGTGGCAAAAGTGCTCATGGAAATACAATCAGCTTCCTCATCCTCACAGCAGCACACACGACCGCACCGTGGCTACGTGACCGCTTTTTTCCAGCCAGTTTTGCCGACCAGGGATTCCACGACGACCAAGTCACGCCCTCCGGTAGCCTGGGATATTAGGCCTTTGCAATCGGGACGTGCACATAAAAGAAGTATGCAGGATTCAATGTCCCAGGAGCTTCCAGCGACTAAATCATGTAAGACCGCGGCTCCACAGGCCTCCATAACGGACTTGCTATCGCAGATAGCTCATCTTATCGCAGCATCGGAGCAGCCGTCAGAAACTTGTTCCGATCAGGAATTGTCTGAGGAAGCTGGGTCGGTTCGTTCCGTTGCAGAGTCAGCAAGGGATGACCGAGATTATCAAGTGGTCCAGCCGGATGGAGAAAGGGCTTCAGAGGAGTTGGAATTTTCCCTTTCGGAGCAACATAAGGTAGCCGTAGATTTCATCCGGCAATACCTTCCTGATGTTGTTCCTCCATACCAAAATGCTGCATTGCCGGATAAGAGACTGATAGTGTCACTGGACACAGACTTTTTCGGCCGGATTTGGGACACCGTCCCTGAGTTTCCGACCCAGTCCAGGAATGTCTCACGGACATTTGAACTTTTGAATGATGCTATATATTCAAACTTGCCTCCAAGACGGGCAAGTCCGGTTTCTTATTGGACAATGCTCTACAGCTGCCTTTCATCAATTCAAGGAATAAATTTGAAACGGCAGGACAGGGCATTCCGAGAGTTCCTCTGCATCTGGACGACCAGGCTGAAGACCTAGAATTGTCTTTGCTGTCGTCTATGTCTTTTCCAATCACGACGTTGGAAACGACAATCTCGTCTAACAGGATCAGCTTAGACGAATTATCGAATGCAGATCACCTTACCACAGTGTTATCATTACGTCTCGAAGGGAAAGAAGTCCAGGATGTTCAAACTTCCTTAAGAGTTCTTTCGAGGGCCATAGCATACTCTGCTTATAACTCCGCCCTTTCAGTGGCAAATCTGGAGTTAATTAGACGTGATGCTGCCCTGGCTGCATCCACTTGGGTGGATCGTAAGGTGAAAAACTCTCTTTGAGTCGCTCCGGTCTCCGGAGAGCTTCTCTTCGACGGTTGTAGCGTATATTCGGAACCAGGGAGGCACTCATTCCATTCTGTTATTCAACCTAACGGAAAGAATCCTTCTGTTTGTCCTAGAGCATCAAGTTCTCCTATCGATCCGTCATATTCCGGGTCGTCTGAATGTTTTGGCAGACTCCCTTTCACGGAAGGGTCGCATGTTACCTTTAGAATGGACTCTCAACAAACGAGTATTCAATCAGATTTGCTACCAATGGGAGCGTCCGATGATAGACTTATTTGCGACGCATCTCAACAATCAGTTGCAGACGTATGTGTCGCCATGTCCAGATCCTCGAGCGTTTGCAGTAGACGCTCTCTCAATCTCTTGGGACGGAATGATAGGATATGCATATCTTCCAGCACCATCGATTCAGCAGATATTGCTCAAGATAGAGCAATCTCACTGCAAAATTCTGTTGGTAGCATCTCTGTCACCCCAGAGACCATGGATAATCTACTCAGGTGTTTGCTGTGGGACATGCCGCGGAAGCTTCCTCCACGAGAGGATCTTCTTTCGCAGGGGAAATCGCGCACACTGCATCACAACCAGCAAGGTCTCAACCTTCACGTATTTCCGTTGTCCAGTCCTTCTTGCACGGCAAGCAATTTACGGGAGGAGCAGTGGACGCAATTTCTAACTGTAGGAGGACCTCCTCTTCGCTAAATTATGCTGCTAAGTGGAAGATTTTCTATAGGTGGTGTAGGGATCATTCTGTTGATATTTATGCTCCCTCCATTCCAGACATTGCTAATTTTCTAGTCTACCTGTTTGATGAGATCAAACTACAGCCTGTTACCATTAAGAGTTATAGGTCTATGCTATCTTGATACCTATGCACATCATCATAGTTTACAGATTGGATCTAATGTCTCTTTATCTAAGTTAGTGAAAAACTTTTCGATAAATAGACCTAGAACCCTTAGATTAATTCCTAAGTGGAATTTAGCTTGGGTTCTTCTTAAGCTAAAAGAATAATCGTTTTTCGCGTTTCGTAGTAAAGCGAAAAACTTTTGCCTACACAGAACGGGTTAACTTAATTGCATGTTTAAGTTGATCGCCTTTCTGCGTGGTTAGGAACACGTGACCCTAAGGACAAATCAAATGAGTTGATTCGTCTGGGCGGTCACGTGTTCGCTTTTAGTAATTTCACTTCTAGCTCGACGCTCGATCCGTCAAGTTCCATAACTTTTAGTCATGCCAGTCACGGTGGATAGCACCCATCAGAAATGCAATGTAATTTTGGAAGTGACCTCGCGTTACTTTACAGCGTTTTCTTTCACTGTGCATTTAGTGTTTTTCAATAGTTAAATTCATGCGTAGTCCTTGTTAAATTCTTGTTTATTTTTCGAATTTTCAAAAAACGTATATTCTGCCAATTTTGGTTTAATTTTCATAGATTACAAGTAGCGGCACTGTTTTAATGTTCATCGTGACATCTTTTCATGAATTTAACTCTGAGATGAGGACCAGCATCTCACCCTGTAGGCAGGCTCCGCATGGCTCTGGTTACAGATTTCCGCCTTCAGATAAAATATAATAAATCAATAAAAAAAAAAAAAGAAAAAAAAAAAGGCGGTTGTTTCTGGCCGGCGAGATCTGTCGTCACTAGGGTTCATCATTTATTTAAGGCGTGGTCAGGCCTGTCCAGGTGTTTACAATTTGAAAATTTGTAAAATTTGTGCTCCATTACACGGCTACAGTCGCTCGAGGCTAGTTACCATGAAAGATGAAAAGAGTTTTATGAGTTGTTCTTTATACACAGTGAAGGGAAGACGCGCCATTTGAGCCTCTTGACTCTGTGGACTTCAAATTCTTATCTTATAAGACAGCTTTTCTCTTAGCCTTCTCTTCGGCTAGAAGAGTTAGTGAGCTTCATGCACTATCTGTTGATGATTCTCACTATCGTAGTGTAGGTAATACTATTACCTTGACCACTAATGTTGGATTTTTGGCTAAGAATCAGGCTACTAATAAGTATCCGGAACCTATTGTTATTAAGGCTCTTCCATCTTCAGGTGGGCATAGGCCTTTACTCTGTGTTAGAGCAATGCGTATTTACATACGTAGATCTGAGTTTATCAGAAAGGGACGTAAACGTTTCTTTCTGTCTCTGCTGCCTAATAGAAGGGACATTACTGTCCATTCTATTGCAAGGTGGATTCAATTAACTATCCGTACTGCTTATGATAAATTATCTTCATCTCAGCAGTCTGTGCTTAAGATTTTGGCGCATGAAGTAAGAGCGCTGTCTACATCTTGGGCTTATGCTAATAGTGTTGCTATTACCAATTTGATGAAGGCTGCATATTGGTCTCAGTCTTCCACATTCACGAGTTTTTATCTTAGAAATATTGAGTCCACTTCTGGTGACCTGCATTGTTTTGGTCTGTTATCTGTTGCTCAGAATGTCGTCCACTAAACAGTTGCAACTATAGTTGTGCAGGCTTTCTGTTCCGGCAGCGATTCTGTCCTGCTGCCCTCTTCGCTCTGGGGTATTTGACCCAGGGGAAGGGGGGGGGGGGATGGTGTTCCCTTAGGTCACCTTCTTTATAGTGAAAAGCAAGGGAATACCTCCTCTGGAGTCAGTAATTCCGAGTCGGTACCGGGATGGTTTTAAAGTGTAAAGCTAATGTTTAACTCATTCATGTAATATTTTTAAAGTGTAGTTCGGTTTGAAGCAATTGTATATGTCACATGTCATACGGGCATTAATATACAATCCTCAGACACTTTTAATGAGTATAAAGAGTCTCATTTCTCTGGACTTCCTTTATTTATTGGCTTTCCTTTTAAAAAATTAGTGTAACGGGTTATACTGGATGTTAATAGAGATCATTGATGTTATTGTGCTCAATTACAGAATTGTATTGTGTCTTTCTTTTTTGATACAAACAAGAAAGATATATGTAAAACCTGTTCTCCTCTTCTCCTTGAGGGGATAATTCTGTTTACATGTAATTGAGCCTATTGGATTTTCCTTTATGTCCTAGGCCCTCCAGCTTTTTTTCTATTCAGCTAAGTCTGGGTCATTGGTACAGTATAAAAATGTTAAAAAATTTATAGTAATTTATATATTTTTTATACTTACCAATGACCCAGACGGGGATGGCCCTCCCATGAGTTGGGAACTCTTACCTCCCCGCTGATTACATAACGCTTACCAGGCACTGGTTGTAAGAATGACAATTGGCGCCAATTTCAAGACCTCCTTGACACTGCGCATGCGCAGTGGATAAAAGTTTGGAGAACCACATAGAACATTGAAAATTCGGATTTGATGCAAATTTTGGGGATTGGGGGGCAAAATTTGTGTTTGGCCCTAGATTTTAAGGAGTTAGCACCAGCTAAGTCTGGGTCATTGGTAAGTATAAAAAATATATAAATTACTATAAATGTTTTAACTTTTTGCACTGTGGGGTTAATTTTTTGACCTTGTGGGGTTATGATTTAACATGGGAAAAAACCCACAAGTAAGAACCTGTAAGAATGTCCATCCATCCATCCATCCATCCATCCATCCATCCATCCATCCATCCATCCATCCATCCATCTGCCCTTCCATTGGTCCATACAAACGTTTTCTATTGTAATTTCAAAATCATCGGTCTGATTTGGATCTCAGGATAGACCTGCATGGAAGGGGGGGGGGGGTCAGATATCCACAAAGAATGGGTTCCGCCCAATATTTTTTACAAGAGTTATGGTCCTTTTTTACTCTTTCGACTTCAAAAATGTTTCTGTCCCACAATACCTTTCGAACATGCCTAAGGGTTGGGAGCAGTGGCCCACACTTTGCATAGCCCTCTAAGGGCCTACGCCTGTTAAAAAAACTTGTTTCTCAGGCACCCCCTGATCATTGAAAATCAGCCAAATCACTTGTTTTTACCTGGAAATCTCTTCTGTGATACTATTTTGCACTTGATGAACCAAAAAAATCAACCAACTATATCCTTTTTGACAGAGCTCACTAACCTCTGTTCACTGCACCATCGATGTGCAGTACATCTTAGTGCACAGCACTTCCGTGCTCAAGGGCACAATGCAGTAACCCCTAACAGGGAACAAATCATGGACCTTTCAGTTTGAAGTCCAATGCTGTAACCACCAAGCCACCATGCACCCTGAAATTTTGTTGTCTCCTGCTGATGTAGGCTGTACTTGTACATCCACGTACAAAGGCTACACAGACAAAAGCTAATTCTTTTAAAAATTAGATGACTAATAAATATAATGGAAATTTTATCATGAAATTATTGAATGACATTAATGTAGAGCATTTTGATTAGCTGACTAACTGTTCATTCCAAGTGCATTGACAGTTGCATTTGAACAAGCCTTGGCTGCCTATATAGGCAGCCAAGGCTTGTCCAAACAACTGTCAGTATGCTTTGAAACAATTGCAACTGCGAGGAATTCCTTGAGTAAATCTACTAAGGCACAACTACAAAGTAAAGAACACGAACTGTTATGTATAGTTAAGAAAAATATATGAAAAATGTCCTGGCCTTCAGGTGTTAAGCATGGGACATTTGTTAATTCATTGTCTATTTCTCACTTACAGATTTCAGATGATTTAATGGTTGAATTAAGTAGTGCACTTCTTCAAGTTCTTCAATCAGAACATAGTGAGGACACAGGTACAGTGGATTTATATTACTTCTTATAGTCATGTTCCACACTATTATCTTCTAATTTAGGGTTAGTGGTGGCACCCTCTGGGGCATTTTGATACCCATATTTGTATTTTCAGATTTACTGTATGACAGTTACCACTTCCAAGTAACTATCTTCACTTGCTGTCCATCCATCTGAAAGTTTGTATATGTGATAACTTGAGCAAATGAAATAACAATTCATAAATTTTGTTGACAGGAGGGGGTACTGGCAGTGTAATAAAGAACTATTGAAGGATAAACTGAATATCCAATGCACAAAGGAAAAAAATCAAGAAATATTCATCCAATACCCTGATGCAAATGAAAAAAAAAAATTTTACAGAATATAAATATGACTGTGAATTCATGATTATTTCTGGAAGTTCTGCTTTTAGAAATAAGGGGTTTCACAATATCATATGCATCCATATTAAAAAAAAGCAAAATGACAGCAAAATATTTGGTAATGAACTTAAAGAATTCAAGCAGTTTTATTTTACCCACGACACAGATATAGATAACATGATCAAAGAACTTTACAGTAAACTCAGTATTATTAAGTTTAAGGAAAATAAGTTCCTGGAGATATTTTTATTACATTTTTGCTATACTTTGAAAGTCTACCTTTTGTGGCTTTGTAGTTGTTTCAAGTCAAGTCTTGGCTGCCTACAGAGGCAGCCAAGACTTGCCTAGAAACAACTGACATGGTACTCAGAAAACAAGTTTTGAGTTTACCCAAACAATGCATGTTGGGGTTCCTTTGCATTAAAAAGTTATCAAAGTCGGAATTATGCCTTTAAGTGTTAAACTAAAAAACATGAGGTCAAGGGTTAGGTGGGTTGAAAATGCTGAAAAAGTGTTTTTGCAGATGGGGAAAACAAAACTATTAAAAAGACATAATATTCAAAATCAAGAAACCTGACAGTACATACTTAACAGAACAGAAAGCAATATTTTTATACTGTACCAATGACCCAGACATAGCTGGTGCTAACTCTTAAAATATAGGGCCAAACACAAATTTTGCCCCCCAATCCCCAAAATTTGCATCTAAAACCAAAGAAAACATGTCCTGAATGGCCCTCCACACTTCACCTCTACTGCGCATGCGCAGTGTCAAGGATGTTCCGAAATTGGCGCCATTATTCATTCTTAGTTTGGCCCTTCATCAGTTAACATCTGACTGATCTTTGTGCTTGTAAATCTCAGTTTAAATGATGCCAGACACATAAATATTAGTGAAATGGTGATTCTAAGGAGGATATAGAAGGAGGAGAGGAAAAATGTGTGACAGAATATTATCAGGGCTGTAACTTAAAATTTTTTAATGAAATTATGTTAAGTTATCTATTTTCAAGGCAGCAGCCATTTTGTTGTCATTCTTGTTATTTAGTTACACTGATATATTTTTATACTGTACCAATGACCCAGACATAGCTGGTGCTAACTCTTAAAATATAGGGCCAAACACAAATTTTGCCCCCCAATCCCCAAAATTTGCATCTAAAACTAAAGAAAACATGTCCTGAGAGGCCCTCCACACTTCGCCCCTACTGCGCATGCGCAGTGTCAAGGACGTTCCAAAATTGGCGCCATTTATCATTCTAAGTTTGGCCCTTCATCAGTTAACATCTGACTGATCTTTGTGCTTTTAAATCTCAGTTTAAATGATGCCAGACACATAAATATTAGTGAAATGGTGATTCTAAGGAGGATAGAAAAGGAGGAGAGGAAAAGAATGTGTGACAGAATATTATCAGGGCTGTAACTTAAAATTTTTTAATGAAATTATGTTAAGTTACCTATTTTCAAGGCAGCAGCCATTTTGTTGTCATTCTGATTATTTAGTTACACTGTTTTTACAAGTGTTTTTCCTCTCTCCCTGTCCTTTAAGTTCCCCCTTGCTATTCTCCCATGCTTTTGGCATAATTTCTGTAATTATTATTACTAAAATTTCTTGGGAGTTTAGCTGAATAACAGAATGAATTCTGTTCTTTCCCCATGTTTACGTCTTCACCTATGGGTGGTTAGGCGTTGTGTTCTGCATCTACCATCTGATGTTCTGCAGTTTCTTCCCTGGAAGTCTCTGTTTTGCATCAGATGGTGTATTTTTGGTAACTGATTTCGGGCCTGGGTGCCTGGAGTCTTATTTTAGTGTTTTTACACTCATTGTTTACATTTACAACAGCCCTCTGTGTGAGGGGGGGATTTCTAAATAATAATATCTTTATGTTATTTCAATCATAACTAGATACATTATTATTGTTCGTAAGTGTTGAATAAATTGTTTAAAATATTTTTAAAATTTTTGTCCACACTTAGGCTTGGGATCCATTGGGGCTCAACGTTACTTTTCAGAAACTTGGGCTGTTCTGAAAAAATATTTTTTCAAAATATTTTGATTTCACTTATTTTTTCTATATTAATGGATCATATTATTATTATGTATTTTGATTGCCAGGGGTTAGTGCGAGTACCAGGACTTGTTTTCTTTTCACATTGAAAGGATATTGATCAATTGTTTTAAGAGGAAGTCTTCCTCTGACCTTATTATCATTCTATATGTGGTCAGTGTACTCGCATTAACTCCGGTTCTGTATCGTATGATTTCGATGACAATATGGGAAGCGTATGTCACGGTATGTTGTTGGGGATTTGGACACTCCGGTCCTTTCCCCGCAGGGTCACTCTACTTTATCAATTTCTATTTCAGACGATCAAGATTAGGGTGATGTATCTGTGATGTCTTCCAACAGTGTGCCTCCGTCGTCACAATTAATGAAGGGCTAGTGGAAAAGTGCTCATGTAATACGCCAATTGCCTAAGAGGACCCTAGTAGGTTCGACGGCCTTTGACGTCCGCTAGCTCGCCCGGTGTAGCGTCCATTCACCGAATGGTTCGGCAGCCGGGTTCGTCCGTTGCGGTCTAGAAGGAATTTTGGGGTGATGCGAGCACTATAAAATTAACTTAATGCACACCCAGTGACGGCGGATCGGAGGGAGAACGGAGGAAGCCTTTTAGTCTGCTCGTTCCGGTCCATCCGGACGGCAAGCGAGAGAGGTCCCTCTCTCGTTCAACAACATCTGGCCCCAGATGTTGTGGTACAAATGTGTCGTTAGCGGAGCATACGTCCGTCGCTCGGGACGCTCCGTTGTATAGGCAGTCCGCTGAGACTGCTAAGGCTTCCTCTTCTCGTCAGCGCACATGACCGCACCTTGGCTGCGTGACCGCCGATATATTACCAGCTTCGCCGATCAAGGATTCTTCGGCGACCAGGTCACACCATCCGGCAGCCAGGGATTCGAGACCGATGGACTCCGGACGTTCGCATAGGAAAAGTATGCGGGAGCCATCTGATGCGGAGCTGCCCTCGGCGAAGCAGCGATAGACTGCGCCTCCGCAGGTTTCGACGCCGGACATTCTTGTGCACATAGCACAGCTTATCGCAGCATCCCAGCAGCCGACAGAAACGGTGTCGGATCGAGAATTATCCGACAGCACTGGGTCGGTAGCCGGGGACTCGAGGCCTGCAGACTCCGGACGTTCGCATAGGAAGTATGCGGGAGTCAACGTACACGGAGCTTCCAGCGGCAATGCATCGTAAGTCCGCTACTGCACAGGCCTCGGGAACGGACGTGCTTTCCTTAATAGCACAGTTTATCGCAGCATCCCAGCATCAACTGAATCTGTCGCATATATTTTATCCGACGATGCTGGGTCTGGACGCTCCGCGGAAGCGGGTACGGACGTCCGAAAGTTTCATCCGGTCCGACGGGATACCGAAAGGGATTCGGTGGATTTCAAGCTTTCCCTTTCGGAACAACATATGCTGCGATGCCGGATAAGAAACTGATAGCGTCGGTGGACTTAGAAATTTTTGGTTCGGTTCAGGGACATCGTCCCTCAGTTCCGACATAGTCCAATAATGTCACACAAACTTTCGAATTATTGAACGACGCTATATATATTATTATTTTATGCTTGCTATCCAAGCATTTCTGGTTTCTTGTTCGAAGAGTTATGGAGATGTCTTTCAAAAGTGTGCCTCTGTCGTCATAGTTAATGAAGAGTTAGCGGCAATAAGTGCTCATGGAATATGTTTATCGCTTACGGAGTGACATTCGCTAGCTCACCCGGTATAGCGTACATTCATCGAATGGTTCGGCTGCCGGGTTCGTCCGTTGCGGTCTAGGAAGGAGATTTGGGTGATGCGAGCACTTTAATTACTTTAGTACTCACCCAGTGACGGCAGATTGAGGACAGATCGGAGGAAGCCAACAACATAGGGGACCGCATGTTGTGGTTCAGATATTTTACATTCGGAGCATATGTCCGTTGCTCGGGACGCTCCGTTATATTGACAGTCCGAGAAACTGTCTTTAATGCTTCCTCATCCTCACAGCAGGGCACACGACCGCACATTGGCTACGTGACCTCGAGTATCCGATCAGTTTCGGCATTCAGTGATTCCACAGCGAATAGGTCGCGCCATCCGGTAGCCAAGGGACACGAGGCCTATACACTCCGTTCGCTCGCATATTCGAAGTATGCACGGGGTAACGATCTCGGAGCTTCCTGCGGCAATGCATCGTAAGACCGCTGCTCCTCAGGCCTCAGTCACGGACGTGCTATCCGAGTTAGCACAGTTGTTTCGCAGCATCCCAGCAATTGACGGTTTCTCGGTCGAATCAGGAATTATCCGACGGCGCTGGGTCGGTGCGGTCCGCGGTTGCATCAAGCTACGGACGACCGAACGCTTTATAGGGTCCGACAGGATGGCGAAAGGGATTCGAAAGATTTCGAGTTTTCCCTTTAGTAGTATCGGAAGATGCCTTTCATATCTTCTGGCATTTCTTCCAGTGATTATTTTTCGGACTTCATTGCTGCGATCTTGGATAAGAGACTTATAGCGTCATTGGACTCGGATTTTTCGATCGGTACAGGGACTTTGTCCCTGACTTACCGACGCAGTCCAATATTGTCATTACAACATGTGTTTTATTTTTCGACGCTATATATATTTATATATATATACAAGACGGCTACTAAGCATGATAGTTTAGTTTCTTGTCCGCGTGGCTCATTTCTGCCATTTTATCTTTTTTTACATATAGTTTATTTTGGCAGAGCAGGGCATACCGAGAGTTCATATGCGTCTAGACGGTGTGATTAAAGACTGCATATATTCTTTTTCACCGTTTATGTCTTTTCCAATTTCAATGTTGGGAACGACATTATGTATATTAGACTTAACTTAGACGCTTTATTATACGTAATCCGCCTTACTGAGGCGTTATCATTACGTCTTCAAGAAAAGATTTACGGGATATTATTCTCAATGTAATTTCTTTTGAGGGCAGTAGTTTGTTCACGTATAACTCCGCCCTTCAGTGGCTGATTGGAGTTGGTTAGACGTGATGCAGCCCTAGCTACATCCACGCGTGGATAGTAGGTTAAGAACTCTCTCAGAGTCGCTTCGTTCTCGGAGGAGCTTCTCTTCGACGGCAACTTTCCGGCAATCCATGAATTGCTTGATTTATACATTCTCTTGTCTATCTAGTGTTACAAGAGATTCAGACTGGGGCAAACATTCGGTGGTTGACTCAGAGAGTGCCGCCGCAGTTGCCGGACCCGAGTGTGGCTGTTATGACGGTTGCCAGTCAAACAGATTGGGATATATACTGATCCCTATGGATTCGAAGTGCCAGGGTCTTTGGGTTCCGCAGTCTTTTAGCTATCAGTTAACTTCCGCGGAATAATGTTTTTTAGGCTTGCTTTATGTCATTGCATGAACATTATTCAGAAACGCATGCCCAAATTCCTGTCCTTTAATTCGACAGTAGTGGCGTATCTCCGGAAGGAACCAGGGAGGCACTCTTTCGTTTCCGTTATTCAATTTAATGGAAAGAATCCGTCTGTTGGTTATAGTACACCAAGTTCAGTTTTGGTCCGTCATATTCTGGGTCGTCTGATTGTTTTATCGCACTCCCGTTCTCTTACGGGTCGCTTGTTGCTGTCAGAATGGACTCTCAACAAACAAGTATTCAATCAGATTTGCTATCTATGGGAGCGCCCAATGATGTTTTATTTATGACACAGCTGGCTAATCAATTGCAGACGTATG
Organism: Pictodentalium vernedei; assembly: GCA_031216915.1. NCBI lineage: Eukaryota > Metazoa > Mollusca > Scaphopoda > Dentaliida > Dentaliidae > Pictodentalium > Pictodentalium vernedei. Next base: position 217,197,318 of record CM062297.1, read on the forward strand.
TGTTGGCTTGTCCAGATCTCTGAGCTAATACTGTTAACGCTCTATTGATCTATAGGACAGAATGATAGGATACGCGTATCCTCCGGCGCTGTTGTTTTTAGCAGGTATTGCTAAGATAAACAACCACAATACATTTCTGTTGATAGCATCTCTATCTTCACAGAGATCATGAGTAATTTACTCTCTTGTCTACTGTGGATCTTAACGTGAAATCTTCCTCTATGTGAGGATCTTTTTTCACTGGGTAAATCGTGTCATCTTTATCACAACCAGCAAGGTCGCAACCTTCATGTATTCCGTTGTGTGGTCCGTATTGCATTGTAAGCACTGTACTGGACGAGCTTTGGACGCGATTTCTTACTATAGGAGATCCTCTTCTTCGCTATTCTATGCGACTAAAGTGGAGGCTCTTCCGTCGTGGTGTAGGGATCATTATGTTCATATGGTTGATCCCTCCATACTACTCATTGCTATTTTTTAGTATACTTGTTTCACAAGATCTACTGCAGCCTGTTGTTATTTAGGTTATAGGTTTATGTTACCTCATACCTATGCACTCTACGATAGTTTACAATTGAGTCTTTTGTCTCTTTATCTAAGTCAGTTAGTAACTTTTTGATAAATAGACTTAGAATCTTTAGATTAAATTCCTATACGGATTTTAACTTCAGGTTCTTATTTAGCTAAGTAATCATTTGAGCCTCTGGAAACAGTAGTTTTCAAATTCTGACCTTTTAGACAGTAATTCTGTTGGTTTCTCTTTTACTGTAGAGTCAGTGAGTTTCATGCACTATCGATGGATGATTTTCACTTTCATAGTTTCGGAATCAATACTTCCGTTACTATTTAGGTTGGATTGTTGCATAAGAGTTAGGCTCCTATTATCCGGAACCTATTATTTTAAGGTCCTTCCGTCTTCGTATGGGCATAGGCCTTTACTCTTTCCGGGTACAGTTTATGTATTTATAAACAGATATCTGTTTATTACAAGGGCGTAAGCTTCTTCTGTCTTTGATGTCTAGTAGAAGGACGTTACGCTCCATTTTATTGTTAATGGATTCTATTAACTAGCGTACTGCTTATGGTATATCATTGGCTTAGCAGTTGTGCTTAAGATTTCGGCTCATGAAGTAAGAGTTCTTCTACTTCTTGGGCTTACATTAATAGTGTTCTATTATAGATTTTTGAAGGCTGCTCATTGCGCTCAGCCATCCATTCATGAATTTTATCTCAGAAATATCGAGTCCATTTCTGGAGGCCTCTATTGTTAGGTCTATTATCTACTGCTCAGAATGTCATTCACTTAACAGTTGCTACTATAGCTAGGTAGGCTGTCTGTTTCGGCAGTGTCTCCGTTCGGCTGCCCTCTTCGCTCTGGGCTATTTGACCCAGGGCAAGAAAAGGGGGGGGGGGGGAGGGTGTTCCCTTGGGTCACCTGTTTTTACTATGAAAACAAGGGGATACCTCCTCCGGAGTTAGTAATTCTGAGCTGTTATTGGGATGGTTGTTTAGTGAGAAGTTTAAGTTTATAAAATTCATTCAAGTCTTAGTTTTTAAAGTATAGCTTTTGAATATTGCATATGTCAACGGACATGATTATGCAATTCTCACACACTTTTAGGAGTATAAGAGTCTCTATTCTCTAGACTTACTTTATTATTGGCTTACTTTAAAAATTATTAGTATAATGATTATTGAATATTAATAGAGTACATGGATGTATGAAGCTCAATTTTTGGAAGGTGTTGTATCTTTCTAATTTATCATAAATAAGAAAGATACATGTAAGGCCTATTACTTCTTTTCCCTACAGGGGATGACTCTATTTTATTTTATTGAGCGTATTCCATTTTGCTCTATGTCCTTGGCCCTCCAGCCTTTTTACTATTCAGCTATGTCTGGGTCATTGGTACAGTATAAAAATGTTAAAAAATTTATAGTAATTTATATATTTTTTATACTTACCAATGACCCAGACGGGGATGGCCCTCCCAGGAGTTGGGAACTCTTGCCTCCCCGCTGAGTACATAGCGCTTACCAGGCACTGGTTATTAGAATGATAAATGGCGCCAATTTCGGAACGTCCTTGACACTGCGCATGCGCAGTAGGGGCGAAGTGTGGAGGGCCTCTCAGGACATGTTTTCTTTAGTTTTAGATGCAAATTTTGGGGATTGGGGGGCAAAATTTGTGTTTGGCCCTATATTTTAAGAGTTAGCACCAGCTATGTCTGGGTCATTGGTAAGTATAAAAAATATATAAATTACTATAAATTTTTTAACTTTTATACTGTACCAATGACCCAGACATAGCTGGTGCTAACTCTTAAAATATAGGGCCAAACACAAATTTTGCCCCCCAATCCCCAAAATTTGCATCTAAAACCAAAGAAAACATGTCCTGAAAGGCCCTCCACACTTCGCCCCTACTGCGCATGCGCAGTGTCAAGGACGTTCCGAAATTGGCGCCATTAATCATTCTAAGTTTGGCCCTTCATCAGTTAATATCTGACTGATCTTTGTGCTTATAAATCTCAGTTTAAATGATGCCAGACACATAAATATTAGTGAAATGGTGATTCTAAGGAGGATAGAGAAGGAGGAGAGGAAAAAAATGTGTGACAGAATATTATCAGGGCTGTAACTTAAAATTTTTTAATGAAATTATGTTAAGTTACCTATTTTCGAGGCAGCAGCCATTTTGTTGTCATTCTGATTATTTAGTTACACTGTTTTTTAAGTGTTTTCCTCTCTCCCTGTCCTTTAAGTCCCCCCTTGCTATTCTCCCATGCTTTTGGCATAGTTTCTGTAATTATTATTACTAAATTTTCTTGGGAGTTTTAGCTGAATAACCCATGTTTACGTCTTCACCTATGGGTGGTTAGGCATTGTGTTCTGCATCTACCATCTGATGTTCTGCAGTTTCTTCCCTGGAAGTCTCTGTTTTGCATCAGATAGTGTATTTTTGGTAACTGATTTCGGGCCTGGGTGCCTGGAGTCTTATTTTAGTGTTTTTACACTCATTGTTTACATTTACAACAGCCCTCTGTGTGAGGGGGGGATTTCTTGAAAATAATATCTTTATGTTAATTTAATCATAACTAGATATATTATTATTGTTCGTAAGTGTTGCATAAATTGTTTAAAATATTTTAAAATTTTTTGTCCACACTTAGGCTTGGGATCCATTGGGGCTCAACGTTACTTTTCAGAAACTTGGGCTGTTCTGAAAAAATATTTTTCCAAAATATTTTGATTTCAATTATTTTTTCTATGTTAATGGATCATATTATTATTATGTATTTTGATTGTCAGGGGTTGGTGCGAGTACCAGGACTTTGTTTTCTTTTCACATTGAAAGGATTTTGATCAATTGTAATAAGAGGAAGTCTTCCTCTGACTTTTATAATCATTCTATATGTAGTCAGTGTACTCGCATTAACTCCTGTTCTGTATCTGATGATTTCGATGACAACATGGGAAGCGTATGTCATGGTATGTTAGTGGGGAATTGGACATTCTGGTCCTTTCCCTGCAGGGTCACTCTACTTTATCAATTTCTATTTCAGACGATCAAGATTAGGGTGATGTATCTGTGATGTCTTCCAACAGTGTGCCTCCGTCGTCACAATTAATGAAGGGCTAGCGGAAAAGTGCTCATGTAAATACGCCAACTGCCTAAGAGGAACCTAGTAGGTTCGACGGCCTTTGACGTCCGCTAGCTCGCCCGGTGTAGCGTCCATTCATCGAATGGTTCGGCAGCCGGGTTCGTCCGTTGCGGTCTAGAAGGAGTTTTGGGGTGATGCGAGCACTATAAATCAACCAAATGTACACCCAGTGACGGCAGATTAGAGGGAGAACGGAGGAAGCCTTTTAATCCGGTTCATAGCTCGTTCTGGTCCATCCAGACAGCGAGCGAGAGAGGCCCCTCTCTCGTACAACAACATCTGGCCCCAGATGTTGTGGTACAAAATGTTTCGCATTCGGAGCATACGTCCGCCGCTCGGGACGCTCCGACATATAGTCAGTCAGGAGAGACTGTCAATAAGGCTTCCTCATTCTCATGGTAGCGCACACGACCGCTCTTGGCTACGTGACCTCGGATATCCAGTCAGCTTCGCCAGTCAGAGAATCATCGGCGACCAGGTCACACCATCCGGTAGCCAGGGACACGAGGCCTGCAGACTCCGGACGTTCGCATAGGAAAGTGTGTGGGAGTCAACGTACACGGAGCTTCCGGCGGCAATGCATCGTAAGACCGCTACTGCACAGGCCTCGGGGACGGATGTGCTATCCTAAATAGCACAGCTTATCGCAGCATCCCAGCAACAACTGAATCTGTCGCATAATGTTTTATCCGACGATGCTGGGTCGGGACGCTCCGCGGAAGCGGGTACGGACGTCCGAAAATTTCATCCGGTCCAACGGGATACCGAAAGGGATTCGGTGGATTTCGAGCTTTCCCTTTCGGAACAACATATGCTGTTGTGTATGTCATCTGACTTGATCTTCTACAGGTTCTTTCGTCGGACCAGAATGCTGCGATGCCGGATAAGAAACTGATAGCGTCGGTGGACTTAGAAATTTTTGGTTCGGTTCAGGGACATCGTCCCTCAGTTCCGACATAGCCCAATAATGTCACACAAACTTTCGAATTATTGAACGACGCTATATATTTATTATTATATGCTTGCTATTACCAAGCATTTCTGGTTTCTTGTTCGCAAAGTTACGGAGATGTCTTTCAAAAGTGTGCCTCTGTCGTCATAGTTAATGAAGAGCTAGCGGCAATAAGTGCTCATGGAATATGTCTGTCGCCTAAGAGGTCCCTTGTAGGATCGACGGAGTGACATTCGCTAGCTCACCCGGTGTAGCGTACATTCATCGAATGGTTCGGCTGCCGGGTTCGTCCGTTGCGGTCTAGGAAGGAGATTTGGGTGATGCGAGCACTATAATTACTTTAGTACTCACCCAGTGATGGTGGATTGAGGACAGATCGGAGGAAGCCTGTTAGTCCGGTTCCTGGCTTGTCCAGGTCCGTCCGGGCTGTGAGCGAGAGAGGTCCCTCTCTCGTCCAACAACATAGGGGACTGCATGTTGTGGTTCAGATATTTTACATTCGGAGCATATGTCCGTCGCTCGGGACGCTCCGTTATATTGACAGTCCGAGAGACTGTCGATAATGCTTCCTCATCCTCACAGCAGTGCACACGGCCGCACATTGGCTACGTGACCTCGAGTATCCGATCAGTTTCGTCATTCAGTGATTCCACGGCGAACAGGTCACGCCATCCGGTAGCCAAGGGACACGAGGCCTATACACTCCGTTCGCTCGCATATTCGTAGTATGCACGGGGTAACGATCACGGAGCTTCCAGCGGCAATGCATCGTAGGACCACTTCTCCACAGGCCTCAGTGACAGACGTGCTATCCGAGTTAGCACAGTTTTTTTGCAGCATCCCAGCAATCGACAGTTTCTTGGTCGAATCAGGAATTATCCGACGGCGCTGGGTCGGTGCGGTCCGTGGTTGCATCAGGTACGGACGACCGAACGCTTTACAGGGTCCGACAGGATGGCGAAAGGGATTCGAAAGTTTTCGAGTTTTCCCTTTCGTAGCATCGGAAGCTGCCATGCATATCTTCCGGCATTATCTTCCAGTGATTGTTATTTCGGACTACATTGCTGCGATGTTGGATAAGAGACTTATAGCGTCATTGGACACGGAATTTTGGATCGGTTCAGGGACATTGTCCCTGACTTACTGACACAGTCCAATAATGTCATTAGAACATGTGTATTATTTATCGACGCTATATATATATAAGCCTGCTACCAAGCATGATAGTTTAGTTTCTTGTCCGCAATGCTCATTTCTGCCTTTTATCATTTATACGAATAATTTATTTTGGCAGAACAGGGCATCCCGAGAGTTCATATGCGTCTAGACGGCATGGTTAAAGACTGGAAATAATCTTTTTCGCCGTCTATGTCTTTTCCAACCACAATGTTGGAAACGACAATGATGTCTAATAGACTTAACTTAGACGCTTTATCATACGTAATCCACCTTACTGAGGCGTTATCATTACGTCTTCTAGAGAAAGAATTCCGGGATATGATCCTCAATGGGATTTCTTTTGAGGGCAGTAGTTTGTTCACGTTTAACTCCGCCCTTCAGTGGCTACTTGGAGTTGGTTAGATGTGACGCAGCCCTAGCTACATCCACGCGCGTGGATAGTAAGGTGAAGAACTCTCAGAGTCGCTTCGTTCTCGGAGAAGCTTCTCTTCGACGGCAACTTTTCAGCAATCCATGAATTGCTCGATTTACACGTTCTCTTGTCTATGTAGTGTAGCAAGAGATTCACACTGGGGCAAACATTCAGTGGTTGACTCAGAGAGTGCCACTGCAGTTGCCGGATCCGAGTTTTATAATTATGACGGTTGCCAGTCAAACAGGTTGGGATATAATATTGATCCCAACGGATTCGAAGTGCCAGGGTCTTTGGGTTCCGCAGTCTCTAAGCAAGTACTTATCTTCCACGGAATAATGTTTTTTTAGGCTTGCTTTATGTCATTGGATGAACATTATTCAGAAATGCATGTCCAAATCCTGTCCGTTAATTCGACAGTAGTGGCGTATCTCCGGAACCAGGGAGGCACTCATTCGTTTCCGTTATTCAATTTAATGGAAAGAATCCTTCTGTTTGTTATAGTACACCAAGTTCTGCTTCGGTCCGTCATATTCCGGGTCGTCTGATTGTATTACCGGACCCCCGTTCACTTATGGGTCGCTTGTTGCCGTCAGAATGGACTCTCAACAAACAAGTATTCAATTAGATTTGCTATCAATGGGAGCGCCCAATGATAATTTATTTACGACACAACTTGCTAATCAATTGCAGACGTATGTGTTTGCTTGTCCGGATCTCTGAGCTTATGTTGTTAACGCTCTATTGATCTAATAGGACGGAATGATAGGATTTGCGTATCCTCCTGCGCTGTTGTTTCAGCAAGTATTGCTAAGATAAACAACCACAATACATTTCTGTTGATAGCATCTCTGTCTTCACAGAGACCGTGGGTAAATTTACTCTGATGTCTACTGTGGGACTTAACGCGAAATCTTCCTCCATGAGAGGATCTTTTTTCGCTGGGTAAATCGTGTCATCTTTATCACAACCCGCAAGGTCTCAACCTTCACGTATTCCGTTGTGTGGTCCTTATTGCATTGTAAGCATTGTACTGGATGAGCTTTGGACGCGATTTCTTACTATAGGAGAACCTCTTCTTCGCTATACTATGCGGCTAAAGTGGAGGCTCTTCCGTCGTTGGTGTAGGGATCACTATGTTGATATTGTTGATTCCTCCATACTAGTCATTGCAACTTTTTAGTATACTTGTTTGACAAGATCTACTGCAGCCTGTTATTATTAAGGTTATAGGTTTATGTTACCTCATACCTATGCACTCTATGATAGTTTACAATTGAGTCTTATGTCTCATTATCTAAGTCAGTTAGTAACTTTTCGATAAATAGACTTAGAATCATTAGATTAAATTCCTATATGGAATTTAACTTCGGTTCTTATTTAGCTAAGTAATCATTTGAGCCTCTGGAAACAGTAGTTTTCAAATTCTGACCTTTTAGACAGTAATTCTGTTGGCTTCTCTTTTACTGAAGAGTCAGTGAGTTTCATGCACTATCGGTGATGATTTTCACTTTCGTAGTTTCGGAATCACTACTTCCTTTACTATTTAGGTTGGATTGTCGCATAAGAGTCAGGCTCCTAATTAATATCCGGACCCTATTTTTATTAAGGTCCTTCCGTCTTCGTACGGGCATAGGCCTTTACTCTGTCCGGTTAGAGTTTATGTATTTATAAACAGATATCTGTTTATTACTATGGGCGTAAGCTTCTTCTGTCTTTGATGCCTAATAGAAGGACGTTACGCTCCATTTTATTGCTAATGGATTCAATTAACTATCGATACTGCTTATGGTATATCATTCACTCAGCAGTTGTGTTTGAGATTTCGGCTCATGAAGTAAGAGTTCTTCTACATCTTGGGCTTACATTAATAGTGTCGCTATTATAGATTTTGAAGGCTGCTCATTGCGCTCAGCCATCCACATTCATGAATTTTTATCTCAGAAATATTGAGTCCATTTCTGGAGGCCTCTATTGTTAGGTCTATTATCTACTGCTCAGAATGTCATTCACTTAACAGTTGCTACTATAGATAGGTAGGCTGTCTGTTTCGGCAGTGACTCCGTTCTGCTGCCCTCTTCGCTCTGGGCTATTTGACCCAGGGCAAGAAAAAGGGGGAGGGGAGGGTGTTCCCTTGGGTCACCTGTTTTACTATGAAAACAAGGGGATACCTCCTCCGGAGTTAGTAATTCTGAGCTGTTATTGGGATGGTTGTTTAGTGAGAAGTTTATGTTTTAAAAATTCATTCAGGTCTTAGTTTTTAAAGTATAGCTTTTGAATATAGCACGTGTCAACGGACATTATTATACAATCCTCAGACACTTTTAAGGAGTATTAAGAGTCTCTATTCTCTAGACTTACTTTATTTATTGGCTTACTTTAAAAATTATTAGTATAAGGATTATACTAGATATTAATAGAGTACATGGATGTATGATGCTCAATTTTGGAAGGTGTTGTATCTTTCTAATTTATCATAAATAAGAAAGATACATGTAAGGCCTAATACTTCTTTTTCCCTAGAGGGGATGACTCTATTTTATATAATTGAGCGTATTCCATCTTGCTCTATGTCCTTGGCCCTCCAGCCTTTTTACTATTCAGCTATATCTGGGTCATTGGTACAGTATAAAAATGTTAAAAAATTTATAGTAATTTATATATTTTTTATACTTACCAATGACCCAGACGGGGATGGCCCTCCCAGGAGTTGGGAACTCTTACCTCCCCGCTGAGTACATAGCGCTTACCAGGCACTGGTTATAAGAATGAATAATGGCGCCAATTTCGGAATGTCCTTGACACTGCGCATGCGCAGTAGAGGTGAAGTGTGGAGGGCCATTCAGGACATGTTTTCTTTGGTTTTAGATGCAAATTTTGGGGATTGGGGGGGCAAAATTTGTGTTTGGCCCTATATTTTAAGAGTTAGCACCAGCTATGTCTGGGTCATTGGTAAGTATAAAAAATATATAAATTACTTCAAATTTTTTAACTTTTAAACAAAATAAGAAAATTTTACCAAAGTCTGTACAGGAGTTCAAATTTAGAAGACAGCATTCTGGACCAACTGATCGACAAATCAGAAGTGCCTATTTTGAATGAAGCTGAATCCTTGACTGCCATCAGCTACCTGTCCATAGCAGAAATAACAGATGCCCTCAGAGGAATGAAGAATGACAAAGCACTGTGGATTGATAGGTTTACAGCTGAATTTGTTAAATTGCTTTGTCTCAATTTAAAATCACGTTTTGAGTTCAATTAATTATGCACACAACACTGAAAAAATGTCAGTTGCACAATGCCACTGTATTCTGAATTGTATCCCCTAAACATAAGATGAAGTCAAAACCTTACTAACCAATCAATGCCCACTTGCTCAACAGTGTTATCCCAATTGTCCCTCTTCTTGATTTTAGGAGAGTAACCAGAGTGGTACAGTTGGGACATTACTGATTAGTTACTTGGTGGCTACATCAATCATTTTGACTTATAGTATATTTCATTTTTTTTAACAGAATAACAATAAATGATAAAAGGAGAATGTTTTTTAATAAAATATTATCAAATGCACATACATTTCTATCAAATTAAATACATTAGCAACATATACATCTTCATAATAACAAAAAATATTATATACATCTAAATATACATATTTGAAACAGAAAATTAAATATTGTTGAATACGCCTAGATACACACAATTTTATACCCAACCAAAATTTACAATTTAGGAGGAATAACATTAGAACACCTAGTAAACCAATTTCTGTGGCTTCCCTCATGAATTGTAAATTTTTGTTTGTCACCTTTCTATTAATGTCTCTAACCTATTGTCAGCATTTCTATATCTATCTTCAGTTTTGGTGGCTGGATTCCACCTGCCCCATGTTGAATTTGCATAACTATGTTAATGCTTGAATTTCTTTGAAATGTTAATCAGATTGAAGATATTTGGATGTGCAATCTGTATTTCTTTTTATAGGTTTTATTATGCCATCCCACAAAATGGTTGGTTGTTTTGTGCTTTTTTCAGTCAAAATGATTCTACAGGCCGCAGTCGACCCAACCCAATTGTTTGTAACATAATCACAGAAATGTGGGGCATCATTGAAGTTTGATTCGCTGTAGTTCTCAAGGGCATCCAACCACACATCCAGGCCTGAAAATAAGCAGTTTGACATTTGTAGAATGCGGTCCCCAGAGGGTGAATTTGATGATGCTATCCCATACAGTGGTCCAGTTTATCTGCTGGGTATCTCTTTCTGTTTAATTTTGAGACCCTGATTCAGATTGAGTTTTTTTTTTGCCACAAAACGAAAATTGTTGACAATCAAACTTGGCCCATCATGTTCATTCTCAACAAACTCAACTTGTATCTGTGCATTTGCCACTTTCATAAACTCAAGTGATTTAAAGTGGCAGTATAATAGTATTTATATACTAACTTAGAGAAAATCATCTAGCCCTTTAAAGGGTGGATAAATTTATAAAATTCTTAAGTATAAAAATACACTTTAAAATTAAACGTGAAAAACTCAAACAAACTGATAACTGATTACTTGAAACAGCTGTTATCATAGTTTAAATAGTATGCATGTTAAACACTAATCGTGGAACAATTATGAAAACAACTATAGAAGTTGTTCTGACCTGAAGTGGGATAGTCAGGACTACAAATTAATAGGTGTGAAACTCGGAAAGTGGGACAATCGGGTTTAAACCCACTCCCTTACATAATTACAACAGCCACATTAGCAGTCATATTGAACACCTCCTCCCAAAACTTATTAGAAATGATCAAACAGGATTCATCAAAGGTGAACAGCAGAAACTGTTTTTCGTCAAGTGAAAGATACAAGTGATTACACATAATCAAATGAAAGTGTCAATGACACTGTAGCTTAACTTGTGTGTTGTGTTTGATGAAAAGGATAATGTTCAGTGTTTATGAAAGTATTATGAAAAAAGACAAGAATTGTGGTAGTTGGGAATATGTTCATTTCTGTTCCCTGTATGCTATGTTTTTGATAAAAAATAATATGAGGTGTACACTGTACTATAGAGTTGAGGGGTGGGTTAATATGACCTCACAGTTAATGTATGTGGCCCTCACAGTTAACGTATATCAACGAAAGTTACCAAGTTACAGTGAAATTATTCCAAAACGAGTCATCCTATCAAGTTAATTGAAATCCCTTCATAAATATGGCCTGTAGACTGTGCTAAAGGTTTTTGGGCTTCGGGCCCCTGTAGCCGTCAGTTTCCCAATTGCGTCCAAAGGGGACGTTCTCATCTAGACATTATATGAAGTCAACCTGCCAAGTTACAATGAAATCCCTTCATAAATATGACCTGTAGACTGTGCTAAAGGTTTTTGGGCTTTGGGCTCGGGCAACCATCATGGTTGAATGATCACAACCAAAAGGGGACATTCTCATCTGGGCATCATCTGGAGTGATCCTACGAAGTTACAGTGAAATCCCTTCATAAATATGACCTGTAGACTGTGCTCAAGATTTTCGGGCTTTGGGCCCCTGAAGCCGTCACAGTTGACCAATCACACTCAAAAGGGGATGTCATCATCTGGGCATTATATGGAGTCAAACTAACAGGTTACAATGAAATCCTTCCATAAATATGACCTATAGACTATGCTAAAAGTTTTGGGCTCGGGCAGCGATCAAGGCTGAATGATCGTGACCAAAAGGGGACATGCTCATCTAGACATTATTTGGAGTCATCCTACCAGGGTACAATGAAATCCCTTCATAAATATCACCTGTAGACTGTGCTAAAGGTTTTTGGGCTTCAGGCCCCTGTAGCCGTCACAGTTGCCTAATGGTGCCCAAAAGGGGCTGTTCTGATCTAGACCTTATATGAAGTCAACCTACCAAGTTACAGTGAAATCCCTTCATAAATATGAACTGAAGACTGTGGTAAAGGTTTTCGGGCTCTGGGCTCGGGCGGCCATCATGGTTGAATGATCACAACCAAATGGGGACATTCTCATCTGGGCATCATCTGGAGTGATCCTACGAAGTTACAATGAAATCCCTTCATAAATATAACCTGTAGACTGTGCTCAAGATTTTCGGGCTTCAGGCACCTGTAGCCATCACAGGTGACCAATCATGACCAAAAGGGGATGTCATCATCTAGGCATTATATGGAGTCAACCTAACAAGTTACAATGAAATCCTTCCATAAATACGACCTATAGACTATGCTAAAGGTTTTTGGGCTCGGGCAGCCATCAAGGCTGAATGATCGCGACCAAAAGGGGACGTTCTCATGTAGACATTATTTGGAGTCATCCTACCAAGCTACAATGAAATCCCTTCATAATTATGACCTGTAGACTGTTCTAAAGGTTTTCAGGCTTCGGGCCCCTGTAGCTGTCACAGTTGCCCAACCATCTCCAAAAGGGGACGTTCTCATCTAGACATTATATAAAGTCAAACCTACCAAGTTACAATGAAATCCCTTCATAAATATGACCTGTAGACTGTGCTAAAGGTTTTTGGGCTTCGGGCCCCTGTAGCCGTCAGTTTCCCAATTGCGTCCAAAGGGGACGTTCTCATCTAGACATTATATGAAGTCAACCTGCCAAGTTACAATGAAATCCCTTCATAAATATGACCTGTAGACTGTGCTAAAGGTTTTTGGGCTTTGGGCTCGGGCAACCATCATGGTTGAATGATCACAACCAAAAGGGGACATTCTCATCTGGGCATCATCTGGAGTGATCCTACGAAGTTACAGTGAAATCCCTTCATAAATATGACCTGTAGACTGTGCTCAAGATTTTCGGGCTTTGGGCCCCTGAAGCCGTCACAGTTGACCAATCACACCCAAAAGGGGATGTCATCATCTGGGCATTATATGGAGTCAAACTAACAGGTTACAATGAAATCCTTCCATAAATATGACCTATAGACTATGCTAAAAGTTTTGGGCTCGGGCAGCGATCAAGGCTGAATGATCGTGACCAAAAGGGGACATGCTCATCTAGACATTATTTGGAGTCATCCTACCAGGGTACAATGAAATCCCTTCATAAATATCACCTGTAGACTGTGCTAAAGGTTTTTGGGCTTCAGGCCCCTGTAGCCGTCACAGTTGCCTAATGGTGCCCAAAAGGGGCTGTTCTGATCTAGACCTTATATGAAGTCAACCTACCAAGTTACAGTGAAATCCCTTCTTAAATATGAACTGAAGACTGTGGTAAAGGTTTTCGGGCTCTGGGCTTGGGCGGCCATCATGGTTGAATGATCACAACCAAATGGGGACATTCTCATCTGGGCATCATCTGGAGTGATCCTACAAAGTTACAATGAAATCCCTTCATAAATATGACCTGTAGACTGTGCTCAAGATTTTTGGGCTTCGGGCACCTGTAGCCATCACAGGTGACCAATCATGACCAAAAGGGGATGTCATCATCTAGGCATTATATGGAGTCAACCTAACAAGTTACAATGAAATCCTTCCATAAATACGACCTATAGACTATGCTAAAGGTTTTTGGGCTCGGGCAGCCATCAAGGCTGAATGATCGCGACCAAAAGGGGACGTTCTCATGTAGACATTATTTGGAGTCATCCTACCAAGCTACAATGAAATCCCTTCATAATTATGACCTGTAGACTGTTCTAAAGGTTTTCAGGCTTCGGGCCCCTGTAGCTGTCACAGTTGCCCAACCATCTCCAAAAGGGGACGTTCTCATCTAGACATTATATAAAGTCAAACCTACCAAGTTACAATGAAATCCCTTCATAAATATGACCTGTACACTGTGCTAAAGGTATTCAGGCTTCGGGCACGGGCAGCCATAATGGTTGAATGATAGCAACCAAGAGGGGACATTCTCATCTGGGCATCATCTGGTGTGATCCTACGAAGTTACAATGAAATCCCTTCATAAATATGACCTGTAGACTGTGCTCAAGATTTCCGGGCTTCGGGCACCTGTAGCCATCACTGTTGACCAATCATGACCAAAAGGGGATGGCATCATCTAGGCATTATATGGAGTCAACCTAACAAGTTACAATGAAATCCTTCCATAATTACGACCTATAGACTATGCTAAAGGTCTTTGGGCTCAGGCAGCCATAAAGGCTGAATGATCGCGACCAAAAGGGGATGTTCTCAACTAGACATTATTTGGAGTCATCATAACAAGCTACAATGAAATCCCTTCATAATTATGACCTGTAGACTGTTCTAAAGGTTTTCAGGCTTCGGGCCCATGTAGCCGTCACAGTTGCCCAATCGTGTCCAAAAGGGGACGTTCTCATCTAGACATTATATGAAGTCAACCTACCAAGTTACAATGAAATCCCTTTATAAATCTGACCTGTACACTGTGCTAAAGATTTTTGGGCTTCAGACTCGGGCAGCCATCATGGTTAAATGATTGCAACCAAAGGGTACAATCTCATCTGGGCATCATCTGGAGTGATCCAACAAAATTACACTGAAATCCCTTTATAAATATGACCTGTAGACTGTGCTCAAGGTTTTTGGGCTTCGGGCACCTGTAGCCATCACAGTTGACCAATCAAGACCAAAAGGGGATGTCATCTAGGCATTATATGGAGACAACCTAACAGGTTACAATGAAATCCTTCCATAAATATGACCACTTGCCTATGCTAAAGGTTTTTGGGCTCGGGCACCCGTCAAGGCTGAATGATCGCGATCAATCCTAACCTAACAGGTTACAATGAAATCCCTTCATAAATATGACCTGTAGTCTGTGCTAAAGGTTTTCGGGCTTCGGGCCCCTGTAGCCGTCACAGTTGCCCAATCAGGACCAAAAGGGGGACTTTCTCATCTAGACATTGTATGAAGTCAACCCACCAAGTTACAATGAAATTCCTCAATAAATATGACCTGTAGACTGTGCTAAAGGTTTTCGGGTTTTGGGCTCGGGCAGTCGTCACGGTTGGCAGATCACGCCCAAATGGGGAAATTCTCATCTAGAGATCATAAGGAGTCATCCTACCAAGTTACAATGAAATCCCTCCATATTAAACATGACCTGCAGACTGTGCTAAAAGTTTTTGGGTTTCGGGCTTGGGCAACCGTTACGGTTGATAGATCATGCCCAAAAGGGGACGTTCTCATCTAGGCATTATACAGAGGCGTCCTACCAAGTTACAATGAAATCCCTTCATAAATACGACCTGTACTGTGCTAATGGTTTTCGGGTTTTGGGCTAAGGCTGCCATACCGGTTGCCCGATCGCAGCCAAAAGAGGATGTTCTCATCTAGGAGATGTTCTCATCTAAACATGACCCCAAACCTGCATATGAAATTTCGTGACAATCAGACAAGAACTGCGGGGTGTAGCCTGTGCTAAAGGAAAATGTGAACAGACTAACAGACTTCCGCACACGTGATGGCAATAGCTTATCTTGACTATGTGAAGTTATGCTAAAAATTCGCCTGGAAATTTGCTTTTAATTGATTTTGAGAAAGCTTTTGCAGTGTGTAAAATGTTCAGAAATGACCCCAACTGTTTGTCCATTCATGTAGCTTTGGGATGGCTAACTGACTGTTTGGTTATGTAAAACATCGTGGTTAACCACTTCTTTATCATTAACAAGCATTGATACACTGTGTGGAACTGAAATATATATAGTCTTTGAAAGTCTATGTACACTTAAGTTCAGCCTGGACAAATAGAAGTTCAAATACTAAGATCATTTGTTACCATCATTAATAAATACCCATAATTTTCAAAGAATATAAGGAACCAAAGGATTTACCCCTTTGAGATTTTTGGCTCACCTAACTGAAAATCCAGGTAAGCTTTAGTGATCACTTTTCATTCATCGCCCAGTATCTGTCATAAAGGTGGAGTTTGCAACTTCTCCAAAACCGTTGGACCATTTTCAGTTAAATTTGAGGTGATTGTTGTTTTGACATCGCATTTTTTTTGGTTCAAATCTCCTTGCCCAGTACCATAGAGAGGGAGTGGCGGAAATGCACCCAAATTTAAAAAAAAAATATTGTTCTCATGAACCAGTGGGTACATTGACTTCACATTTGGAGGTGTGGTTCATTTTGAGATGTTGCAGAATCAAGTTTGTTCAAACGAAGTTCATGGAGCAGTATTTGCGTTTGTAAAGGGAGAGGCAAGATTTTTGGCCCAGCCCAAAATTTCTGTTTTCTGAACCGATGAGCTGATTTGAACCAAATTTTGAATGTGGTACTATTGAGTCATAAGTACTTGATTCATGAAATCATCCCCACGCGAACCCCAGGAGCTAAAGACAAAAGTCAACTTGTATCCCACAGTAATAATGATGTGCCATTTCCCAATGTCCTTGAATTGAAGGCTCCCAAATGTTTGAGTACAGTCGAAGGGAAATAACTACAATCATTCTTGTTCAATAATAATGAAAGATATGTTTCTTTCAGTGTCTCTAATTATTACTTTTATCAAGGTTTTTCACTGGAATACTGTTTGGGAATTATATAAAAAGACAAATCTTGACACACTGAAGGGGCAGGGAAATAAATTTCTCACATGGTGTATCAGCAGGGTGTAAGGGACTGTACTACCCTTCTGAGATTTGGAAATATCTCCAAATCATTTTTGTTGTGCCCCTGAAAATTTTTTAGTGTTTATCATTTCCATCCATCCATTTGTCTGTACATCAGGAAGATTTTCATGTCCACTCCATAACTGAGATGCTTCGTTGGATTTTGTAGAAACTTGGCATACATGTTGCTTATGGGTAGACGGTGTGTCACACACAACATTTTTTTTTGTTCGATGGAGGTCAAGGTCACAGATCAAGGTCATAGTTCGGGGCATCCATGGCCTGGCGGTCACTGTTAGTCTTGTTTAATAATAAAAATGATATGTTTCTTTCAGTTTCTCTAATTATTACTTTTATCAAGGTTTTGGTCAGCGGAATAACATTTGGGGATAATATAAAAAATAAATCTTGACACACTGAAGGGGCAGGGTAATAAATTTGTCACATGGTGTTTCAACAGGATGTATAGGACTGTACTACCCTTCTAAGATCTGTATTTCCTTCGGTTTTCAGCTGTTTTTCAGCTGAAACACTGTGTAACTAATACCATACTAACCCATCTCAAAGCCCAGGGGGATGCGTGCAGTGGAAAAATAAAAAAAGTGTGTGTAGGGGGGGGGGGGGGGGGGGGGGGGCATGGTGGTCTTCAGGACGAGTAATCAAGCCTGCAAGTCAAGTCAGTGTGCAGACCACAAATCCCGGAAAACAACAGTCAAATATTTCTTTCCCATTGTAACTTTTGTAAAACGTCAAATCACATGCATTTCAAACTCTAGTAAAAACTCACGAAGCAGTTAAATATGAATTTAAGTTAAATTTGTTTAAGAAAAGGGGATTTTATGATATATATTTCAACTGTGTTCATGTTTAGTTCTGTTTTTTTCTTCGTAATCGGAGATTCGTGATCAATGTGCGAGTGTCAAAGTGAAAATAGGTGACTTACTTTCAAAAAAGTGAAAACTCCATCTTCATTTAAATGCAGTTTTTTGGTAAATAAAATATATGAAAAGGAATTAAATAATATATATTTATTTATTCAAAGAATAGCTTTAATTCTCATACCTTTTCCAAATCAAAATGAAAACAACACCTTGATCTCAACTATTTAACACAATTTAAAAATAGGTTAAAGTCGCTTAGGATGCCGAAAAATTATTAATTGCATATTTATACATAATGGTCTTATTTTCTAACACTACCTTTATTCCATTGTGCTGACTACAGAACTGTTAACTGTTGGCTGTCTGTACCCAGAAAATTTCGAATGGAATTAAAAAAACAAAAAAAATGCTTCAGTGATAAAAAGAAAAGTTTTGTGCAGGGCACAAACGTCCACACATGCATGAAGGATTTTGATAAAGATACTTTTCAAGTATTAATCTTCTTGAAGTAACTGAACATTAGGACATCTTTTCCTGTTAACATTTCCAGACTTGGGAAATTATTAGCTTAGTAGACTTTGATAAAAGCAAACCAGATGTAGTGGTGCTTTGCGGGTGGTGGTGGTGGTGGGGGGGGGGGGGGGGGGGGTCATGAAGAAGAGGATGGTGGGGGGGGGGGGGGTGGGGTGTCAAATCAATTATTTTATGATTTTTAGCTCAACTTTGGCAAAGCCAAATTTCAGCTTATGCCATGACAGTCGGCCGTCTCTCCGCCTCTCCATCAACAATTCAATACGGCTCGGGCTAGAGGCTGTATTTATGAACCAATCTTTACGAAACTTCTTGGGTACCTTTGTTATGACCGTGGGACAAGAACGAGTGTTGTTGGCCGCTGGCAGCCATTTTGTTCAGACTTAGGTGCAATCAGATTTTTGTGCAGAACTTCCATATGAAAGCACTGATTTGAATAATTTTTTGTATGAATGTTTAGTACCATGGGATACATCACATATAATTCGGGTTTTTTTCTCGTACGTAAATTATGCAAATTAGACTAACTTTGATGTATTTCGTGTTATTTTCAGCACTGTAAGTGCAAATGCCAATACCGCTCGGGCTAGAGGCCGTATTTATAAACCGATCTTTATGAAACTTCTTGGGTACCTTTGGTATTACCGTGGGATGAGAATGAGTGTTTTTGGGTGCGGTCCGAAATTCAAGATGGCCAATGGCAGCCATTTTGTACAAAATTAGGTGCAATCAGATTTTTGCACAGAACTTCCATATGAAAGCACTGATTTGAAAATTTTTTGTGTGAATGTTTAGTACCATGGGATACATCACATATAATACGGGGTTTTTTCTTGTGCAGAAATTATGCAAATTAGATGAACTTTGATATTTTTATACTGTACCAATGACCCAGACTTAGCTGGTGCTAACTCCACAAAAACCAGGGCCAAACACAAATTTTGCCCCCCAATCCCCAAAATTTGCATCCAAAACAAAAAGAAATCATGTCCTAAAGGACCTCCATAGTACGACTCTACTGCGCATGCGCAGTGACGCAGTCGTCCCGAAATTGGCGCCAAATATCATTCTCTGTTTGGCCCTTCATCAGTCAACATCTCACTGATCTTTGTGCTTGTAAATCTCAGTTTAAAGGATGCCAGACACGTAATTCTTGGAGAAAATGTGATTCTAAGGAGGATAGAAGGAGGAGAGGAAAAAAGAAGTGGCAAAAAATAATCAGGGCTGTACTTAAAATTTTTTGTTAAAATTATGTTAAGTTGCCTATTTTCGAGGCAAACGCCTCTTGTTGTCATTCTTGCTAATTGTTGCACTGCTTATTCAGTGTTTCCTCTCCCCTAACCTTCTAAAGTCCCCCCTTGCAATTCTCCCATGCTTTTGGCATATTTTTGAGAAGTTTCATTTCTAAAATTTCCCTGGGAGAGTTGCTTGGTTACAGAATGTTTTCTGTTATTTTCCCCATAGTTACGTTTTCACCCATGGGTGTATAACGTTTGTGTTCTGCATCTTCCATCTGATGTTCTGCAGATTCTCCCCTGGGAGTCTCTGTTTTGCATCAGATAGAGTGTAATTGAGGACTGATTCCGGGCCAGTTTTTTCAGTGCCTGGAGTCATGTTTTCTTCTGTGTTTACACTGTTTGTTTTCATTGGCAACAGCCTTTTTTGAGGGGGGCTGTTTGCCTTTGAGGTAGTTTATCTCATTATAAGATACATTTATATTATCCGAAAGTGTCTCATTAATTATTTTATATAATTTTAAAATTTTTGACCACACTTTGCCATCGGATCCATCGGGGCTCAACGTTACTTTTCAGCAACTTGGGCTTCTCTGAAAAAATATTTTTTCAAAATTATTTTGTTTTGCAATTGTTTTTTCATTTATTAATGGATCATGTTATTATGTATCTTTGTGTCAGGGGTTTTTGCGAGTAACTAGGACTTATTGTTGTTCCTTCACAATGAAAGGAACTTGTTCAAATTGTAATAGGAAGAAATCTTCCTCTGACTTTCATGATTATTGCATAAATTGTAGTCAGTGTTCTCGCATTAATCCCTGTCCTGTATGTGAACATTGGGATGAGAAACATTGGAAACGTGTGTCACGATATGTTGTTTCTGGAGAAAGAGCGATGCCGGCTCTTTCTCCACAAGGTCACTCTACTCTCTCAGTTTCTATTTCAGAGGAACCAGAACAGGGTGATGTTTCCATGTTATCTTCTTCAAGTGTGCGTCCGTCGTCACAATTAAATACAGAGCTAGCGGCAAAAGTGCTCATGGAGATTAGACAAATGTCGTCCGCTAGCTCGCCCGGTGTAGCGTCCATTCACCGAATGGTTCGGCAGCCGGGTTCGTCCGATGCGGTCCAAGAGGAAATTTTGGGTGATGCGAGCACTATAAAAATAATAGATGCACACCCAGTGACGGCGGATAGTGAACGAGAACGGAGGAAGCCTTTTAGTCCGGTTCCTAGCTCGTCCAGGTCCAGCCGGGCCGCGAGCGAGAGAGGCCCCTCTCTCGTACAACAACATCTGGGACCAGATGTTGTGGTACAAAATGTGTCTTTAGCGGAGCATACGTCCGTCGCTCGGGACGCTCCGTTGTATAAGCAGTCCGCAGAGACTGTTAAGGCTTCCTCTTCTCGCCGGCGCACACGACCGCACCTTGGCTGCGTGACCTCCGATATCTTGCCAGCTTCACCGAGGAAGGATTATTCGGCGACCAGGTCACACCATCCGGCAGCCAGGGACTCGAGACCGATGGACTCCGGACGTTCGCATAGGAAAAGTATGCGGGAGCCATCCGATGCGGAGCTGCCCTCGGCAAAGCAGCGAAAGACCGCTCCTCCGCAGGTCTCGACGTCGGACATTCTAGTGCAGATAGCACAGCTTATCGCAGCATCCCAGCAGCCGACAGAGACGGTGTCGGATCGAGAATTATCCGACGGCGCTGGGTCGGTACGCTCCGCCGAAGCATCGGGGGCGGACGACCGGGAACATCGGGAGGTCCGACCGGATGGTGAAAGGGATACGGATGAATTGGAGCTATCCCTTTCGGAACAACACAAAGCTGCCGTAGACTTCATCCGGCACTTTCTTCCTCAAGTTGTTCCGTCGGGCCAGACTGCTGCGCTTCCGGACAGGAGAATTATAGCGTCATTGGACTCTGATTTTTTCGAGCGGTTCAGGGACATCGCTCCCGAGTTTCCGTCGCAGTCCAATAATGTTGCAAGAACATTTGAATTATTGAACGACGCTATTTTTAAACTTGCTTCCAGGACAGGGAAAGCAGGCTTCTTGTCCGCAAATACTCTCAACCTGCCTTTCATTAATGCAAGGAATAAATTCGACACGGCAGGTCAGGGTATACCGAGAGTTCCTCTGCGTATGGACGACGAGGCGGAAGACTTACAGCTATCATTACCGTCGTCAGCTTCTATTCCAACCGCAGTGTTGGAAACAGCTATTGCGTCTAACAGAGCCAATTTAGATGCCTTATCTTACGCAGATCACCTTACGAAGGCGTTATCACTGCGTCTTCAAGGGGAAGACTTTCAGGATATACAATCCTCCTTAAGACTTCTTTCAAGGGCAGTAGCTTATTCCACGTGTAACTCCGCCCTTTCAGTGGCTAATCTGGAGTTGGTTAGACGTGACGCAGCCCTGTCTACATCCACACTAGTGGATTCTAAGGTGAAGAACTCTCTTAGAGTCGCTTCGGTCTCAGGAGATCTTCTCTTTGACGGCAAGCTTTCCGCTATTTATGATAATATTAAAAAGAAAGCTAGTGATTCTCTGTTGTTTAGATCCGCTCCTAAAAGGTCGGATTCAGCAGACACGAATAAGGCGGGCACTTCTGGGTCTTATCCGCCCAAGAGAGGTTCCTATAGAGGTTCCGGTGCGTCCTCTAGCTCTTATTCGAGAGACCGTCAGGATAGCGACTCTCGTTCGGGACGTCCTTCAGGCCGGGACAATCGGTCGGACGCCCCGAGGTCGACGAGGCGAGGTGCGGGTCGTGGAAGACGTGGTTTCTCCTACCGCAGGCCTCGCAGATCCAGGAGGTGATGGCTCAAACCTCTATCGCGTTCCGGTTGGCGGAAGGTTGGCGAGTTTTTCTCAAGAGTGGGCGTCGATTACGGACGACCCTTGGGTGAGAGGAGTGACTTCGGAAGGTCTAAAGATATCCTTCAAACGAAAGCCTCCATTAACTCGAAGTCCAAAGTGGACTCATCTTCCGTCAAACCCTCAGAAAAGAGACGCTCTGCTATCAGAGGTGCAGTCTCTTTTAATGAAGAACGCGGTAGAGGTCGTAGAAAACCAGGAATCGCTGGGATTCTACAGCCATCTGTTTCTGGTTCCGAAACCAGACGGCTCGTTCCGTCCAGTCATAGATTTGAGCTGGATAAACAAGCTGATCATCGCTCCGAAGTTTTATATGGAGACGATTCGATCGGTCAGAGCGAGTATTCGGGTGAACGATTATGCAACGAGCATAGATCTCAAAGATGCGTACTTTCACGTCATGGTACATCCGACATTCCGAAAGTATCTACGCTTCGCAGTCCTAGGAGTGGTGTATCAGTTCCGGGCCATGTGCTTCGGATTGAATCTAGCACCCTGGGCTTTCACTCGAGTAATGAACTCGGTAATGATTTACTTCCGAGCTCATTCGTCTGCGGTAACGTCGGCCTACCTGGACGACATTCTTCAGAGGTACGGCAACGAGTTAACGCTTCAGAACGATGTTCAGAATCTTCTTCTATTGCTCCGACGTCTCGGTTTCATAGTAAACGAGGAGAAGTCGGATCTGGTGCCGTCCAAGTCATTCACTCATCTGGGAATGAGCTTCGAGACGCACAACAATCTCGTTCGTCTGCCGTTAACCAGAGCGAAATTAGTCAGTTGTTACGCTCGCTATTGTCTAAATACAGACAAAGTCACAGCGAGAGAATTTATGAGACTGATAGGTCTGTGCGGAGCCGCTGCGGATCTCATTCCGATGGGACGGCTACGCACACGGCCTCTTCAAATTTTCTTGACTCAGAATTGGAGTGTGAAAATTCATTCGCTCGATGTAGACGTTCTCTTGTCAGATCAAGTGAAACAAGAGATTCAGACTTGGGCAAACATTCAGTGGTTAACTCAAGGAGTTCCGCTGCAGTTGCCGGATCCGAGTTTTACCATTATGACGGATGCCAGTCAAACAGGTTGGGGTGCATCATTAATCCCAACGGATTCGAGATGCCAGGGTCTTTGGGATCCGCAATTCCTGTGCAAGCACATAAACATCAAGGAAATGATGTCAATTTGGCTTGCGTTACGTCACTGGATGGACATTATTCACGATGCTCATGTCCAAATCCTATCCGACAATACGACAGTAGTGGCGTATATACGGAATCAGGGAGGCACTCATTCAGTTCCGTTGTTCAATCTAACGGAAAGAATCCTTCTGTTTGCGTTGGAACATCACGTTCTTCTTTCGGTCCGTCACATACCGGGTCGTCTGAATGTGCTAGCAGACTCCCTTTCTCGAAAGGGTCGCTTGTTGCCGTCGGAGTGGACTCTCAACAAACAAGTATTCAATCAGATTTGCTACCAATGGGAACGGCCAATGATAGACTTATTTGCGACACATCTCAACAATCAGTTGCAGACGTATGTGTCCCCGTGTCCGGATCCAAGAGCATTTGCTGTAGACGCTCTATCGATCCCTTGGGACGGAATGATAGGATATGCGTATCCTCCAGCGCCGTTAATTCAACAAGTATTGCTAAAGATAAAACAATCTCAATGCAAGATTCTGTTGGTAGCATCTCTGTCGCCACAGAGACCGTGGATAAATCTACTCAGGTGTCTGTTGTGGGACCTACCGCGGAAGCTCCCTCCACGAGAGGATCTTCTTTGGCAGGGGAAATCGCGCCAACTGCATCACAACCCGCAAGGTCTCAACCTTCACGTTTTTCCGTTGTGCGGTCCTTCTTGCATGGCAAGCACTTTACAGGACGAGCAGTGGACGCGATTTCTAACTGTAGGAGGACCTCCTCTTCGCTAAACTATGCGGCTAAGTGGAAGGTTTTCCGTCGTTGGTGTAGGGATCATTCTGTTGATATATTTGATCCCTCTATACCAGACATTGCTAACTTTCTAGTATACTTGTTTGACGAAATCAAACTGCAACCGGTTACTATAAAGGGTTATAGATCTATGTTATCTGATACCTATGCACATCATGATAGTTTACAAATTGGATCTAATGTCTCTTTATCGAAATTGGTTAGAAACTTTTCGATAAATAGACCCAGAACTCTTAGATTAATTCCTAAGTGGAATTTAGCTTGGGTTCTCCTTAAATTGAAGGAAAAGCCATTTGAACCTCTTGGGACAGTAGATTTCAAATTCTTATCTTATAAGACAGCTTTTCTCTTAGCTTTCTCTTCTGCCAGAAGAGTCAGTGAGCTTCATGCACTATCGGTGGATGATTCTCATTATCGTAGTGTTGGGAACACTATCACCTTCACTACTAACGTCGGTTTTTTAGCTAAGAATCAGGCTCCTAATAAATATCCGGAACCTATTGTTATTAAGGCTCTTCCGTCTTCAGACGGGCGTAGGCCTTTACTCTGTCCTGTTAGAGCACTACGTATCTATAAACAGAGATCTCAGTTCATCAGAAAGGGACGGAAACGTTTCTTTCTGTCTTTGATGCCTAATAGAAAGGACATTTCAGTCCATTCTATTGCTAGATGGATTCAGTTAACTATCCGTACTGCGTATGAAGATTTATCTTCTTCTCAGCAGTCTGTGCTTAAGATTTCTGCTCATGAAGTAAGAGCTCTTTCTACTTCCTGGGCTTATGCTAATAGTGTTGCTATTACAGATTTAATGAAGGCTGCTTATTGGTCTCAGCCATCCACATTTACTAATTTTTATCTCAGAAATATTGAGTCCATTTCTGGAGACCTGCATTGTTTAGGTCCGTTATCTGTTGCTCAGAATGTCGTCCACTAAACAGTTGCAACTATAGTTATGCAGGCTTTCTGTTCCGGCAGTGACTCCGTCCGGCTGCCCTCTTCGCTCTGGGCTATTTGACCCAGGGCAAGGGGAAGGGGGGGGGGGGGGGGGGCGGGTGTTCCCTTAGGTCACCTGCTTTATAGTGAAAAGCAAGGGAATGCCTCCTCCAAGACAGTATTTCTGAGTCGCTTCCGGGATGGTTTTAAAGTGTAATATTAATGTTTAATTTCATTCATGTCTTATTTTTAAAGTGTAGCTCGGTGTGAAGCATTTGTATATGTCAAGTGTCAAACGGGCTTTAATATACAATACTCGGACACTTTTAAATGATTATAAAGAGTCTCAATTCTCTGGACTACTTTATTTATTGGCTTGTTTTAATAATAATTAGTATAAAGGTTATACTGGATATTAATAGAGAACATGAATGTTATTGTGCTCAATTATTAAGGGTAGTGTATCTTTCTAATTTAAATATTAAATAAGAAAGATACATGTAAAGCCTAATACTCCTTTTCTCCTTAAGGGGTTATCTCTTTATTTTATAATTGAGCTTATTGGATTTTCCTCTATGTCCTAGGCCCTCCAGCCTGTTTACTATTCAGCTAAGTCTGGGTCATTGGTACAGTATAAAAATGTTAAAAAATTTATAGTAATTTATATATTTTTTATACTTACCAATGACCCAGACGGGGATGGCCCTCCCTGAGTTGGGAACTCTTGCCTCCCCGCTGAGTACATAGCGCTGACCAGGCACTGCCAGTAAGAATGATATTTGGCGCCAATTTCGGGACGACTGCGTCACTGCGCATGCGCAGTAGAGTCGTACTATGGAGGTCCTTTAGGACATGATTTCTTTTTGTTTTGGATGCAAATTTTGGGGATTGGGGGGCAAAATTTGTGTTTGGCCCTGGTTTTTGTGGAGTTAGCACCAGCTAAGTCTGGGTCATTGGTAAGTATAAAAAATATATAAATTACTATAAATTTTTTAACTTTTTCAGTGCTACTTACACACAGTAAGTACACATGTCAATATGGCTCGGGCTAGAGGCTGTATTTATCAACCGATCTTCACGAAACTTCTTGGGTACCTCTGTTATCACCTTGGGATGAGAATGAGTGTTTCTGAGTGCGGTCCAAAATTCAAGATGGCTGCCAGTGGCCATTTTGTACCAAAATTAGGTCTAATCAGTTTTTTGTACACAACTTCTATACGGCTCAGGGTAGAGGCCATATTTATGAACCGATCTTTACGAAACTTCTTGGGTACCTTTGTTATCACCGTGGGATGAGAACGAGTGTTTTTGGGTGTGGTCCGAAATTCAAGATGGCCACCAGCAACCATTTTGTACCAAAATTAGTGCAATCAGTCTTTTGTACAGAACTTCTGTATGAAAGTTCTGATTTGAATAAATTTTTGTATGAATGTTTAGTAAAATGGAATACATCACATATAGTACGGGTTTTTTTCTCGTGCAGAAATTATGCAAATTAGATGAACTTTGATTTATTCAGTGCTACTTATACACAGTAAGTGCACATGTCAATACAGCTCGGGCTAGAGGCTGTATTTATCAACCGATCTTCACGAAACTTCTTGGGCACCTTTGTTATCACCTTGGGACGAGAACGAGTGTTTCTGGGTGTGTCCAAAATTCAAGATGGCTGCCAGTGGCCATTTTGTACCGAAATTAGGTCCAATCAGTTTTTTGTCACAACTTCTATACAGCTCGTATTTATGAACTGATCTTCATAAAACTTCTTGGGAACCTTTGTTTTCACCTTGGGACAGGAATGAGTGTGTTTTGGGGTGCCTTTGTTATCACTGTGCTATGAGAACAAATATTTTGGGGTTCAGTCAGACCCACTCTGGGACTCAAAGATTTCTTTTCTAGTTTCACCCACCTTTACAATACTTTACCTATACATTTGTTACAGGCTACAGTCAGTATTTATGTACAGACCGTTACAATACTTTATATGTACCTTTGTTATCAGGTCATTACCTAGATGTTTGTCATTGCTGTGTCACATACTATACATGTTCATGTCTTGACAAGTTCAGCTACAGTGTCATTGACACTTTCATTTAACTTTGCATAAATACATCAGCATAATTGACAACTAGATCTGGATATAACCTGGTATTAATGGTGGTCCATGAGCTGAAAATTTGCAAATTTTTTCTTTTGTTTTGTCCCCACGCGAACTTTTCCATGAAATCCATCCCATTTCCCTGAAAATCACCCTCAGGTTCCTTGAGAAATTATTCTGGAGGTCAAATGTTTGGTGTACATCGGGATGGGAGATGAGTAATTATCCTATGGGTATGATACGCTTTTGAAGAAAATCACCTAAAAAGAGAGAGAGAGTACACTCCTAAATAAAAAAATATCCACCCAATTATCTCACACATATTTATCAACTGTTTTAATAATTGATCAGTTTAAAATGCTGAACAAATTGAACATCGCCTTGATGTTTTGACAACTGCAGACCATGCTGTCAAGCCATATTATTTCGAGGTATCACATGCTTTGATTGTTATCATTTTGCATTAAAATTTAGAGTGAAAAAGTTGATAAAAATTTGAAAAATATATATCTTATTTTCAAATAGTTGGTAAATACATTTAAATTAAATAAAAACTAATAAAATTTTGATTATATTCCCTTGTTTACTTCCTGGGTTTCCCCAACTGTCGGTGTGATGTGATGTAAACTGTGGATAGAATGGAGATCATAAGGTGCACAGTGGGTTCAAATAATCAAAATTACACTGTATAGATATTGAAATCTTGAGAAAAAAATACCTGGGGAATTTTTCTAAATCTTCAGTAATAATCCCTGTCAGTGTATTCTATATATGAACCCACCAATCATTGCTGCTAATATTTTTTCACACTAAAAAAATAGATTCTGTACAAGACAACACATGTACTTGGCAACTGAAGCACTGTTCAATAAAGGTTATCCCAGTCTATAAATAACTATATTTACAATCTGTGAGGAATCTCTTATGCAGTTATTTCCCTTCCATCAACAGCTGAATGTCAAAACTGGGACACCTCTATTTCTGTACTAAATAAAATGAATTTACGGTCTCATTCAGTAAACAGGGGAATAAATGAGCAAAGTGAACATCAGTTTATATTTTTTTATTTACAAAGTTTATCAAATAAAAGCTAAAAAAAATCACTCAAAAAATAAAAACTTCCATATCCAGTCCAGATTTGGTAAGTAGAATGTTGCAACAAGTCACCTATTTTCGTTTCACTCTCCTGAAATTGATGTTTCGGCCAACTTGAAACTTGGGGAATGGGTTTTGACATGGGTAAAGCTCCTTGATTCTGAAATCAGAAAACATGGGGGGGGGGGGGGGGGGGGGGGGGGGGGGCTTCCACATGAGTATGGGCTTGTACACAGGTCAGTATGGTATATACATTAATTAAGCAAGGTAAAATTTTCAAGTCTCATGTTTTCTTAGAAATTTGGGAAGACACTGTAAACCAATAAGAATGTTCAATGAGAGATTTCTGAGAACCATAACTCTTCAAAGGGCAGGATTTTGATTGGCTAGGTCAGCTGAACGAATGCTTAGTCATATGCATATCAAATTCATGTAACCAGTCTGTAGGTTAGTACCAAGTAGAAATTATGTGCTCTCGTGTTTTGTACACTTATAAAAAGGTAGGTTAGTACCAAGTAGAAAATTATGCGCTCTTGTGTTTTGTACACTTATAAAAGTCGAAGTTCATATTTCACAATCTGATTGCCTTTGACTGAAAAGTCCAAGGGTGCTTGCAGTACAGTTGCCGGGGACTGTTAATAATCTACTTGTGGGCAGTGTTGTCCATGCATGCATTTACCAGATAATAAAAGAACCTGGTGCTTCATTAACTGGTTGAATGCTAGAAGCCACTATCAGGGCTTTAAAAAAAATAAGGATACTGTAGCAAAAAGCCAACGTTTTCCTTCCTTATGTTTCATAATGAGTCAAATGCAAATAATATTTTGTTTATAAAAATTTGTTTTATAACAAATTATTGGAGATTGCCCGTGGGCACTCTCCAACAATTTGTAATAAAACAAATGCTGAATAAAAAATTCAGACCACCAAAAGTAATCTAGCCTTCAACCAGTTAATTATATTTTTGATGATTATTTCTATAATTAGTGTTTGGAATGTAATATTGTGTCCATGGTGGCTGTACTCTTCAGTTCCTTTGAAATTTTGATTTACCTACCTATGCTCTTCCCTGGGTCAGGCTATATGGTGGAGATCATTTATATAAAAGATGTAAAAGAAACTGGGTGGTATGCAGGTGAACAATATATTTTCCTCTGCATTGGTTCAATTTCACTTTTATATTCAAAATACCTTATACTCAGACTGTTATATATTTCAGTGTATTGTTGCCTAACAAGCCTATACAGATTTATACAAAAGAACCATGAGGTAAATAAAAAAAATTTATCTTACAATCAACATGTATTTTCTCTGTATTAACTCCGCAACTGTCGTGTATCCGACCTCCCTGTACAGATGTTTGTATCAGGGGGTCGGATACTAGCATGTTCCTTTCGCGTAAGTTCCATTTTGTTTCTTTTTGTTCATCCATATGAATAAATAGTTTGTTATATATTCATCTACATTCTTGACTTATCCCCAATATATTGTAAGATAAAATGATTATTACCATTATGTGGATGTACAAAATATGTATCCGAGTCTCGCTTCAGGTTCTAAGGATAGATCATGACTTGTCTTCGACTCGTCGTGATCTGCCCTTAAAACCAGGAGCTTGACTCGGATACATATTTTGTACATCCACATAATGGTAATAATCTCTATATACAGAGCTTTTTGTAATGAATTCTGGGAGAAATTTCTATTTAATTTAGCTCTCTTCCTAATTAATCTGCCACATGTGCATAATTTAAAAATTGAGCTGTTGTAAAAAAACTATTTTCAAAAAATGTCTACAAAACCATATCATGTAAACCCCCTCCCCATCAATTGGAATGAGCTCATCAACCTCATTCACTTGATATGGTTTTATGGACATTTTTTTTAAAATTTGAAAAAAAAAAAAATAATAAAATTTGATGTGTGTGTTGAGTAAAGGGTTAACCAGTTATGGGACAATTAACTGGTAGAGTGCTAAAAAAAAATTCAGTGGTGATTTGTAACATGAGTACTTTTTTAAGGATACTACATCCATGCAAACGGAGCCAAAGTTTGGCAAGATTTTGTTGATAAACTATTGTTTTGTTATATTTTTTTGGAGAGTGCTTGTTGGCACTCTCCAAACAATTACAACACAACAATTGCATAAAACAATTTTGTGTTTCTGCAGCTGAGCAAAAAAGGTAATAAATATGGTGTAAAGCCACCAAAGTTGCTTTCAGCACTTTTCAGTAGAGCCATGATAGTGGCTTCTACTACTCAACCAGTTAACCAGTTTACAATCCACCATCAGCTGATATCCCACTCGATTCACTCGTCAGAAGTCGGGGTAAACATCAGCAAATACTCACTGTCTAAAAGAAAAGTTTGTTAACATTTTCATGCTGCTGTGTCCCGATTTATTGAACTTACACATCCTGTTTTAGGATAGAAATAACAAATAAGATGTTTTAGGATAGAAAAATGGCTCATCAGTGCAGTTATATCACAGTTCCATTTGAATCCATTAACTTGTATCAACAATTAAAGGGTCGGGTGATCACATGACCACTCTTCGTGTTAGAATGTCAGTTCTGTGCAGAATCGCCTAAATTCCAACTTTCTTTAATTGGCTGTCCTTGTGTGGTATATTTAAACTGCACAAACTTCCAAGCTGATCAAAATACATGAGCTGTGAATGCTGGATAGTTGTTGGAAATGATAATATATAAAAAAAATAACCTTTACTTTTTATGAAAGTGGCATTAGTATTTGATGATAAATTACACATGACTAATTGGGGCCCACTATCTACAGCAGGTGCCCTTTTGTGATCAGCCTGTCTGTCCATTCATTTGTTCATCCATTCAATTGTTCATCCATCTGTCCATCCATCCCATGTTCTTTGCAATTTTTTAAACTATCGATAGAAATATTGAAATGATTTTTTTATGTCGCTTCCTGGTGGGTACTTACAGATCAAGTTTCAATTCCATTCTGCTCAGTTGCTTTATTACAAAGTTATTGCCCTTGAACTTAGGAATTCCACAGTTAAACAGCTTTCTGCATTTTTTTCGGCTATGGATGGAAATATTGAAATGAGTTTTTGCATGCAGCTTCCTGATGGGTGGTTACAGATCATATTTAAATTCCATTTCACTGAGTGGGTTTATTACAGAGTTATTGCTCTTGAACTTGGAAATTTGACAGTTATAACAGATTTTCTGCACTTTTTTCATCTATGGATGGAAATATTGAAATGATTTTTACCTCACCTGACTGCAAGTCAGTTTGTGCAATTGCCATCACTTGGCATCCGTCATCCATTAGCTTTTGGAAACTTGGCTTCTTCTTCACAGCCATTCAGCCAAATTCAAACATATATTGCACAAACCATCCCTGGAGTGTACCTTTCTATTTTGTTCAAATGAAGTGGCTGCCTTCTTCAGGCGCTGGTCAATGATTCCCAAGCCCACAAATCTTCTTCTCATGAACCACCAGAGAGATTGCCTTGATATACGGTATGGAACACTCTTTGGTGTTGAAGATTAAAGTTTGTTCAAGGGAAGTTGGTAGATCAATATTTGGGCTCTCTATGGGCACATACCCATTTCGGGCTCTGCCCCAAATTTCTATTTCAAGAACCG
This sequence comes from Pictodentalium vernedei, assembly GCA_031216915.1. Taxonomy (NCBI): domain Eukaryota; kingdom Metazoa; phylum Mollusca; class Scaphopoda; order Dentaliida; family Dentaliidae; genus Pictodentalium; species Pictodentalium vernedei. The sequence continues at coordinate 217,229,321 of CM062297.1, forward strand.
ATTTGAACCAAATTTGGCATGTAGTATAAGTGACTCCAAAGTACTTGGTTGATGCCCCAAATTTTTTTTTCGTAACCCTGTGGGTACCCCAGGGGCTAAAAATAGAAAAAAAAATTCAAATGCCCATATTTCCCAAACTACACGGAACAGAGAACTGTTGTTTGGTATGAAGCATCCTTTGGACTAGTAGAATGGATTAAAAAAAAATGGCCATCGGTTGTGTCAGGGGTGTTCTGTAGGGGCATTTGAAAAAATGCTAAGTCAGCATATTTGCAAAAATTGAAAAAGAAATTTTCTTCAGAACTGCTGATCAGAATCTTTTGATATTTGGTATACCGCATCCATAGGATGGTCAAATACAAGCGTGTTCAAATCGAGCCCCTTGGTTCATATTTGGGCTAAAAACAGGAGCCCAAATAATTAACTTAGGTCACTATGGGGAATAAGCTTTAAAAATTGTCTTCTTCAGATCAAACAGTCAGATTCTTTTGATACTTGGTATACAACATCTCTACAGGGGTCAGATTGAAGCTTGTTCAAATTGAGTCCCTGGGTTAATATTTGGGCTTCCTATGGGAGCCCAAATATTAACTTCATGCAATATGGGGAATAATCTTCAAAAATCTTCTTCTTCAGATCCACCAGTCAGATTCTTTTGATATTTGAGCTCTTTATTGGAGCCCAAATTTTAACTTAGTGCAATATGAGAAAATTTCTTTAAAAATCTTCTTTTTCAGACCCACTAGTGAGAATTCTTTCATATTTAGTATGTGACATCTATAGAGGTGTAAGATTTGAATTTGTTCAAATCGAGTCACTGGGTTACTATTTGTGCTTCCTATGGGAGCCCGATTATTAACTTGGTGCAATATGGGGGATATTCTTCAACTGGTAGAGTGCTGAATTATTTTTAGTCATCAAAAATTGTTCACATATACTTGCCTTGTTACAATTTATGGTAGAGTGCCAGTACGCACTCTACCATAAATTATAACAAGGCAAATCCTTTCAGACTAAATACCTCCATTACGTGTACACTCCATATAAAAAAATTATTCCAATGTCGACTGAGTGCGTTATGTAAGATTATATAACAGCAGTTATTTACTCATTAATCAGTGTTGATTGGGAAAACACCTCGCAATTTACATAATAAGTTTTCTTCACTAAATCCTTTTTCTGTGCCTGAAATATTTTTGGAGAGAATTTTCTGGATCAAAAGAATCCTTTAAATGTGAAAATCGGTCCAATAATTCACGTTTTGTGTTCTAATAAATCTTTTTAAAAAATGTGAATTTTGACGATCCCGTGAAGCAGTGTGGCTCTTCCATCTATTGGATTTACATGATATAAAATAGTCTGAACTCGCTTAATCAAGGTCATTGTTGTTGAAAAAAACATTCTGATTCTCAACCGAAATGGACGGGTACAGATAACTACACATTTTTCTTTTTGAACATACTGGCAATTTATCTGCTTTTCGCCCGGGATATAACATGATAATCCCCCCAAATGTAAAAATTAAAACACATTTTTTATTCTATCTGACAGCCGCTATGGAACCCCAAACCCGTGGGAGATTATCTTCAAAACACGGATCAGATCCAATTTGGGTAAACCCGATCCATGCTTCTCTCATCTTTTTCCTGGAGCTACTTCAAAACACGGTATCATAATTCAACTCGGGACCATTCCGATCGATGAAGTGTGTCCCCACGGGAACGAAATGACGCCACCCAGGAATACATTACTTGAGTTTATGGTCATGAGAACAACGTTGTGACATCTTATTCAACCCGGGGAATCGGTCATATCAGCGGTGACTGATATTGGTGATAAAACGAGTTTTGGCTCCCATTCTTTTTTTTGGAGGGGGAGGGGGGCTGATTTTGAAAAGATTAGGGCCAAAACGCATGCTCTATTCAATTCGGCGAAACTCAAACCGTTCTCACCCTAACTCGGTGGTAGTGTTGCGGCATCATACTATGATGTGGATAATGAAACAGTCCACCAATAATATTAGCAACAAATAATAAAAAATAAATAAAGCTTGATGAGACGCGTGTTCATAGCTAATATTATTGGACTACTTGATCAAGACATCGTGTTAAGCACTAAATATCCAAAGTTTCAACTAATGAAGTCTCTTATTTGTAGCTAATATCATTGGACTCGAGACCGCGCAAGCACTAACTTTCAGGAGATTTTAAAAATGTTTCCTGTGAATATTTTTATATTTGGGGGATGTGATATGATGAAACATAGCAAGTGTTTCGTTTCTTTTAACATTTTCTTGGGGATTAACAACAAACAAAGGATTTAATTTAACACGCCACTGAACAGAAGTAACTAATTGAGCATAATTGTATACTGGTATGTCATATGTTCAACACCTTTTCTAAGGCTAATTTACTTATAAATCTGTCAAAGGGCCGAAGCATTTGAAGCATCTATTGAAAAGAAACCCATGCTAGCTGGGGAGAATTATTATTACCAAAACACCAACATACAGACGACAGCGTCTGGCCAAAATGTTATCAGTCTACCCAGTTTCCAGCCACGAAAATAAACATACTATTTCCAAGAAAAAACGTACCAAATGCTAGGAAGATAAATCCGGTGATCCAATAGTCTCCACCCGCCTACAGGACCAGGCGGCACTTGCAAGATAAATTCTTTAATAACAACTAAACATTTGAATTTTTTTGTCTCAAAACAGAGCTTGGGACCCCTCAATGGAAAGACTCGAAATCCACTAGCTCGTTCCAATGAAGGGTCATAAGCTATGTTTTTGAAACAAAAACTTAAACATAATAAAATTTGAATGCAGATTTTTGTATAGCCTGAGTGCTGGCCAAATTCGGCCATTGGCGTTGTGAATTTAGTGAATTTCCATATTTTGTTTCAGTCACATAGTTTATGGCCCCTCATTGGAATGCTCCCCTCCCCCGTTAATGAGGGCCACAAGCTGTAAAAAAAGGAAAATATATAAAATTTTAAGGGAGAATTTTTCCAGGCGCAGCGGATCAGATTTAAAAGTGGAGAGATTATACTGTCGATCGTTGACTCACGGGAGGCGTGAATACGCCATGGTTACGGGGGTGGGGTGGGGTGGGGGGGATAGAGACAGAGAGAGAGAGAGAGTTTGTGTGTGTGTGTGTTATGGACGTGGGAAGCAAATGTGGGCAAAATCTGTGTTTAAGGGGCAAATACCTACCCCTCCCCGGCCCCCAGTGACGCCACCAATTTTTCATGCCTTTTTCAGATATTGGAAGTTGACAAGAAAATCCCATTGTGGGTGCCTTCCACTTCCTAAACTACACTATAAATTTGTTTACCGTAGGCCATGATTCGTATGTCTCTTCTTCTAAAATTTCATGATTCCGAAGACTGAACGTAATTTGAAAAAATCCACCCGAGTTGTTACGAAAATGACCGGAAGGTGCAGATGGATTTATTTATTAATTCTGTTTCATTCTCAATTTAGTTCGTCAAAAATAATTACTGAGGTAAACGTGAAGCAGCTTATCTGCAATGATATTAAATCATATGCCGAGTTCGTAATGATTCCGAGTCTGAAAAATAGGGGCCGCACTTCGTAAAGACAGGATGTATCGCCGAGACTGTCACATTATTGTTCTAAAAAAACATAGCAACGCACAGAATTTGTTTTATTTTAAAATACTTCCTCTATTCGGTAATTTTATTTAAAAATGTCTCGATGAAATGTTTCGAGAATGAAGGTGGACAAGATCATGTTCGATGGCGATAAACTTACCTTTAATTATACAGGGGGGAATCCAAATGACATACTGGCAAAACATTTTATTTTAATACGGAAACAAGTTAAATATCTCGAAAAATACTGGGCGAATTGTTTAAAAGCGGACATTATTCCGGGGTACAATGATCTGGAAAAGACAGATATAATATTTTTATGTCATTATTTTATGAAATGCAGGTTTTAGAAATTCAATGACTGAAGACTAATATTGCTAATCAGGTTCAGACTCTGGAAGAAATTTCTCGTCGAGCACTAATTGATTATGTAATGCTTCTCTCCTAACCGCACTTGGGTACCCCACTTTTCTACACAAAAAGTGGGGTACGCGAAGTGCGGTTTTATATGGAGTGTACACGTAATGAGCTTGAAAGATACATTGAAGGACAACCACAGAATTACAGCATTTGAGTGTGTCAACCCGCACTTCAGAGTAAAGCCCAATTATGGGCTTCCAGCACCCAACCAGTTAAAAATCTTCTTCTTCAGATCCACCAGTCAGATTCTATTGATATTTGTTGCGAGTGCAGAGTACATGTCAATGTATTATCAAGGAAGTGCTATTTATGTATACTTTGAAGTTACATGCATTTGTCATCCGTAGTGCACTCGTTGATTTCAAAACATACATATATTATAACATAATGTCTGGACGGTATGTTGGATGATTTAACCACTTGAGGTCTGTTCAAAATATTTCCGTCTTTGGTAAGATTAAAGTGTCTATTCTGTGTAGTCAAAGTGAAAAATAGGTGTGCAGAAAACCGAATGCGTGGAATAAGACTTATGCAAGTGGAAATTGCGCACGTAATATTTCCAAGACTGAAATTTTGATGTCGTCTGCATTGGGTAAAGGTTTATTCCAACTGCATCATCAAGGCATTCTAATTCGGTCCGACTGTGATAGCCAAAGTCCCGATTGTGGTACATATGTTCAGATGTCTGAACAGCCTTTCGATATGCCAGTATACCATAGTATTTTGTTGAATTCTGATACCGTATTCTGTTAAAAATATCATGCAGCCCTAGTTTTTCCATACAATATTGAAAGGAGTTAAATTAATAATTCTAACTATTTTTAGGACTGTTGTGTGGATAACCTCAGGAAGAAAAACCATGCCTCCCTCATCATAAAATTGAGTGAAAAGCAAACAGAGAAACAAGCAATTTGTTTTAACCCCTTGAACCTGAGAGGCTGCTTTTTCTGATTGAGGAACATGATACATGATACTTTCATTAAGTAGGATGGCTACTAAGTTAAAGAGTGGGGTAAACCGATCAATATTTTCAATATGCAGCCCCAGTTGGTCTACCTCCAAATAATAAATAAGGACTCTTCCAATTGCTTCCATTGAACTAACATGGAAGATACCACCAGGATTCAAAGAGTTAGTCAGGCTAATTTAGAAGAGTGAGAGAGATAAATTTAAAAAGAATAATGAGATTATATTTTTATACTGTACCAATGACCCAGACTTAGCTGGTGCAAACTCATTAAATTCAGGGCCAAACCAAATTTTGCCCCCCGAATCCCCCGAATCCCCAAAATTTGCATCAAAAACCAAAAATTAGGTGTCCTGGTAGGTCCTCCATACTTTTACTGTACTGCGCATGCGCATTGTCAAGGAAGTCTCGAAATTCCCGCCAAAATGTCATTCTTTGTTTGGCCCTGTAAACAGTGTCATATCACTGATATTTGTGCTGTAAATCTCAGTTTTAATGATGCCAGGCACATAATTATGAGAGAAATGGTGGATAGGAAGTGCATTTAGGATGTGGAGAGGAGAAAAACAGTTTTTTCCAATGTTCAGGGCTGTAACTTAAATTTTTTTTATAAAAATTTATTCATGTTGCCTATTTTCGAGGCATAGCCCTGCTGTTGTCATTCTTGCCATGAATGTTCTGTTGTTTGTTCAGTGTTTCCTCTCTCCCTTTCCTTCATTCCCCCTTGCCATTCTCCCATGCTTTTGGCTTATTTTTGTAATTTTTATTACTAAAAATTTCTTGGGAGTTTTGGCTTGGAAACAGAATATTTTTATACTGTACCAATGACCCAGACATAGCTGGTGCTAACTCTTAAAATATAGGGCCAAACACAAATTTTGCCCCCCAATCCCCAAAATTTGCATCTAAAACTAAAGAAAACATGTCCTGAGAGGCCCTCCACACTTCGCCCCTACTGCGCATGCGCAGTGTCAAGGACGTTCCGAAATTGGCGCCATTTATCATTCTAAGTTTGGCCCTTCATCAGTTAACATCTGACTGATCTTTGTGCTTTTAAATCTCAGTTTAAATGATGCCAGACACATAAATATTAGTGAAATGGTGATTCTAAGGAGGATAGAAAAGGAGGAGAGGAAAAGAATGTGTGACAGAATATTATCAGGGCTGTAACTTAAAATATTTTAATGAAATTATGTTAAGTTACCTATTTTCAAGGCAGCAGCCATTTTGTTGTCATTCTGATTATTTAGTTACACTGTTTTTTCAAGTGTTTTTCCTCTCTCCCTGTCCTTTAAGTTCCCCCTTGCTATTCTCCCATGCTTTTGGCATAATTTCTGTAATTATTTTTACTAAAATTTCTTGGGAGTTTTAGCTGAATAACAGAATGAATTCTGTTCTTTCCCCATGTTTATGTCTTCACCTACGGGTGGTTAGGCGTTGTGTTCTGCATCTACCATCTGATGTTCTGCAGTTTCTTCCCTGGAAGTCTCTGTTTTGCATCAGATGGTGTATTTTGGTAACTGATTTCGGGCCTGGGTGCCTGGAGTCTTATTTTAGTGTTTTTACACTCATTGTTTACATTTACAACAGCCCTCTGTGTGAGGGGGGGATTTCTAAATAATAATATCTTTATGTTATTTTAATCATAACTAGATACATTATTACGTTCGTAAGTGTTGAATAAATTGTTTAAAATATTTTTAAAATTTTTGTCCACACTTAGGCTTGGGATCCATTGGGGCTCAACGTTACTTTTCAGAAACTTGGGCTGTTCTGAAAAAATATTTTTTCAAAATGTTTTGATTTCAATTATTTTTTCTATATTAATGGATCATATTATTATTATGTATTTTGATTGCCAGGGGTTAGTGCGAGTACCAGGACTTGTTTTCTTTTCACATTGAAAGGATATTGATCAATTGTTTTAAGAGGAAGTCTTCCTCTGACCTTATTATCATTCTATATGTGGTCAGTGTACTCGCATTAACTCCTGTTCTGTATCGTATGATTTCGATGACAATATGGGAAGCGTATGTCACGGTATGTTGTTGGGGATTTGGACACTCCGGTCCTTTCCCCGCAGGGTCACTCTACTTTATCAATTTCTATTTCAGACGATCAAGATTAGGGTGATGTATCTGTGATGTCTTCCAACAGTGTGCCTCCGTCGTCACAATTAATGAAGGGCTAGCAGAAAAGTGCTCATGTAATACGCCAATTGCCTAAGAGGACCCTAGTAGGTTCGACGGCCTTTGACGTCCGCTAGCTCGCCCGGTGTAGCGTCCATTCACCGAATGGTTCGGCAGCCGGGTTCGTCCGTTGCGGTCTAGAAGGAATTTTGGGGTGATGCGAGCACTATAAAATTAACTTAATGCACACCCAGTGACGGCGGATCGGAGGGAGAACGGAGGAAGCCTTTTAGTCCGGTTCATAGCTCGTTCCGGTCCATCCGGACGGCAAGCGAGAGAGGCCCCTCTCTCGTTCAACAACATCTGGCCCCAGATGTTGTGGTACAAATGTGTCGTTAGCGGAGCATACGTCCGTCGCTCGGGACGCTCCGTTGTATAGGCAGTCCGCTGTGACTGCTAAGGCTTCCTCTTCTCGTCAGCGCACACGACCGCACCTTGGCTGCGTGACCGCCGATATATTACCAGCTTCGCCGATCAAGGATTCTTCGGCGACCAGGTCACACCATCCGGCAGCCAGGGATTCGAGACCGATGGACTCCGGACGTTCGCATAGGAAAAGTATGCGGGAGCCATCTGATGCGGAGCTGCCCTCGGCGAAGCAGCGATAGACTGCGCCTCCGCAGGTCTCGACGCTGGACATTCTTGTGCACATAGCACAGCTTATCGCAGCATCCCAGCAGCCGACAGAAACGGTGTCGGATCGAGAATTATCCGACAGCGCTGGGTCGGTAGCCGGGGACTCGAGGCCTGCAGACTCCGGACGTTCGCATAGGAAGTGTGCGGGAGTCAACGTACACGGAGCTTCCAGCGGCAATGCATCGTAAGTCCGCTACTGCACAGGCCTCGGGAACGGACGTGCTTTCCTTAATAGCACAGTTTATCGCAGCATCCCAGCATCAACTTAATCTGTCGCATATATTTTATCCGACGATGCTGGGTCGGGACGCTCCGCGGAAGCGGGTACGGACGTCCGAAAGTTTCATCCGGTCCGACGGGATACCGAAAGGGATTCGGTGGATTTCAAGCTTTCCCTTTCGGAACTACATATGCTGCGATGCCGGATAAGAAACTGATAGCGTCGGTGGACTTAGAAATTTTTGGTTCGGTTCAGGGACATCGTCCCTCAGTTCCGACATAGTCCAATAATGTCACACAAACTTTTGAATTATTGAACGACGCTATATATATTATTATTTTATGCTTGCTATCCAAGCATTTCTGGTTTCTTGTTCGAAGAGTTATGGAGATGTCTTTCAAAAGTGTGCCTCTGTCGTCATAGTTAATGAAGAGTTAGCAGCAATAAGTGCTCATGGAATATGTCTATCGCTTACGGAGTGACATTCGCTAGCTCACCCGGTGTAGCATACATTCATCGAATGGTTCGGCTGCCGGGTTCGTCCGTTGCGGTCTAGGAAGGAGATTTGGGTGATGCGAGCACTTTAATTACTTTAGTACTCACCCAGTGACGGCAGATTGAGGACAGATCGGAGGAAGCCAACAACATAGGGGACCGCATGTTGTGGTTCAGATATTTTACATTCGGAGCATATGTCCGTTGCTCGGGATGCTCCGTTATATTGACAGTCCGAGAGACTGTCTTTAATGCTTCCTCATCCTCACAGCAGGGCACACGACCGCACATTGGCTACGTGACCTCGAGTATCCGATCAGTTTCGGCATTCAGTGATTCCACAGCGAATAGGTCGCGCCATCCGGTAGCCAAGGGACACGAGGCCTATACACTCCGTTTGCTCGCATATTGGAAGTATGCACGGGGTAACGATCTCGGAGCTTCCTGCGGCAATGCATCGTAAGACCGCTGCTCCTCAGGCCTCAGTGACGGACGTGCTATCCGAGTTAGCACAGTTGTTTCGCAGCATCCCAGCAATTGACGGTTTCTCGGTTGAATCAGGAATTATCCGACGGCGCTGGGTCGGTGCGGTCCGCGGTTGCATCAAGCTACGGACGACCGAACGCTTTTTAGGGTCCGACAGGATGGCGAAAGGGATTCGAAAGATTTCGAGTTTTCCCTTTAGTAGTATCGGAAGATGCCTTTCATATCTTCTGGCATTTCTTCCAGTGATTATTTTTCGGACTTCATTGCTGCGATCTTGGATAAGAGACTTATAGCGTCATTGGACTCGGAATTTTCGATCGGTACAGGGACTTTGTCCCTGACTTACCGACGCAGTCCAATATTGTCATTACAACATGTGTTTTAATTTTCGACGCTATATATTTATATATATACAAGCCTGCTACTAAGCATGATAGTTTAGTTTCTTGTCCGCGTGGCTCATTTCTGCCATTTTATCTTTTTTACATATAGTTTATTTTGGCAGAGCAGGGCATACCGAGAGTTCATATGCGTCTAGACGGTGTGATTAAAGACTGCATATATTCTTTTTCGCCGTTTATGTCTTTTCCAATTTCAATGTTGGGAACGACATTATGTATAGTAGACTTAACTTAGACGCTTTATTATACGTAATCCGCCTTACTGAGGCGTTATCATTACGTCTTCAAGAAAAGATTTACGGGATATTATTCTCAATGTAATTTCTTTTGAGGGCAGTAGTTTGTTCACGTATAACTCCGCCCTTCAGTGGCTGATTGGAGTTGGTTAGACGTGATGCAGCCCTAGCTACATCCACGCGTGGATAGTAGGTTAAGAACTCTCTCAGAGTCGCTTCGTTCTCGGAGGAGCTTCTCTTCGACGGCAACTTTCCGGCAATCCATGAATTGCTTGATTTATACATTCTCTTGTCTATCTAGTGTTACAAGAGATTCAGACTGGGGCAAACATTCGGTGGTTGACTCAGAGAGTGCCGCCGCAGTTGCCGGACCCGAGTGTGGCTGTTATGACGGTTGCCAGTCAAACAGATTGGGATATATTCTGATCCCTACGGATTCGAAGTGCCAGGGTCTTTGGGTTCCGCAGTCTTTTAGCTATCAGTTTAACTTCCGCGGAATAATGTTTTTTAGGCTTGCTTTATGTCATTGCATGAACATTATTCAGAAACGCATGCCCAAATTCCTGTCCTTTAATTCGACAGTAGTGGCGTATCTCCGGAACCAGGGAGGCACTCTTTCGTTTCCGTTATTCAATTTAATGGAAAGAATCCGTCTGTTGGTTATAGTACACCAAGTTCAGTTTTGGTCCGTCATATTCTGGGTCGTCTGATTGTTTTATCGCACTCCCGTTCTCTTACGGGTCGCTTGTTGCTGTCAGAATGGACTCTCAACAAACAAGTATTCAATCAGATTTGCTATCTATGGGAGCGCCCAATGATGTTTTATTATGACACAGCTTGCTAATCAATTGCAGACGTATGTGTTGGCTTGTCCAGATCTCTGAGCTAATACTGTTAACGCTCTATTGATCTATAGGACGGAATGATAGGATACGCGTATCCTCCGGCGCTGTTGTTTTAGCAGGTATTGCTAAGATAAACAACCACAATACATTTCTGTTGATAGCATCTCTATCTTCACAGAGATCATGAGTAATTTACTCTCTTGTCTACTGTGGATCTTAACGTGAAATCTTCCTCTATGTGAGGATCTTTTTTCACTGGGTAAATCGTGTCATCTTTATCACAACCAGCAAGGTCGCAACCTTCATGTATTCCGTTGTGTGGTCCGTATTGCATTGTTAGCACTGTACTGGACGAGCTTTGGACGCGATTTCTTACTATAGGAGATCCTCTTCTTCGCTATTCTATGCGACTAAAGTGGAGGCTCTTCCGTCGTGGTATAGGGATCATTATGTTCATATGGTTGATCCCTCCATACTACTCATTGCTATTTTTTTAGTATACTTGTTTCACAAGATCTACTGCAGCCTGTTGTTATTTAGGTTATAGGTTTATGTTACCTCATACCTATGCACTCTACGATAGTTTACAATTGAGTCTTTTGTCTCTTTATCTAAGTCAGTTAGTAACTTTTTGATAAATAGACTTAGAATCTTTAGATTAAATTCCTATACGGATTTTAACTTCGGTTCTTATTTAGCTAAGTAATCATTTGAACCTCTGGAAACAGTAGTTTTCAAATTCTGACCTTTTAGACAGTAATTCTGTTGGTTCTCTTTTACTGTAGAGTCAGTGAGTTTCATGCACTATCAATGGATGATTTTCACTTTCATAGTTTCGGAATCAATACTTCCGTTACTATTTAGGTTGGATTGTTGCATAAGAGTTAGGCTACTATTATCCGGAACCTATTATTTTAAGGTCCTTCCGTCTTCGTATGGGCATAGGCCTTTACTCTTTCCGGGTACAGTTTATAAACAGATATCTGTTTATTACAAGGGCGTAAGCTTCTTCTGTCTTTGATGTCTAGTAGAAGGACGTTACGCTCCATTTTATTGTTAATGGATTCTATTAACTAGCGTACTGCTTATGGTATATCATTGGCTTAGCAGTTGTGCTTAAGATTTCGGCTCATGAAGTAAGAGTTCTTCTACTTCTTGGGCTTACATTAATAGTGTTGCTATTATAGATTTTTGAAGGCTGCTCATTGCGCTCAGCCATCCACATTCATGAATTTTATCTCAGAAATATCGAGTCCATTTCTGGAGGCCTCTATTGTTAGGTCTATTATCTACTGCTCAGAATGTCATTCACTTAACAGTTGCTACTATAGCTAGGTAGGCTGTCTGTTTCGGCAGTGTCTCCGTTCGGCTGCCCTCTTCGCTCTGGGCTATTTGACCCAGGGCAAGAAAAAGGGGGGGGGGGGGGAGGGTGTTCCCTTGGGTCACCTGTTTTTACTATGAAAACAAGGGGATACCTCCTCTGGAGTTAGTAATTCTGAGCTGTTATTGGGATGGTTGTTTAGTGAGAAGTTTAAGTTTATAAAATTCATTCAAGTCTTAGTTTTTAAAGTATAGCTTTTGAATATTGCATATGTCAACGGACATGATTATGCAATTCTCACACACTATTAGGAGTATAAGAGTCTCTATTCTCTAGACTTACTTTATTATTGGCTTACTTTAAAAATTATTAGTATAAGGATTATTGGATATTAATAGAGTACATGGATGTATGAAGCTCAATTTTTGGAAGGTGTTGTATCTTTCTAATTTATCATAAATAAGAAAGATACATGTAAGGCCTATTACTTCTTTTCCCTACAGGGGATGACTCTATTTTATTTTATTGAGCGTATTCCATTTTGCTCTATGTCCTTGGCCCTCCAGCCTTTTTACTATTCAGCTATGTCTGGGTCATTGGTACAGTATAAAAATGTTAAAAAATTTATAGTAATTTATATATTTTTTATACTTACCAATGACCCAGACGGGGATGGCCCTCCCAGGAGTTGGGAACTCTTGCCTCCCCGCTGAGTACATAGCGCTTACCAGGCACTGGTTATTAGAATGATAAATGGCGCCAATTTCGGAACGTCCTTGACACTGCGCATGCGCAGTAGGGGCGAAGTGTGGAGGGCCTCTCAGGACATGTTTTCTTTAGTTTTAGATGCAAATTTTGGGGATTGGGGGGCAAAATTTGTGTTTGGCCCTATATTTTAAGAGTTAGCACCAGCTATGTCTGGGTCATTGGTAAGTATAAAAAATATATAAATTACTATAAATTTTTTAACTTTTCTGTTCTGTCCCCATGTTTTCGTCCTCACCCTAGGGGTGTTTAGGCGTTTTAGGTCTGCATCTACCATCTGATGCTCTGCAGTCTCTTCTGGGGAAGGCTCTGTTTAGCATCAGATAGTGTTTAAATTGGACACTGATTACTGGGCCATGTTTACCAGTGCCTGGAGTCAGTTTTCTGGTTTGTTTACACTGTTTGTTTATGTTGACAAACGGTTACTTCTGATAAGTGATTCCTTGTCTTCTGCCTTGATTATTCATAATAAGATACATTAATATTGTCCGTAAGTGTTGCATTAATTTTTTCAGAATGATTTAAAATTTTTGTCCACACTTAGGCTTTTTTTGGGATCCATTTGGGCTCTGGGTTCCCTTTGGAAACTTGGGCTCTTCTGAAAAAATTTTTTCAAAAATTTTTTTTCTTTTTGAATTGTTTTTTCATGTCATTATAATGGATTTTTATACTATGTATCTTTGTTTGCAAGGTTTATTGCGGGTACTATGATTGATTATTTTTACAATGAAAGATTATTGTTTAAATTGTAATGGAAGTAAATCTTCCTCTGATTCTCATGATTTCTGCATTAATTGTAGTCAGTGTACCCGCACTAAGCTTTGTTCTATATGTAGCAATTGGGATGACAAACGTCGGACACGTGTGTCACGGTATATTGTTAGCGGGGTGCAGGACATGCCAGTCCTCTCTCCGCAAGGTCACTCAAGTTTTTCACTCTCTTTTTCAGAGGAACAAGAATTGGGTGATGTTTCCGTGATGTCGTCTTCCAGTGCGCATCCGTCGTCACAATCCAGAGAAGAGCTAGCGTCAAGAGTGCTCATGGATATACGGCAATTGCCTAAGAGGCCCCCGTAGGGTCGACGGCATTGGCGTCTAAGTCTGCTAGCTCGCCCGGTGTCGCATCCATTTACCGAATGGTACAGCACCCGGGTTCGTCCGTTGCGGTTCAGGAAAGAATTAATGGTGTTGCGAGCACTATAAACATTCCTCAGGCACACCCAGTGACGACGGATCTTGGTTTAGGATGTAAGGAGCCTTTGGGTTCGGTTCCTAGCTCATCCAGCTCCGCACGGGCTGCGAGCGAGTGAGGTCTCTCTCTCGTACAACAACATCGCGGTCCGGATGTTGTTGTACAAAACGTTCCTCAGTCGGAGCTTACATCCACCCCTCGGGACGCTCCGGTGTATAAACAGTCTGGAGAGGCTGTATCAAGGGCTTCTTCCTCCTCACGTCAGCGCACTCGACCGCACCTTGGCTACGTGACCGCCGATATCCAGCCGGCATCGCCTTCCAGAGATTCCTCGACAGCCAGGTCACGCCATCTGGTAGCCAAGGATTCAAGGCCACCTTCATCTGGATGTTTGCATAAGAGAAGTATGCAAGAGACAATGTCCACGGAGCTTCCTGCGGCTAAATCACGCAAGACCGCAGCTCCGCAGGCCTCGTTAACGGACGTGCTATCGCAGATAGCACAAATCATAGCAGCATCCCAGCATCCCTATCAGAGCAGGAAGAATCTGATGATGCTGGGTCAGTACTTTCCCCAGCTGGATCAGGAGCGGACGACCGAGATATCCAGGAGGTCCGTCAGGATGGCGAAAGGGATATGGATGAATTGGAGTTCTCCCTTTCGGAACAACACAAAATCGCCGTTGAGTTAATCCGGCATTTTCTTCCTGATGTTGTTCCAGCGGACCAGGATGCTGCTCAGCCTGATAGGAGGCTTATAGCGCCACTGGACACCAAATTTTTTAATCCATTTAGGGACACCGTCCCAGAGTTTCCGTCTCAGTCCAGGAATGTCTCACGGACATTTGAACTTTTGACTGACGCTATCAATAAACTTGCTGGTAAATCGGGCAAGTCAGCCTTCCTATCGGCTAATGCTCTTAATCTGCCTTTCATTAATGCTAGGAATAGATTTGAAATGGCAGGACAGGGCATTCAGAGAGTTCCTCTGCGTCTAGACGACCAGGCTGAAGACCTTGAATTATCCATGCCGTCGTCTATGTCTATTCATAGCTCTACCTTGGAAACTACAATATCTTCGAATAGAGCAAATTTAGATACACTCTCATACGCAGATCACCTTACCAGAGCATTATCATTACGCCTTGAAGGGCAAGAATTTCAGGACGTACAAACGTCACTGAGAGTTCTGTCAAGGGCTATTGCCTATTCTACATATAACTCCGCCCTTTCAGTGGCTAATCTGGAGTTGGTTAGACGTGACGGAACCTTAGCTACGTCCACAAGAGTGGATAGTAAGGTGAAAAACTCTCTTAGGGTTGCTCCGGTCTCCAGAGAGCTTCTCTTTGACGGCAAGCTTTCTGCTATTTACGATAAGTTAACTAAGAAAGCTTCAGACTCTCTGCTTTTTAAGCCCGCTTCTAATAAGTCGGAACCAGCAGAAAAAAGTAGGCCTGGATCTTCTGGCACGAGCACATCCAGGGGAAGTTCCTTTAGAGGTGCGTATGTGCCCTCTAGGCCTTATTCACGAGACCGTCAAGGCAGCGACTCTAGCAGGGGCCGTAACGCTGGCCGTAATAGGTCAGATGCCCCTAGGTCGACCGCACTAGGTGCGGGTCGGGGAGGACGTGGTTTCTCCTTCTGCAAGCCTTGCAGGTCCAGGAAGTGATGGTGTAGACCTCTGTCACATTCCTGTGGGCAGAAGGTTGTCGAGTTATTTACAAAATTGGGAATTGATTACGGAGGACCCTTGGGTTCGAAGGGTAATTGCAAAAGGACTGAAACTGTCCTTCAAAGGAAAGCCTCCGTTAACACTGAAGTCCAAGATGGACTCAACTTCCATCGAATATTCTAAAAAGAGACACTTTTCTTTCAGAAGTGCAGTCTCTTTTACTGAAGAATGCGATAGAGGTCGTAGAAAACCAGGAATCTCCAGGTTTCTACAGCCATCTGTTTCTGGTTCCCAAACCAGACGGCTCGTTCTGTCCAGTAATAGATTTAAGCTGGATAAACAAACTGATTGTGGCTCCAAAATTTTATATGGAGACCCTTCGATCGGTCAGAACGAGCATTCGAGTGAACGACTA
This sequence comes from Pictodentalium vernedei, assembly GCA_031216915.1. Classification (NCBI taxonomy): domain Eukaryota; kingdom Metazoa; phylum Mollusca; class Scaphopoda; order Dentaliida; family Dentaliidae; genus Pictodentalium; species Pictodentalium vernedei. The sequence continues at coordinate 217,245,198 of CM062297.1, forward strand.
TGCTGCGAGCATAGATCTCAAGGATGCATACTTTCACGTCATGGTACATCCGGTGTTCAGAAAGTATCTTCGGTTCGCTGTCCTAGGGGTTGTATATCAGTTCCGTGCGATGTGCTTCGGTCTGAATCTAGCGCCCTGGGCTTTCACTCGGATAATGAACTCGGTCATGACTTACTTCCGAGCTCATTCGTCTGCAGTTATGTCGGCCTACCCGGACGATATTCTTCAGAGGTACGGCAACGAGTTAGCGCTTCAGAACGATGTGCAGAATCTTCTACTATTGCTCCGATGTCTCGGTTTTATAGTAAACGAACAGAAGTCGGATCTGGTGCCGTCCAAGTCATTCACCCACCTCAGGATGAGCTTCGAGACGCACAACAATCTCGTTCGTCTGCCGTTAACCAGAGCGAAATTAGTCAGTTGTTATGCTCGCTATTCTCTAAACTCAGAGAAGGTTACAGCGAGAGAATTCATGAGACTGATAGGTCTGTGCTGAACTGCCACGGATCTTATTCCAATGGGGTGGCTATGCACTCGTCCTCTCCAAATCTTTCTGACTCAGAATTGGAGGGTGAAGATTCATTTGCTCGATATGGACATCCTCTTGTCAGACCTAGTGAAATAAGAGATTCAGACTTGGGCAGACATTCAGTGGTTAACTCACGGAGTTCCACTGCAATTGCCGGATCCAAGTTTTACTATCATGACGGATGCCAGTCAAACAGGTTGGGGCGCGACACTATGCCCGTCGGATTCGAGGTGCCAGGGTCTTTGGGATCCTCAATTCTTAGGCAAGCACATAAATATCAAAGAAATGATGTCAATTTGGCTTGCGTTGCGTCATTGGATGGACGTCATTCAGAACACACACGTTCAAATTTTGTCCGACAATATAACAGTAGTGGCGTATATTCGGAATCAGGGAGGCACTCATTCCATTCCGTTGTTCAAGCTAACGGAAAGAATCCTTCTGTTTGTACTGGAACATCAAGTTCTACTATCGGTCCGTCATATTCCGGGTCGTCTGAATGTGTTAGCAGACTCCCTTTCACGGAAGGGTCGCCTGTTGCTGTCAGAATGGGACTCTCAACAAACAGGTTTTCAATCAGATTTGCTACCAATGGGAGCGACCAATGATAGATTTGTTTGCGACGCATCTCAACAATCAGTTGCAGACTTACGTGTCCCCATCTCTGGATCGTCGAGTGTTTGCAGTAGACGCTTTATCGATCCCGTGGGATGAGATAATAGGATACGCGTATCCTCCAGCGCCGCTGATTCAGCAGATATTGCTCAAGATAAAGCAATCCCACTGCATGATTCTGTTGGTAGCATCTCTGTCACCACAGAGACCGTGGATAAATCTACTCAGGTGTCAGTTGTGGGACATGCCGTGGAAGCTTCCTCCACGGGAGGATCTTCTGTCGCAGGGGAAATTTGCGCATGCTTCACCACAATCTGCAAGGTCTCAACCTTCACGTATCCCGTTGTGCTGTCCTTCTTGCACAGTAAGCGTTTTACAGGACGCGCAGTGGACGCAATTTCTAACTGCAGGAGGACCTCCTCTTCGATAAATTATGCTGCAAAGTGGAAGGTCTTTCGCCAGTGGTTTAGGGATCACTCGGTAGATTTATATGATCCCTCCATTCCTGACATTGCTAATTTCCTGGTCTATTTGTTTGATGAGATCAAACTGCAGCCTGTTACTATCAAGGGTTATAGGTCTATGTTATCTGATACCTACACTCACCATGATACATTAATGATTGGTTCTAATGTCTCTTTATCTAAATTAGTTAGAAATTTCTCGATAAATAGACCTAGAACTCTTGATAGTAACAGGCTGCAGTTTGATCTCGTCAAACAAATAGACCAGGAAATTAGCAATGTCAGGAATGAATTAATTCCAAAATAGAATTTAGCATGGGTTCTTCTTAAGCTAAAAGAAGCACCTTTTGAGCCCCTTGATACAGTGGATTTCAAATTCTTAACATATAAGACAGCTTTTCTCATAGCCTTCTCTTCTGCTAGAAGAGTTAGTGAGCTTCATGCTTTATCGGTAGATGATTCTCACTATCGTAGTGTTAGTAATACTATTACTTTTACTACTAATGTTGGATTTTTGGCTAAGAATCAGGCTCCTAATAAGTATCCGGAACCTATTGTTGTTAGGGCCCTTCCGGCTTCAGATGGGCGTAGGCCTTTACTCTGTCCTGTTAGAGCAATACGTATTTATAAACGTAGGTCTGAGTTTATTAGAAAGGGACGTAAGCATTTCTTTTTGTCTTTGATACCTAATAGAAAGGACATTTTGGTTCATTCTATTGCTAGATGGATTCAATTAACTGTACTTACTGCTTGTGAAAAGTTATCTTCTTCTCAGCAGTCTGCTCTCAAGATTTCGGCTCATGAAGTAAGAGCTCTATCAACATCTTGGGCTTATGCTAATAGTGTTGCTATTACAGATTTAATGAAGGCTGCATATTGGTCTCAGCCTTCCACTTTCACTAATTTTTATCTTAGAAATATTGAGTCCATTTCTGGAGATCTACGTTGTTTAGGTCCGTTATCTGTTGCTCAGAATATCGTCCACTAAACAGTTGCAACTATAGTTATGTAGGCTTTCTGTTCTGGCAGTGACTCTGTCCTGCTGCCCTCTTCGCTCTGGGGTATTTGACCCAGGGCAAGGGGAAGGGGGGTGGGGGGCAGGTGTTCCCTTAGGTCACCTGCTTTATAGTGAAAAGCAAGGGAATACCTCCCCCAGAGTCAGTAATTCCGAATCGGTACCGGGATGGTTTTAAAGTGTAAAGCTAATGTTTACTCATGTCATGTAATATTTTTAAAGTGTAGCTCGGTGTGAAGCATTTGTATATGTCACGTGTCAAACGGACGTTAATATACAATCCTCGGACACTTCTAATGAGTATAAAGAGTCTCATTTCTCTGGACTGTCTTTATTTATTGGCTTACCTTTAAAAATAATTAGTATAAAGGGTTATACTGGATATTAATAGAGATCATTGGTGTATTTGTGCTCAATTACGGAATGGTTTTGTGTCTTTCTTTTTTGATAAAAATGAGAAAGATACATATAAATCCTATCTCTCCTTTTCTCCTTGAGGGGATAATTCTGTTATATGTAATTGAGCATATTGGATTTTGCTTTATGTCCTGGTCCCTCCAGCCTGTTTACTATTCAGCTAAGTCTGGGTCATTGGTACAGTATAAAAATGTTAAAAAATTTATAGTAATTTATATATTTTTTATACTTAACAATGACCCAGGCGGGGATGGCCTTCCCAGGAGTTGGGAACTCTTGCCTCCCCGCTGCGTACATAACACTTACCAGGCACTGGTCGTAAGAATGACATTTTGCCGGGAATTTTGAGACTTCCTTGACAATGCGCATGCGCAGTACAGTAAAAGTATGGAGGACCTACCAGGACATCTAATTTTTGGTTTTTGATGCAAATTTTGGGGATTGGAGGGGGGGCAAAATTTGGTTTGGCCCTGAATTTAATGAGTTTGCACCAGCTAAGTCTGGGTCATTGGTAAGTATAAAAAATATATAAATTATTATAAATTTTTTAACTTTTTCAATTTCTCAACAGGTAAAAGCCTTGGCAAGTATTATGGAGACAGATTGGCATAGAATCAAGAAAATTTCAAGAGAAATAGCAGATCTTGTATCTTCCATTGTGGTGTTAATCTCTTGAGAAAATTTATTGATGAGCATTAGGCTTGCTTTTTATGAATTCCGGTTTTGCTGCATATTTATTGAAAGCCTAAGGGAGAAGAAATTACTCTGAGTGTAATTAACAAGACTCATACCAGATCAAAAGTTACATTTCTATTTTAGTTATCAGCTTCCTTCATAGTGACTCATTAGTACTCAAACTTCTTGATTTTTAACATTGAAATCTTTTGAAGTACCTCAACATACAGTCGTGAGGAAGTCCTGCTGGTAATAGTAAAATACCCTCAGAAATGGTTTCTAGTGAAATCTAGGCTATTTTTACAACATGTCAGTAGTCATGACTCTTAAGCAACTAGATCTACAGGCTATGGTGTATGGATAGTCTGGAAAACATTTAACCATCTGAGCACTTTCTTCAATTTCTCATAAAATGAAGATAGGGCTGCTATAAAGCAGCCATAACTTGAATTGATAAAAAATTAATTCAAAAAGCAGCAATGACTTGAGTTGATGAAAAATACAGTTGAGACTGGTATTAACTGGTAGCGAAATGGAAGCAGACCTGAAAATAAGCAGTCTGACATTTGCAGAATGAGGTCCCCAGAAGGTGAATTTGATGATGCTATCCCATACAGTGGGCCAATTTATCCTCTGGGTACCTCTCTCTTTTTAATTTTGAAACCCTGATTCAGACTGAGGTTCACAGAGGGTAAATTTAGTGATGCTACCCTGCTGTGCAGGGTAGCATCACTAAATTCACCCTCTGGGCACCTCATTTTTCAGATGTCAGTCTGCTTATTTTCTGGTTTGAATGGAAGCCCATATTTGGACTTTATTCTGAACTGCAGGTACCATAACTTGAAGGCTTAATATTCTGTGGATGTGGTTTATATCTTTCAAGTGAAATTTTTTAGTCTGTGTGGATTTGCCTTGTTATAATTCATGGAGAGTGCCTATGGGGACTCTCCCATAAATAATCACAAGGCAAAGGCCTGTCAACAAATTTTGATCACCAAACATAATTTAGCTCTCTACCAGTAAAGCTCTACAAAGTTTCAGGATTCTATTCAATTTAGAATCTCAAGTTGCTGTTCTGTTCGATTTGAAATCGACTGCCCGATTTGTTTCCTTTTGAATCTTTTCTCAGGAATATAGCCTGTTATCTGTCATCTACGTCATCTCACAAAATGTGCCACCACCCTTACTAATTTTAGTCTCACTTGTCACTACCTCTGTTGAAAGAAAATTCAAGGTTTCCAAACACTGTCGACAATGCTCTGCTCCTTGCAGCTAGCACTGTGCAATGCCTAGTTCCGGCGATTCTCACTGTTCCTGTTTTTGAACTATAACCCTTACTGGGTGTTTCAACTTCATCATCAAGGCATACCTTCAATGAAGGCATGCCCTGATGATGCGAGTATATTTTATCGGGACTTGTCCCATCACAGTCATTGTAAATAAGGTTTACAGTCCCTTCTCCCAATGGGTCATTTTCTAGATGTCCGTGCTTCGATTTGAGGTTTGATTCAATTTCAAATAATCGACCCATTTCGATTTGAGATTCGATTTGAATAAAAAATGTGTGATTCGCAGGGCCCTATCTACCAGTTTAGAATCATTGATCAGAGGATTACTCCTACTTACTGAGGGATATTTTGTTAAGAAGCACCAGCTTATAACTTCACTTTATACTCGAGGGGAAAATCTGCCTGCTGCAGGCAAAGGGTTAAGTGGTAAATCAATGTTTTCTCTATGGATAAAATGTTGGGTCCCTTTTTCTGGAGCTTTGGGGGAAAAGTCTGGTGCTGAAACGACTAACTGGATATCCATTTACAAACCAAGTATCATGCAGCTGGTTGAAAAAGCTGTCCGTAGGATAACCGCAGTGTTAATATTGTATATTATCTTGGTATAAGAAGCCCATTTATCCTCCTAAATGCGAATGTTACTGTGGTAATTAATCAAGGTTGCAAATGGTCAAAGACACGCAGAGCATGAAAATAATGTATAGACTGTTAAACGCTAAACGATAGATTATTGAAAAAATTGCGGAAAGATAGAAATCGTATCCCCCACTATGAAGATATAGAAATTTGCACTTTCACGGTATCAATCAAAATGGCAGCTTTCAAAGCATTACTTTAAGGTGAATACGAGTCAAATTATCACTAGAAATGATCAATTTGTTCTAAAAACGTATAATGAAAAGAAAATCTAGTGTTTTTGAGTGGATACGAATCATTTCCAGCAATAAATCAACACGTATTCACTTTGAATCGAAGCATGAAATCCGCTAGTCCAAACATGGCCTGAAAGTCTGTTATATAAGTTTTTTGTTCGGCACATCCTTTCAAAAGACGTACCAAACCAAAAACTTATATTACAAACTTCCAGGCCATGTTTAGACTAGAAACCAACCAGATGAATTAGATTGCAAGATGCTATCTGTTCTGAGTATCAATCAAATGACTTTTGCATATCAATGATTCAAAGTGCTATTTACTTTCATGGATCAATTCAAGGTTGAAACCAGTGGAATTATCGGATTCTCATAAAAAGCGTATAATAAAAAGAAAATCTAGTGTTTTTGAGTGGATACCGAAAATTATCTCACTTGTGACCGAGACAAATGGTTATTTTCGCTCACGTAAGCGCTCATGAGAAATAAACATTTGTCTCGGTCACTCATGAGATAATTTTCGGACCCACTCAAAACCGCTAGATATCCTCTATATATGACATGGTAGCATGAAAATATTATATAGACTGTTATATGACTATCATTCCAGTTTTCAGCTCACCTGGCCCAAAAGGCCATGTGAGCTTTTCTCATCATTTGGCATCCGTCGGCGTCCGTCGTCTGGTGCCCGTAAACTTTTCACATTTTCATCTTCTTCTCTGTAACCGCTGAGCCGGTGTGAACTCCCAAACTTGGCACGAATGGTCTATGGGAGGTCCTCTACAAACGATAAAAAACACGGCTTCCAGAGGCATTCTTTGATTCTGGTTGGTGGATTTTCAAAAATCTTCTCCTCTGAAACTGCCAGGCCAAATGTTTTGAAACTTAATATAAATGATCCTCATTTAATGTTGATCGGGTTGTAAACATGGCCACAATTGCAGCTTATAGTTACTATAGAAACCCTATGGGAAATCACATTTTCCTTTTCTTCTCTGGAAAAACTGAGGCGATGTGAAAACAAACCTGGCAGGGAGAGTCTATGGGAGGTCCTCTACAAACGATGCTCATTTTGTTCCTGTGGGTCGAAAAACATGGCCACCAGAGGCATTCTTTGATTCTGATTGGTGGATTTTCAAAAATCTTCTCTGATGAAACTGCTAAGCCAAATGTTTTGATACTTCACATAAATGATGACTGGGACCCCCTCTACCAATAATCCTCATTTAATGTTGATCGAGTTGCAAACATGGCCACAATTGTGGCTTATAGTTACTATAGAAACCCTATGGAAAATCACATTTTCATCTCCTGAACTACTGAGCCGACGTGAACCAAACCTGGCAGGGATGGTCTATGGGAGGTCCTCTACAAACGATCCTCATTTTGTTCCCGTGGGTTGAAAAACATGGCTGCCAGAGGCATTCTTTGATTCTGATAGGTGGATTTTCAAAAATCTTCTCCTCTGAAACTGCCATGCCAAATGTTTTGATACTTCACATAAATGATGACTGAGACCCTCTCTACCAACGATCCTCATTTAATGTTGATCGGGTTGTAAACATGGCCACAATTGTGGCTTATATTTACTACAGAAACCCTATGGGAAATCACATTTTCATCTTCTTCTCTGGAACTACTGAGCCGACGTGAGCCAAACTTCGCAGGAATGGGCTATGAGAGGATGGAAATATGTGGCCAACAGAGGATATATTCTAATGCTTAACCCAATGACTCTCCTGTCTGCACGAAGATCAGTACTGTCAGCAAAATACATGTTTTTTGAGAATCTGGTAAGGGTTGGTTCCAGTTTTTTCTCCACCGAGAACTGGGGAAAAAAAACCCAAAATATTGTGTATACAGTACAAGTCAAAATAAACTGGAGCATAACTGCAATAAATTAAGAAGACAGCAGCTTCTGCCCTGACAAGATCAGAATCTGACATTTTCTGGAAAAGCTATCAGTGAGAGCTTTCCAGAAAATGATGTCAGCTTCTGGTCTTATCAGTGTAGGAAGAGAAAAGATACATAGTTTATAGGATTATCCTACACAACTTATTTTGACTTGTACTGTAAAACAAGTGCAACTGTAGGTTGATATCTTCAGCTGTAATCTAATTATGTTTGATAAGAGTTGACAGATTATTTAGAAAATCTGGGGAAGTTTGATTATTATCTTGCAATCATGTCAGCGCAGATGACAGTAATTATTGTATATCTTTTAAGATTCCTGTAACCACCCTTTACCTATCCAAAAGCTATTTTGAAAGAGAATACTGTCTGAAAAAATTGTAATTTTCAAAATATTTTAACCCTTTTTTTACTGATTTTTTTTGTTGAAACAGAATTCATAAATGTCTGCATTTTCAAGAAAATCTTCTTTGAAACTACAAGGCCAAATGGTTTGAAAAAACTTAATGTGACTGATGACTGTAACCCTCTCTACCAATGATCCTTATTTTAATCTTCATCGGGTTGCAATTATGGCTGCAATTGTGGCTTATAATTACTATAGAAACCCTATTGGAAATCACATTTTCATCATCTTCACTGAAAGTACTAAGCCAGTGTGAACCAGACTTGGCAGGCATTGTCTATGAGAGGTTCTCTACAACTGTTACTCATTTTATTCCTGTTGGGTGAAAAACATGCCACCAGAAGCATTCTTTGATTCTGATTGGTCAATTTTGAAAACTCTTCTTCTCTGAAACCACAGGGCCAAGTGTTTTGAAACTGTGCATGGTTGATAACTGGGACACTCTCCACCAACCTTCCTCATTTTAATGTTGATCGTTTTGCAAACATGGCCACAATTGCGGTTTATAGTTACTACAGAAAAAAAACACATTTTCATCTTTTCTCTGGAACTATTGAGCTGGCGTGAACCAAAACTTGGCAAGAATGGTCTATAGAAGGCCCTCTACAAACGATCCTCTTTTTGTTCCCATTGGCTGGAAAATATGGCCACCAGAGACATTTTATGATTCTTTTTGATGGATTCAAATGTTTTGAAACTTCATGTGATTGAAGACTGAGACACCTTCTACCAATGATCCTCATGTAATTTGATATAATGTTGCAAACATGGCCACAATTGCTGCTCATAGTTACCATGGAAAGCCCATGGGAAATCACATTTTTAGCTCACCAACTTTAGTTGTGTGAGCTTATGGCATGGCTCGATCCGTCAGCGTCTGCGTCAGCGTACATGTCCAATAATGTTAAACCTTCTGTTTAGGTCACTTACTCACCCTATTTCCATATCATGGCTTTTATAATGCTGCTATATGATGATTATTATCATTTTACCATGATTTAACCCCTCATATCCTACATTTTAGACATTTTTCTTAACATTTTTAGTTGCGTTTAGTTTTCTGTTTAGCTCAGAATTTCATGTTTAATTAAGTGTTTAGGTCAGCTGCTGTGCTCCTTCTCTTCCCATGGCACTTATATTCATCATACATGTTCCTCAATATCATTGTTCCATGATTAATCCCTCATACCCTTCATTTTAAACATTTTTCTTGACCTTTTTAGTTGCTTTTAGTTTTCTGTTTAGCTCAGAATTTCATGTTTAACTAAGTGTTTAGGTCAGCTGCTGTGCTCCTTCTCTTCCCATGGCACTTATATTCATCATATATGTTCCTCAGTATCATTGTTCCATGATTAACCCCTCATACCCTGCATTTTAAACATTTTTCTTGACATTTTTAGTTGTGTTTAGTTTTCTGTTTAGCTCAGAATTTCATGTTTAACTAAGTGTTTAGGTCAGCTGCTCTGCTCCTTCTCTTCCCATGGCACTTATATTCATCATTCATGTTCCTCAGTATCTTTGTTCCATGATTAACCCCTCATACCCTACATTTTAAACATTTTTCTTGACATTTTTATTTGCGTTTTGTTTTCTGTTTAGCTCAGAATTTCATGTTCACCTTAGTGTTTATGTCAGTTTCTGTGTTTTACTTTTAAGAGGTTGTGTTTAGATAAGCCTTGTCGCATGTTATGAGCCTGTTTGATACAGTTCCTGTGTTTGCCAAAGTTACTATCAAAGAGGAATGTTGGTGAGCTATAGGGTGTTGGCATCCTTCTTGTTATATGTATTTCCAGGTGAGCGATTACAGGCTCTGTAGATCCTCTAATTTGTGTTATATGCATGGGTGCAGATCATGGGGGGGATGGGGGGGGGGGACATGTCCCCCCCCAGATCTCATCAAGGGGGGGGGGCATGGTATGCCATGTCCCCCCACCACTGGGGGGACATGGTATGACATGTCCCCCACTATGCTCCCCCACTGCTGCACCCTCTCATCAATTTTAATGCGAGATTCACTTCTGATACACGTTCAACTAGTCCAAACTTGGACCTACAGTTCGTAATATAATTTTGGGGTTGGTACGGCCTGTACTGTAGCCGTATCAACCACAAAAATTATATTACGGACTATGTCTGTGGGTTCATGTTTGGACTGACGTAACGTTCAACGAACAGTTGTTCAACACTGCGCCTTCAAATAAGTTGTTACTCAGCCAGACACAGCTGTGGGTTGCACGAATGCATAAGCAGCATAACTATTTGATATCGGAATATCAATGTTGCAGACAGAATTCTTATGCAGAGAGAGTAATAGGCCGGTACTGAGCTCATGAAAATGTGCAAGACAGTATCGTCTGTTTTGTTTACATTTTGAAAACGAAATTTATCGATCGAATTCATTCAATTCACGCGACTTGTTGATGACGTATGTGTCGGGCTGTTATTGGATCTGTTAATCCATTAACGGGCCCGACACATACGTCGTCGCTCCATCTGTTGGGCCCTTATGCTAATCCACCGCACAGTTGAATTGTGTTAATCTAATAGGGAACGCTCGGTAAAGCGGGAACAATTATGGTTAAGCATTTTGACAAAATTACAACAGGCTGTTGAAAAACATATTTTTTTCTACTAAATAATTAAGAGAAATTATACCCCAGAGGCCACCAGAATGCACCATTTGAAAGCGCAATTTAAAAATTTTCTTGGGGGGAGAACCAATACCCCCCTCTGCCGGCTCGTGCCTGCGGCACTCACTGCAGATGCCTTCGGCATCTGCCCGTCCCCCCCACTTCTTTGAAAGAGATCTGCGCCCATGGTTATATGACATGCCATGCCACTTTCATACTCGCATTGTGCTACTGTGCATGTATTGAATGTATGTCACATGCATTCTAAGAAAACAACCACGAGTCACAAATCTACTTTCAGTTTTCTTTTAATTGTTCAGTCCACTGTTGACACAGCCATGCATTGTCAATTAATAGCACTCATTCTAAGAATTACACTTTTGATTCTCATTTTATTGTCCAAATCGGTGCTGACACAAGCACGAGGATACTGCATTTAGCTATCTCTGAAGTTTGTTACTTTACGGTAATGATGGCATTTACATTCTTTAGGATTTTAGTTATTGTTAACAAAAAATATTGAGGATCTGGGGGAAAACTAAGCAGGGGGAAAGGGTCCCTAAAAGAGATCCCTTGCCCATGTAGTGGAATCCCTGTTTAAATGAAGGTTTAACCAACATATTGGTAGTGGCCTTCCACAATGTCATATCTCAAATTTCCCAACTTTTCTGGAGAAACAAAAACCTGCATAACTCCAAAGATGGGGAACACAGAACAGAGTAACTGTGGCTGCTCAAACAGAAAGTCACATTTGTTGTTTTAGATAACAGAGTCTGTAAGATGTGTTTTCTATGAGATGATGACTTTTAGGTGGTGATACATTTTTGGATTTAACTTGCTGTAATGGAAATTAAACATAATTTTTTAACTGATTATATCTCGGGTCATTCCATGACCTGTGCCATTCAAGCTATGTGCGGTTAGAAAAGGCTTCCCACCGATTTCTTTTCCACCTATCAGAAATGTGCTGATTACCTCTATTTACAAGACAGGAATTTTGAGATGTGACATTTTAGAATCGGTACTCCCTGGGTTTTTTTAAAAATGCTTTTGAAGATATGACATTTAAGATTTATATTTGAACATTTCGGACCAAAAAATACAATTCACTAAGATCAATTGCTTCTGTTTTTAGCTCATCTTGACAAAGTCAAGCTGAGCTAATCTCATCGCTCTCCATCCGTCATCTGTCGTCCGTCAACACCATGTTTTGCTCTTCTCCTCCAAAGCCACTGGGCCAATTCAAGTGAAAGTTTGTGTGAGTGATGGTCCCAAAGGGGCATTTCATTTTTGTTCAACTCAACATGCCCAGTCCCATAGGGAGGGAGTGGGGGGAAAATGCTCCAAAATATTTTTAAAATCTTCTTCTCAAGAACCAGTGTGTACAATGACTTGATATTTGCTATGGAGCTTCCATATGAGGTGTAGAATCAAGTTTTTTCAAACGAAGTTCGTGAAGTAATATTTGGCTTTGTAATAGGAGGGGTAAGATTTTTGGCCCTGCCCAAAATTTCTATTTTCTGAACCGATGGTCCGGTATGAACCAAATTTGGTTTGTGGTAGCATTGGGTCATAAGTACTTGACCCATGCAAAAAAAAAAAATTCCCGCGTCCCCATGGGAACCCTGGGAGCTAAAAATAGAAATATTTTCAAACGCCCATATTTCCCAAACCCCACGGAACAGAGAGCTTTTATTTGGTATGAAGTATCCTTATGACCAGTAGAATTGAATGGTAAAAGAACAATTGCCATCGGTTATGTTAGGGTGTTCTGTAATGGGCATCGAAAAAATGCTGAGTCAGCATATTTGCAAAAATTTAAAAAAATCTTTTCTCCAAAACCAATCATCAGAAACTTTTGATATTTGGTATACAGCATTCATAGAAAGGGGGGGGGGGGGGTCACTGATAAAAGTTTGTTAAAATAAAGCTCATTGGTTCATATTTGGGCTCTCTACAGGAGCCCGAAGTTTTAACATAGGGTAATATGGGGAATATTCTTTAAAAATCTTCTTCTTCAGAACCACCAGTCAGAATCTTTTAATATTTGGTATACATCATTGTTATGAGGGTCAGATTCTAGATTGTTCAAACCAAGTCCCTAGGTTAATATTTGGGCTTCCTACGGAAGCCCAAATTTTATCTTTGTTCAATATGGAGGGTAATTTAAAAAAATCTTCTTCTTCAGATCCATCAGTCAGAATGCTTTGATATTTGGTATGCAACATCTCTATGGGGTTCAGATTCAAGTTTGTTCAAATCAGCTCCCTAGGTATATATTTGGGCTCACTATGGTAGCCCAAATTTTTACTTAGTGCAATATGAGGAAATTTCTTTAAAAATCTTCTTCTTCAGATTCACCAGTCGGAATGCTTTTATATTTGGTATACAACATCTCTAGGGGGATCAGATTCCAGGTTGGTCAATTCGAGTGCCTAGGTTAATATTTGGGCTCCATATGGGAACATGAAATTTAACTTAGTACAATATGAGGGAATTTCTTCAAAAATCTTCTTCTTCAGATTCACTTGTCAGAATGCTTTCACATTTGGTATACAACATCTCTAGGGGGGTCAGATTCAAGTTTGTTCAAATCGGATCCATAGGTTAATATTTGGGCTCACTATGGCAGCCCAAATTTGAACTTAGTGCAATTCGAAGAAATTTCTTTACAATTTCTCTTCTTCAGATCCAACAGTCAGAATGCTTTCATAATCGGTACACAACATCTCTAGGGAAGTCAGATTTAACTGTATTCAAATCAAGAGCCTGGGTTAATATTTGGGCTCTCTATGGGTGCCGGAATTGGCCATTTTGCTGAAGAATTAAAAATTTTGTATTCAGTACCCTCTGGAGGTACTAAGATTAATCCACATAGGTTGTATCAAGGGGCTTCATAGGGGAGTTCTACATTTTACTTATGATAAACTGAAGAAAAGGCATGATGCCCAGATTATTTTTGTCACTCCTGAGGGACTCAAGGATTGACAGTGTAGCCTATGGAGATGGCTTGCTTAATGTAGACTCATTCTTGGACTCTGATTAAATTGTGTTCTGTACAAGATGCGCGCTTCAGGCCCCGTGGGGCCTCTTGTTGTACATCTTACGTAGTCATAGCCAACATTATTGGGTCACAGGTGTACTAATGGAATAACACCAATTGAAATTCAGTGTATTCTATCCAGTGGCTACTTGGTAAGTAGGCCAAGTACCAATCGCATCTTGCACAACACAAATCTGACCTGGTTCTCAAGCTAAATGATAAGTCCCCATTCTTTAATGGTTTGTTGGTATCCAAGACATGAATCTGCCCATACTTTAAAAATATTTATTTATTTATTTATTGGGATCAATGAGACTTTCATCAGCCAGGGTCACCTCGTGTTGGACAGTTTTACAGGTGGAGGAAGCCGGAGAGAACCACCGAGCAACTGCCAGACTCAACTTATTAACTCCACACAAGCAGGGTTAACATTGCTTGAAGACAAGTGCCGTATAGAAGTTGTGTAAAAAAAACTGATTGGACCTAATTTCGGCACAAAATGGCCACTGGCAGCCATCTTGAATTTTGGACCGAACCCAGAAACACGTGTTCTCGTCCCAAGGTGATAACAAAAGTACCCAAGAAGTTTTGTGAAGATCGGTTCATAAATACATCCTCTAGCCCGAGCCGTATTGACACGTGCACTTACTGTGTATAAGTAGCACTGAATAAATCAAAGTTCATCTAATTTGCATAATTTCTGCTTGAGAAAAAAACCTGTATTATTTGTGATGTATTCCATGTTACTAAACATTCATACAAAAATTTATTCAAATCAGAACTTTCATACAGATGTTCTGTACAAAAAACTGATTGCACTAACTAAAGTACAAAATGGCTGCTCGTGGCCATCTTTAATTTTGGACTGCACCCAAAACCACTCGTTCTCGTCTCACGGTGATAACAAAGATACCCAATAAGTTTCGTAAAGATCGGTTCATAAATACAGCCTCTAGCCTGAGCCGTATTGGCATTTGCAGTTACAGTGCTGAAAGTAACAAATAGATCAAAGTTAGTCTAATTGGCATAATTTATGCAAGAGAAAAAAACCTGTATTATATGTGATGTATATCCCATGGTACTAAACATTCATACAAAAAATTATTCAAATCAGATCTTTCATATGGATGTTCTGCACAAAAAATCTAATTGCACCTAATTTTGTACAAAATGGCTGCCAGTGGCCATCTTGAATTTTGGACTGGACCCAAAAGCACTCGTTCTCGTCTCACAGTGATGACAAAGGTACTCAAGAAGTTTTGAAAAGATCGGTTTATAAATACGGCCTCTAGCCCGAGCTGTGTGTACGGCGCAACAGATGGACGACGGGCCATGACAGTACCTCAAATTTGGCTTTGCCAAATTTGAGCTAAAAACCACACAATGTTGGTTTGTACAAGTGAATAACCCCACAGAGGGGCACTATACAGAAGGTTCAACAAATGAATTAACCTCACAACGACCAATCAACACAATGTATCAATCGTCGGTACATCCGTCTATCCGTAAAAACATATTGTATTAATTTCAAAGCTGTTTGACAGATTTGGATCTCCTTTGGTATGCTGATAGACTTGTACGGGAGAACAGAAATACACAAGGAATGTGTTCCGTCCAATAATTTTTCCCAGAGTTATGGCACTTTTTCACTCTTTCGGCTTAAATATTTCTGTTTTTACTCTTTTGACTTCAAACATTTTTTCTGTGAATTTCCTTGCAGTGACAAATGAGATGCATGTAATTCTGGTACCTACTCAAAAATAATAGGTACAGTACATGGAGAGTGGATTGCAAGTAAATCACCCACGGAGTGGGGTTATCACCCAAGCTATAACTTTCAAATTTTGTTCATATCGACAAAAAATGCAAGCAATGTTTCAGCCAATGGACCTCCGGGTTTAACCCGGAGGTCCATTGGCTGAAACATTGCTAGTGCTGGTTGTGCTTTGCAACAAATTCGCAATTATTGCTTGGGTGGAATCTCCACTCTGCGGGTGATTTAGTGATAATACACTCTCCACGTACTGTATTCTTTTTTTTTTTAACAATGTTTTAATCTCAGTTAAAACTAGGGCCCTGTAAAGATCCAAATTTGATTTGATTTGATTTGATTTGAAATAGTCCCCATGATTCAGTTTGATTAGATTTCAGTCATGTCAGTTTTTCGAATCAATAAGATGTTCTCAAAATCCTACAAAAAGTCTCCCCTTGAACTCTTCTTCTATTATCAGGTCACCTGTACAGGAGAACCTTCTTGAACTCTTCTTCTGTCATCATATCTTCTGTACAAGAGACCTGATTACAGAGGAAGAGTTCAAGAAGGTTCCACTTCCAAAATTCCATTCCATTCTGGAATATTCTGCTTTTTTTGCTTGATTTGCATGAGTTGCCATTGCATACAATACTTGATTGAAGTCTGACATTATTTATGATTGTAAGAAGGTGGAATATCCACAACTTGAAAGGTGGTTAGAATTTGGTTCAAGATTGGATTCAATTTGAATCTGGTGCCTGATTCGATTGGAGGTTCGATTCAACTCCAAATTTCAGGTTTGCAGGGTCCCAGTTAAAACATTCTGTTGTACTTGGAACACCCATATGTTGAAAACTCACAGCGATGTGAAGGTAAACTTATTGCGTTTTTTGTGCCCCTTGAAAGATATTCTTTTATATCTGTCACATTGAGAAATATTTATTGAACATTTTCTGTTATAAGACGGATATAATAAATGCCTCTTCTGTATTCTTTGAGAGTACTTTGGAATTACATTCCAGATACTCCAGCAGCTGTGTCTAACAGTCTTGGCAAGAGAAGAGAATCAAATGGATTTGCATACCAAAGGCATGTTGGGATGGTGTGCAGCAAGTCCCTTTCAACCCTCACTAACTGTATAATAGATTTTCAGTATTTTTCTACACTTTGTCTGAGCATGGTAAAGAAGGAGAGGGTTAAGGTACTTAGCGGTGATTGTGCATTTATGGTTCTTCTTAGGAGGTAGTAGAGTTGAAGAGCCTGCCTTTGTGGTTGTTGGAGGCGGAGAGTCTGAGGACTGGGTTGGCGGGTAAGGGGTAAGGTCTCATCGTCGTGGCTTCCATGGGTGAGGTGTTCTCTTCAAGTGGGGTTGCGAGTAGATAAGCCCTGCTATGTGCCTGTAGAGTGTACTCAGTCTGATCATATTCCCATTCATTTTTTAGGAAGTAGCATATTTCGTCTTTCAGACACTCAAAGTAGACTCCCTAATGATCACCTCCTGTTTGGGGTCCTGGTTGGAAAAAGCTGGAGCAGGATGGGTGGAAGGTGCTGTGTCCGACTCAACCTTCTATACCAAAGACAGCCTTTCCTCCTTCATCTCCTCTTCTGGCAAAAGTGTGATGGGCTGGAGATCGGACTGTCTTCTGAGGAACCAGTGTCCTGTGGACCCTCCACCTCAGTGGCGGTTGCCAAGCTGGACGTGGAACAGTCAGGGGTACTGGTTATTGAGCTTTAAAGCCCTCACTTGCCTCCCTTTGCCCTCTTTTTCTTATCCATGAACTGCATCAGTCGGCAGGCATCTGGCAGAAGGTCCCTTCTTCTTTTTCTGGGTGTCCTCTGTATGGATATGGTGGTTAGAAGAATTGTCATCCAGGTCTGAGTCACTTGGAGGGTGATCAGTGCAGAAGGAAATCCCTCACAAAAGGTGCTACTCCAAGGACTCTGGTTGAGTTTCTCTCTCAAAATCCACTGCTAAGTGAATTTTGCCCTTGCGCACATGGATACTCCAAGTGGTAGCAAGAGCAACCTTCAGTCTTAGCAGCATATCTTATTCAAACGGGAGCTCCATTAGATCCATGTTGACAACCTGGAGTCCAAGGTGTGAATGATGAATCGTCTTGGCTGCCTGTGTAGACAATCAAGACTTGACTAAAAATTACTGCAAACCACAGGACTCAGGTTGTCAGGGTTCCATATTTACTGTGTCTTCCTCTCAAAAACTTGAAGAAATAATTTTTAAATTCTTGATAAAGTGCCATGTGATTTTAGTATCATTCGCAATGGAAGGTTTTACAAAATATATGTTCTGCAGTGAAAAATATTTTAAAAATAATAAAACCATTTCTGTTTTCACTGGTAAAAGTATAGTTATGTGTTAAATTAGTTGAAGTTTTAAAACCAAAATAATTTAAAATTTCAAATAATGGACTCAAAATAAAAAATATTGTTTATTATTTTTGTTAATTTATACTTTTCATGTGTCTGTTTTAAAATATTTTGCATCAATTATTTTACCTGTTTTTTGTGTGTGCACAAATCAAATAGTACAACTGGTTGTATTTCTTTAGGAAGGGTACAGTTTAAGTGATGAAGAAATAGCAGAAACTATGTGAATTACTGTGTATTAATATTTTAAATTAGAAAATATTAAAAACAAAATCAATTGAAAATTCTCACTGTATTTGTGTTTTTAAAACACTCTTCATGATTCTTTACCCCATTACCCAAACTGAATTGCACTCGACACATATGGAACTAATTTCATGAATAGGCCAACAAAAATCTTTTTTAGTTTGTCAGGCAGCTTTCTTAGTGATTCCCCAACCAAAAAGCAGTCAACACACAAAAATAATTTCTTGAAGAAGCCTACAAAACATTTTTGGGGTTTCTCAAGTTCGATCACCACCAGGGGTAACTGCATTGTGCCCTTGGGTAAGGACAGGTACTTAATCCAAGTTGCCCACATGAGGGTATGGTGGCATCATATACTAAGGCATACTGCATGTCAATGGTGCACGTCTCTTCAACCAATGCTAACCCTGCTTATGTGGAGTTAGACTGTTGAGGAGTTTTGACAGTTGCTCACCACTGTTTGGTGGTTCTATCCAGGTACTCCACCTGTAAAACTGTCAGACATGAGGTGATCCTTGTTGTTAAAAGTGTCAATAAACCCCAATAAATATATAGATAAATAAATAATCCCCAAATTAAGGCCCCCACAAAGTAGATCTTAAGTTTCTCAGGCCATTTTCTTGTAAAATTGCATGTGGGTGGGCGGTTTTTTATTTTATTTTTTTGTAATTATTTTTTGCCCTCAAAAGTTCATGTTCTTGGTTTGTTTTATGTTTTAGGCCTCATAACCTATAAAATAGCATGGGTGGTGGTGTATTTTGTCCCTTGTGTGCAAGATGGCTTTGCAATGCATTGCACAGCCTTGTTGCACTCAAGGGAGAAATTTATCAATTTTATTTACTTAGCTAAAATATCAGACATAAACCATTTAATTTTTATGTTTTTAAGTTTGCATTGGTTATAAAAAGAGAGTATGTGGCAGCCAAAAGGACCATGCAGGAGGGCCTGAGAAAAAGATTTTCAACTTTTTAGGCCTAATGTACAAACAAGCTCCTTCAACAGATTGAGGCATTTTTCACTGATATGTTAATACTACTTATGAACAAATGAACAACACCTGTAGACATGCTGTAGGTTTAGTCTGTGATACATATTTATTAAAATCTTTTAACGTACAATGGTGATTATTTCTGTTTTTCAATATTTGCTTTTAAAACCCTTCGTTCAATTAACCCATAGGGACTTGGAGATTTTTTATACATTTTCGCTATACTTTGAAAGTCTACCTTCTGTGGCTTTGCAGTTGTTTCTAGTCCTATTTTGGTGCCTACAGAGGCAGCCAAGACTTGGCTAGAAACAACTGACAAGGTACTTGGAAAACAAGTTTTGAGTTTGCCCAACATGCATGTTGGGGCACCTGTTCCTTTGCATTAAAAAGCTATCAAAGTCTGAATTAGGCCCTTAAGTTACTAAATTAATATCTGTAATGACAAATATCTCCCTTGTGGGAACACTGGGAAGTGGAGTGATGCTTGTTTAGTCTTACTGGTACAATATGACCCGGTAACCAGTCTAAAAGTCCTTTAAAGTGGGTAGCATTATTTATTTATTTATTTATTTATTTATTGGGGTTTAAGGTCACATGCTTATGCACAATGACAGTTTTATGGGTGGAGAAAGCCGGAGTACCTGGAGAGAACTACCGAGCATCGACAAGCAACTGTCAGCTCCTCAACATTCTAACTCTGTTCAAGCAGGGTTACAGCAGTTGAAGACATGTGCACCATCGACGTGCAGTACGTCTTAGTACATGGCATCATTGTGCCCCCATGCAGGCAACCGGGATAAAGTGCCTTGCCCAAGGACACATTGTGGGCCGTCCGGGACGGGGATCGAACTTGCAACCTTTAGCATAGAAGACCAACAGTCCACCACTGAGCTACTGCACTCCCCAAAGTGGGTAGCATAGGTATAAACAACTGGCTAAACTTGACTTCATACCTATGTTGAGGTCATGATATGGTCATAGATGCTGAATGTTGCCTTAAACAACAATAAATAAATAATGCCTTACATGCATATAAGGTGACCAGATCCATTATTATGGGATCTGGTCACCTTAGGGGGGAGTCAGATTCAAGTTTGTTCAAATTGAATCCCTAGGTAGCCCAAATTTTAACTTAGTGCAATATGAGGAAATTTCCTTAAAAATCTGATTCTTCAGATCCACCAATCGCAAGGCTTTCGTATTTGGTATACAACATCTCGGGGGGGATTCAAGTTTGTTCAATTTGAGTGCCTAGGTTAATATTTGGGCTTGATATGGGAACCTGAAATTTAACTAAATACAATATGAGGGAATTTCTTCAAAAATCTTCTTCAGATTCATCTGTCAGAATCCTTTCATATTTGGTTTACAACATTTCTAGGGGAGTCAGATTCAAATTTGTTCAAACTGGTTCTCTGGGTTAATATTTGGACTCACTATGGTAACCCGAATTTTAACTTAGTGCAATATGAGGAAATTTCTTTCAAAATCTTCAGATCCACAAGTCAGAATGCTTTCATATTTGGTACACAACATCTCTGGGGGGGGGGGGGGGTCAGATTAAAGTTTGTTCAAATCGGGTCCATAGGTTAATATTTGTACTCGCTGTGGTAGCCCAAATTTTCACTTAGTGCAATATGAAGAA
The DNA here is from genome assembly GCA_031216915.1 of Pictodentalium vernedei. Taxonomy (NCBI): domain Eukaryota; kingdom Metazoa; phylum Mollusca; class Scaphopoda; order Dentaliida; family Dentaliidae; genus Pictodentalium; species Pictodentalium vernedei. The sequence continues at coordinate 217,266,081 of CM062297.1, forward strand.
ATTTCTTCAAAAATTTTTCTTCTTCAGATCCAGCAGTCCGAATGCTTTCATATTTGGTATACAACATCTCTAGGGAGGTCAGATTCAACTTTGTTCAAATCAAGAGCGTGGGTTAATATTTGGGCGGGAGCTGGAATTGGTCATGTCGCTGAAGAATTAGAAATTTTGTATTCAGTACCCTCAAGAGGTGTGTAACTAAGATTAATCCACATAGGTTGTATCAAGGGACTTCATAGGGGAGCTCCACATTTTACATTATGATCAACTGAAGAAAAGGCATGATGCTCAGATTATTTTTGTCACTCATGAGGGGCTCAAAGATTGACAATGTATTCTATGGAGATGGATTTCTTAAAGAGCACTCATTCTTGGACTCTGTTTACATCGTGTTCTGTGAAATCTTCAGGCCCTGTGGGGGCTCTTGTTTAAAGTTTCACTGGGTCGATCGAAACCAAACATGATGTTGGTTAGAAATGATGAGAGGATTTACTCTGTTTATTTTGGGGTTATTGTGCCAAAGGTTAAGGTCACGGTGACCTTTAACTTACAATTTTCCTGGTTTCCACTCTTTAATTAAACAGGCCTGGCATTCTGAAAAATGCAGGAGGGCAAAAAATCGCTCTCCTCAATCAGCTTAGGAGAGCAATTAGCTTTACACAGCATTTTAAGTATCCAGTCACTGATATGTTAATACTACTTATGAACAAATGAACAACACCTGTAGACATGCTGTAGGTTTAGTCTGTGATACATATTTATTAAAATCTTTTAACGTACAATGGTGATTATTTCTGTTTTTCAATATTTGCTTTTAAAACCCTTCGTTCAATTAACCCATAGGGACTTGGAGATTTTTTATACATTTTCGCTATACTTTGAAAGTCTACCTTCTGTGGCTTTGCAGTTGTTTCTAGTCCTATTTTGGTGCCTACAGAGGCAGCCAAGACTTGGCTAGAAACAACTGACAAGGTACTTGGAAAACAAGTTTTGAGTTTGCCCAACATGCATGTTGGGGCACCTGTTCCTTTGCATTAAAAAGCTATCAAAGTCTGAATTAGGCCCTTAAGTTACTAAATTAATATCTGTAATGACAAATATCTCCCTTGTGGGAACACTGGGAAGTGGAGTGATGCTTGTTTAGTCTTACTGGTATAATATGACCCGGTAACCAGTCTAAAAGTCCTTTAAAGTGGGTAGCATTATTTATTTATTTATTTATTTATTGGGGTTTAAGGTCACATGCTTATGCACAATGACAGTTTTATGGGTGGAGAAAGCCGGAGTACCTGGAGAGAACTACCGAGCATCGACAAGCAACTGTCAGCTCCTCAACATTCTAACTCTGTTCAAGCAGGGTTACAGCAGTTGAAGACATGTGCACCATCGACGTGCAGTACGTCTTAGTACATGGCATCATTGTGCCCCCATGCAGGCAACCGGGATAAAGTGCCTTGCCCAAGGACACATTGTGGGCCGTCCGGGACGGGGATCGAACTTGCAACCTTTAGCATAGAAGACCAACAGTCCACCACTGAGCTACTGCACTCCCCAAAGTGGGTAGCATAGGTATAAACAACTGGCTAAACTTGACTTCATACCTATGTTGAGGTCATGATATGGTCATAGATGCTGAATGTTGCCTTAAACAACAATAAATAAATAATGCCTTACATGCATATAAGGTGACCAGATCCATTATTATCCCCCACAAATTGTTTTCAGTATGGGATACAGCTTGAAGCTCTCCATCCACCTGAAGGCGGAGTTGGTGTCTGCTTTCTAATTGAGGTTCTGCTTGGCCAGTTGAAAACCAAACTTGACATGTTGGTTGGGTATGATGACAGGAATGACCTATTTATTTTGGGAACACTGTGCCATAGGTCACGGTCAGAGTGACCTTGAACTTGAAAATTTTCCAGCAGTTGCTTTCTGCTTATTAAATTTCCATTGGGCAAATTAGAAACCAAACTTGACATGCGGGTTGGGGATGATGAGAGGAAGAACCCTATTTAAAGTAGGGTTGATGTGTTGAAGGTCAAGTTCAGACTGACCTTTTATCTTGCAAATTTTCCTGGCTTCCGGTCATTTGAACTCACCTTGACAAAGTCAAGCTAAGCTAATATTGTCGCTCTCTGTCCGTCCGTCAACACCATGTTTTGGTCTTCTCCTCCAAAACCACTGGGTCAATTCAAGTGAAAGTTTGTGTGAGTGATGGTCCCAAAGGTACATTGCATTCTTGTTCAACACAACACGCCCACCCCCTAGAATGGCGGTGGGGAAAATGCTCAAAAATATTTTTAAATCATCTCATGAACCAGTGGGTACAATGACTTGATATTTATTATGGAGCTTCCTTTTGAGGTGTAGAATCAAGTTCAAACGAAGTTTGTGAAGCAATATTTGGCTTTGTAATGGAAGGGGTAAGATTTTTGGCCCCGCCCATAATTTCTTTTTTCTGAACCGATGGGCCAACTTGAACCAAATTTGGTATGTGGTATTATTGGGTCATAAGTACTTGACTCATGCAAAAAAAAAAAAATCCTGCATCCACATGGGAATCCCCAGGAGCTAAAAATAGAAATATTTTCAAACGCCCATCTTTTCCAAACCACACGGAACAGAGAGCTGTTATTTCGTATGAAGCATCCTCAGGACCAGTAGAATTGAATGGTAAAAAAAAAATTGCCATAGGTTGTGTTAGGGTGTTCTGTAGAGGGCATTGAAAAAATGCTGAGTCAGCATATTTGCAAAAATTTTAAAATATTTTTTCCCCAAAACCAATGCTCAGAATCTTTTGGTATTCAATATACAGCATTCATACATGGGGATGGGGGAGCAGATACAAGTTTGTTAAAATAAAGCCCATTGGTTCATATTTGGGCTCAATACAGGAGCCCGAATTTTTAACTTAGAACAATATGGGGAATATTCTTTAAAAATCTTCTTCAGAACCACCAGTCAGAATCTTTTAATGTTTGGTATACATCATTGTTATGAGGGTCAGATTCAAGATAGTTCAAACCAAGTCCCTAGGTAAATATTTGGGCTTCCAATGGAATCCCAAATTTTAACTTAGTTCAATATAGGGGATACATTTTAAAAATCTTCTTCAGATCCACCAGTCATAATGCTTTCATAATTGGTATACAACATCTCTAGGGGGAGTCAGATTCAAGTTTGTTCAAATTGGATCCCTAGGTAGCCCAAATTTTAACTTAGTGCAATATGAGGAAATTTCCTTAAAAATCTGATTCTTCAGATCCACCAATCGCAAGGCTTTCGTATTTGGTATACAACATCTCGGGGGGGATTCAAGTTTGTTCAATTTGAGTGCCTAGGTTAATATTTGGGCTTGATATGGGAACCTGAAATTTAACTAAATACAATATGAGGGAATTTCTTCAAAAATCTTCTTCAGATTCATCTGTCAGAATCCTTTCATATTTGGTTTACAACATTTCTAGGGGAGTCAGATTCAAATTTGTTCAAACTGGTTCTCTGGGTTAATATTTGGACTCACTATGGTAACCCGAATTTTAACTTAGTGCAATATGAGGAAATTTCTTTCAAAATCTTCAGATCCACAAGTCAGAATGCTTTCATATTTGGTACACAACATCTCTGGGGGGGGGGGGGGGGGTCAGATTAAAGTTTGTTCAAATCGGGTCCATAGGTTAATATTTGTACTCGCTGTGGTAGCCCAAATTTTCACTTAGTGCAATATGAAGAAATTTCTTCAAAAATTTTTCTTCTTCAGATCCAGCAGTCCGAATGCTTTCATATTTGGTATACAACATCTCTAGGGAGGTCAGATTCAACTTTGTTCAAATCAAGAGCGTGGGTTAATATTTGGGCGGGAGCTGGAATTGGTCATGTCGCTGAAGAATTAGAAATTTTGTATTCAGTACCCTCAAGAGGTGTGTAACTAAGATTAATCCACATAGGTTGTATCAAGGGACTTCATAGGGGAGCTCCACATTTTACATTATGATCAACTGAAGAAAAGGCATGATGCTCAGATTATTTTTGTCACTCATGAGGGGCTCAAAGATTGACAATGTATTCTATGGAGATGGATTTCTTAAAGAGCACTCATTCTTGGACTCTGTTTACATCGTGTTCTGTGAAATCTTCAGGCCCTGTGGGGCCTCTTGTTTAAAGTTTCACTGGGTCGATCGAAACCAAACATGATGTTGGTTAGAAATGATGAGAGGATTTACTCTGTTTATTTTGGGGTTATTGTGCCAAAGGTTAAGGTCACGGTGACCTTTAACTTACAATTTTCCTGGTTTCCACTCTTTTTTCCTGGTTTCCACTCTTTAATTAAACAGGCCTGGCATTCTGAAAAATGCAGGAGGGCAAAAAATCGCTCTCCTCAATCAGCTTAGGAGAGCAATTAGCTTTACACAGCATTTTAAGTATCCAGTTGAACGAACTCATTGAAACTGAAACCAACAGACTACATCAGTGATTTTATTAACTTTACTAAGGTAAAGCGAAATCTCTTAGACATCTAGATGTCTCACTCAACAACCGAACACACACTTGACAAGACCTGTGTGTGTACCCAGACCTGTTGTCCAAGAAAGTCATATGCCTACCACTACCACTAATTGCTCTCCTAAGCTGATTGAGGAGAGTGATTTTTTGCCCTCCTGCAAACAGGTCTGCTTGAATCTACAGTCACATCCTGGTGCAAGTGCTTCAAGTGACAGGATAGTAGTAATGGTAGTATATTATAGTGTCAATATTCCTTGAATAATTCCCCCTCAAACTGTGATGTCAGTTGTTGAACTTGAAACTGACAGAAAAAAAAAATATTGCTATGACCCATTTTGCTTCAAATGATTGCAACTGTGTTTGGGTATGGTTGCAGCCATTACCTTTTACCACTAAACCACTTTCAAAATGAAATTACGTGATGTTATGTGACTTCGAAGTTAAATTACATTTTTGCTTTACAACAAAAATTTAATGTGAGCATAATACATGTAATCTCAATCATCCCAGACCAAAATATTTAGGAGGGCAATTTTTTGCTCTCCTTAATTCTTTCAGGAGGGCAGTAAGGAGAGCTAAAAAATCGCTCTCCTGAAATTGCCAAGCCTGATTAAAGTTCCACTGAGCCGATCGAAACTAGACATGTGGTTTGGGTGGGATGAGATGAAAACCCCTATTTATTTTGGGGTCATTGTGCCAAAGGTCAATGTCACAGAAACCTCTGACTTACATAATTTCCCTGGTTTCCGCTCTCTGAAATTCCGCTGGGCTACTGTGTCGGACACTTTTTCGAAGAGGCGATTAGCCACTCTGGGAACTTAGCTCTATTTGTACTGGTCAACAAATACTCTCTCTGAACTTAAGAGTGAATTCTTATTTTGGCTTTTGTGGTTTTACATGTTTCTCCCCTATGAAAATTCCCAATTCTGTACCCATCTCAGAAGCTTCATGGATGTAGAAAAAACTTCTGTTGTCTGCAGTATTAGATACAGTTTGTCAGTAACCTAATATTGTATGTTACAGTCAATGTCTAAAAATCAGTCAATTTGTAAATTGCCTGAAATTTTTAGTCAATTCATAAATTGCCTGTTTCAATCAGTCAGTTTGTAAATTGACTAAAGTCATGCAGTCAATGGCATCCGGATCCTTTAAATGGATAATGGTTTATCAAGATCATCTCACAAAGTACTGTGGTTTAAGACCTTTGACCTCAAAACGAGCTGCAGAAGTGGCATTTCAGTTGATGGATATATTCCTCTTACTGGGTGTGCCTCAGATTCTACAGAGTGATAATGGGAGTGAATTTACAGCATCAGTGATTTCGGAACTCAAGCTGCTATGGACAGACCTTTTAATGGTTCATGGAAAGCCCAGGCACCCACAGAGTCAGGGGTCTGTAGAACGTCTCAACTGCGACATTAAGGATAATTATTAGAGTTTTGTGTTAAAATGTGTACGACCAACAGATGCAAATGTTTTAAGAGTTTGGTCTTAAAATAAAATATACTTCATTTTATTTAATTATTTTTTATCATTTTACAACCAATGAGGCAGTTTTAAAAATGGGAAATAATATTCAGTTCATGTGTCAATAAATTGGCTTTAATTTTCAGTCAATTTGTAAATTGACTGACTTTTTTAGTCAATTTACAAACTGACTGATTGAAACAGGCAATTTATAAATTGACGAAAAAAAATTTCCGGTAATTTGCAAATTGATTGATCTTAGACATTGACTGTAACATATATAAAGTATCAGTAAATTCTATGTTGGGTGGATGCGAAACAAAATGGGAAGAAAGTCTATTGACACTATATACACCACATCAAGCCACTAACAAATTGTGTAACAAATAAATCTTAACCCTTAAGGGCCTGGTCAAGTGTCCTGAGTTCTCTTCCAGCCCACACCTCTGTATGTCCAGTGACTTAGCAGTGATTTCTAGTCAAGTCTTTGCTGCCTGTTAAGGCAGCAAAGACTTGACTAGAAACCACTGCTGAGGTAATTTCTCTATTGTCAGCAGGACCCCCTCATAATGATATGTTTAGGGTTCATGTTTTGAGGAGCGAAAATGTCGGAATAGGCTTTTGAGGGATAATTGTTTTCTGCTGACTGAATTAGCAATTGTAGTGATTAATAAATGATAGAATTGTAACTTGTTATGCCCCCATCCAAGTCTCGAGGGGGGTTATATTAAAAAAACCTGGTCCATATCAACATTTTGAGTCATAAGTCAAGCATGAATAGTCCAGTTTGACTGTCCTTTGGTGGGCTGATAGACCAGTATGTGGGAAAGGCTACTGGCACAAGGTAAATATTGTTCACTCATGCTTACCATTACAAGAGTTACAGCCCATTTTGAACATCAGAATAGAGTGAGATTTCTTGTCCAGACAAGCATTTTCTCGTATCGCAAGCACTGATTAGCCATTTTGAATGTTCTTGTATGGTAATGAAAGATTAGCTTGGTGAAAGGCTGGATATCCATATAGGGTGGAAAGTGTTCACTCATTCAGAGAGTTATAGCCCTTATTGGACTTGGAAATAGAGTGACATTTCTTGTGTGTAGTGACATTTTGTCTCAAAACTCCAAACCATTGATAGTCTTTTAATAAGGTGATAGATTAGCATTGGGGAAGACTATACAAGGTTCTCACTGGTATCAGATAATCAAATTCAAGCACTATTTAAGCACTTTTCCAGGACTCGGACCATGATTTTCAATGACTTTTATAATTTCTGTATCAACTTACATTATCTTCAATAATTTCAGCCTCGAGAACCTGATTTCTGGAAAATCCAACTTGCTAGATATATATCATCTCTTGAGTGCAACAACATACCATCTTAGTTGCACTCCAGGGACAATATAGAGATTGAAGAGTTGTGGTTCCTGACCGACTTTGTGACATCGCCTGTATGTGGAGGCACGTTATCATAAAACTTCTTTCTTGTTGTCACACAAACTTTTTCAAGTTTTACATTAACTGTATTTTCCAGGTGAAGTGAATTCAAATATGTTTCAAGTGGGTGGTGGAAAATCAAGTACTTTTCAAGGATAGAAACAATTTCGAGCACTTTTCATGAAAGGATCCAAAAATTCCAGGACTTTTCATTTGAGTGGAAACCCTGGATGTAATTACAGTGTGGGTCTGACCCACTAATCTTTACCAGTGTAAAGGTCCTTGTTGGACTTTGAAATATGGTGATATTTCTTGTCTGTTCAAAGGTCTGAGCCCTAAAACAGGTATTGATTACCCAATTTGAATGTTCTTTCATATGATGATAGACTGCATGCAAGAAAGACTGTCTGCATAGGGTGTGTCTCGTTTCCTTATTTTTAGCAGAGTTACAGCCCTTGTTGAACTTTGAAATATAGTGAAATTTCATTGCCACACAACCATAATCATAACAGTCACAACACAAACATTGATGGTTAGGTTATGTAAAAGGGTTAATGAGAAGCGATTAACATCTGCCATTTTGATACCTGAATTTAACATGAGGGAGTTCACTCTTACTGTTTAGCTGTGTAGAGATTTGAAGTGTGTGTTTGGTATACACACAGCTTTCATGTGATGGCTTCAATCCTATGACAATTTGAAGTTTGTAGGAGACAAGATATATGGAGATATATGAACATATCAGACTCCACTTCTGTTATTTTCTGTTTGTTTGTATTTTTATTGGGGGGGTTAATGACACTTTCAACAGCAAGGGTCACATTGTATCTGGTTGTTATCTTCTGAAGGAGTCAGTGGAATATAAATGTATTTGATAAGCTAGTCTGTCTCCTGAATGTCTCATGAACAGGGTGCAAAAGAGTCCTCAAATTTGGAAATAAAATTTATAAGGCCTTGAAAGTATTTGAAAATAGTTTTTGAACCCCATGAGATACTCAACTGGTACAGTGTTAACAAATTTTGGTCATCAAAATTTGTTCATGTCTTTCTGCCTTGCTGCAATTTATGGGCACTCTCTCATACATTGCATCAAGACAAATCCACACAGACTTCACTTCAAAGGTAATATGAAGCACATTCACAGAATATGAAGCCTTTAGGTTGTGGTTCCTGCATTTATCAAGACCAAATATGGGATTCTAGCACTTTACCAGTAAAAGTCCTTCGAAACATTTAAAAAATCTGATGATAATCTGGTTGGTGGATTTTTTTAGTTCCACCCACCAGTTTCCAGCAGGAAAACTTTTCGGTGATGTAAAAATGAGCTGAATCAGTTATAGCCTGCTTGCTTGCTTGACAAAGCCAATGGTAAACAAGCCAAGACCAATACCGGGTCTGGACCTGCGTTGCTGCATGCAATTGAATCGGCAAACAGGAAGTGGCTGCACGGCAGATCTGAAAATTGCATACACGATACAACTGATCATTATCAGGCTCCAGATGAAATACAAAATCAATCCCTTGCATAGAAGACGAGAAAAGTTTGACGAAAAGTTAAAAAATTTATAGTAATTTATATATTTTTTATACTTACCAATGACCCAGACATAGCTGGTGCTAACTCTTAAAATATAGGGCCAAACACAAATTTTGCCCCCCAATCCCCAAAATTTGCATCTAAAACTAAAGAAAACATGTCCTGAAAGGCCCTCCACACTTCGCCCCTACTGTGCATGCGCAGTGTCAAGGACGTTCCGAAATTGGCGCCATTTATCATTCTAATAACCAGTGCCTGGTAAGCGCTATGTACTCAGCGGGGAGGCAAGAGTTCCCAACTCCTGGGAGGGCCATCCCCGTCTGGGTCATTGGTAAGTATAAAAAATATATAAATTACTATAAATTTTTTAACATTTTTATACTGTACCAATGACCCAGACATAGCTGAATAGTAAAAAGGCTGGAGGGCCAAGGACATAGAGCAAAATGGAATACGCTCAATAAAATAAAATAGAGTCATCCCCTGTAGGGGAAAGAAGTAATAGGCCTTACATGTATCTTTCTTATTTATGATAAATTAGAAAGATACAACACCTTCCAAAAATTGAGCTTCATACATCCATGTACTCTATTAATATCCAATAATCCTTATACTAATAATTTTTAAAGTAAGCCAATAATAAAGTAAGTCTAGAGAATAGAGACTCTTATACTCCTAAAAGTGTGTGAGAATTGCATAATCATGTCCGTTGACATATGCAATATTCAAAAGCTATACTTTAAAAACTAAGACTTGAATGAATTTTATAACTTAAACTTCTCACTAAACAACCATCCCAATAACAGCTCAGAATTACTAACTCCGGAGGAGGTATCCCCTTGTTTTCATAGTAAAAAACAGGTGACCCAAGGGAACACCCTCCCCCCCCCTTTTTCTTGCCCTGGGTCAAATAGCCCAGAGCGAAGAGGGCAGCCAAACGGAGACACTGCCGAAACAGACAGCCTACCTAGCTATAGTAGCAACTGTTAAGTGAATGACATTCTGAGCAGTAGAGAATAGACCTAACAATAGAGGCCTCCAGAAATGGACTCGATATTTCTGAGATAAAATTCATGAATGGATGGCTGAGCGCAATGAGCAGCCTTCAAAAATCTATAATAGCAACACTATTAATGTAAGCCCAAGAAGTAGAAGAACTCTTACTTCATGAGCCGAAATCTTAAGCACAACTGCTAAGTCAATGATATACCATAAGCAGTACGCTAGTTAATAGAATCCATTAACAATAAAATGGAGCGAAACGTCCTTCTACTAGACATCAAAGACAGAAGAAGCTTACGCCCTTGTAATAAACAGATATCTGTTTATAAATACATAAACTGTACCCGGAAAGAGTAAAGGCCTATGCCCATACGAAGACGGAAGGACCTTAAAATAATAGGTTCCGGATAATAGGAGCCTAACTCTTATGCAACCATCCAACCTAAATAGTAACGGAAGTATTGATTCCGAAACTATGAAAGTGAAAATCATCCATCGATAGTGCATGAAACTCACTGACTCTACAGTAAAAGAGAAACCAACAGGATTACTGTCTAAAAGGTCAGAATTTGAAAACTACTGTTTCCAGAGGCTCAAATGATTACTTAGCTAAATAAGAACCGAAGTTAAAATCCGTATAGGAATTTAATCTAAAGATTCTAAGTCTATTTATCAAAAAGTTACTAACTGACTTAGATAAAGAGACAAAAGACTCAAATGTAAACTATGGTAGAGTGCATAGGTATGAGGTAACATAAACCTATAACCTAAATAACAACAGGCTGCAGTAGATCTTGTGAAACAAGTATACTAAAAAATAGCAATGAGTAGTATGGAGGGATCAACCATATGAACATAATGATCCCTACACCACGACGGAAGAGCCTCCACTTTAGTCGCATAGAATAGCGAAGAAGAGGATCTCCTATAGTAAGAAATCGCGTCCAAAGCTCGTCCAGTACAGTGCTTACAATGCAATATGGACCACACAACGGAATACATGAAGGTTGCGACCTTGCTGGTTGTGATAAAGATGGCACGATTTACCCAGTGAAAAAAGATCCTCACATAGAGGAAGATTTCACGTTAAGATCCACAGTAGGCAAGAGAGTAAATTACTCATGATCTCTGTGAAGATAGAGATGCTATCAACAGAAATGTATTGTGGTTGTTTATCTTAGCAATACCTGCTAAAACAACAGCGCCGGAGGATACGCGTATCCTATCATTCCGTCCTATAGATCAATAGAGCGTTAACAGTATTAGCTCAGAGATCTGGACAAGCCAACACATACGTCTGCAATTGATTAGCAAGCTGTGTCATAAATAAAACATCATTGGGCGCTCCCATAGATAGCAAATCTGATTAAATACTTGTTTGTTGAGAGTCCATTCTGACAGCAACAAGCGACCCGTAAGAGAACGGGAGTGCAATAAAACAATCAGACGACCCAGAATATGACGGACCAAAACTGAACTTGGTGTATTATAACCAACAGACGGATTCTTTCCATTAAATTGAATAACGGAAACGAAAGAGTGCCTCCCTGGTTCCGGAGATACGCCACTACTGTCGAATTAAAGGACAGGAATTTGGGCATGCGTTTCTGAATAATGTTCATGCAATGACATAAAGCAAGCCTAAAAAACATTATTCCGCAGAAGTTAAACTGATAGTTAAAAGACTGCGGAACCCAAAGACCCTGGCACTTCGAATCCGTAGGGATCAGTATATATCCCAATCTGTTTGACTGGCAACCGTCATAACAGCCACACTCGGGTCCGGCAACTGCGGCGGCACTCTCTGAGTCAACCACCGAATGTTTGCCCCAGTCTGAATCTCTTGTAACACTAGATAGACAAGAGAATGTATAAATCAAGCAATTCATGGATTGCCGGAAAGTTGCCGTCGAAGAGAAGCTCCTCCGAGAACGAAGCGACTCTGAGAGAGTTCTTAACCTACTATCCACGCGTGGATGTAGCTAGGGCTGCATCACGTCTAACCAACTCCAATCAGCCACTGAAGGGCGGAGTTATACGTGAACAAACTACTGCCCTCAAAAGAAATTACATTGAGAATAATATCCCGTAAATCTTTTCTTGAAGACGTAATGATAACGTCTCAGTAAGGCGGATTACGTATAATAAAGCGTCTAAGTTAAGTCTACTATACATAATGTCGTTCCCAACATTGAAATTGGAAAAGACATAACGGCGAAAAGAATATATGCAGTCTTTAATCACACCGTCTAGACGCATATGAACTCTCGGTATGCCCTGCTCTGCCAAAATAAACTATATGTAAAAAAGATAAAATGGCAGAAATGAGCCACGCGGACAAGAAACTAAACTATCATGCTTAGTAGCAGGCTTGTATATATATATAAATATATAGCGTCGAAAAATAAAACACATGTTGTAATGACAATATTGGACTGCGTCGGTAAGTCAGGGACAAAGTCCCTGTACCGATCGAAAAATCCGAGTCCAATGACGCTATAAGTCTCTTATCCAAGATCGCAGCAATGAAGTCCGAAAAATAATCACTGGAAAAAATGCCAGAAGATATGAAAGGCATCTTCCGATACTACTAAAGGGAAAACTCGAAATCTTTCGAATCCCTTTCGCCGTCCTGTCGGACCCTATAAAGCGTTCGGTCGTCCGTAGCTTGATGCAACCGCGGACCGCACCGACCCAGCGCCGTCGGATAATTCCTGATTCGACCGAGAAACCGTCAATTGCTGGGATGCTGCGAAACAACTGTGCTAACTCGGATAGCACGTCCGTGACTGAGGCCCGAGGAGCAGCGGTCTTACGATGCATTGCCGCAGGAAGCTCCGAGATCGTTACCCCGTGCATACTTCCAATATGCGAGCGAACGGAGTGTATAAGCCTCGTGTCCCTTGGCTACCGGATGGCGCGACCTATTCGCTGTGGAATCACTGAATGCCAAAACTGATCGGATACTCGAGGTCACGTAGCCAATGTGCGGTCGTGTGCCCTGCTGTGAGGATGAGGAAGCATTAAAGACAGTCTCTCGGACTGTCAATATAACGGAGCGTCCCGAGCAACGGACATATGCTCCGAATGTAAAATATCTGAACCACAACATGCGGTCCCCTATGTTGTCGGCTTCCTCCGATCTGTCCTCAATCTGCCGTCACTGGGTGAGTACTAAAGTAATTAAAGTGCTCGCATCACCCAAATCTCCTTCCTAGACCGCAACGGACGAACCCGGCAGCCGAACCATTCGATGAATGTACGCTACACCGGGTGAGCTAGCGAATGTCACTCCGTAAGCGATAGACATATTCCATGAGCACTTATTGCCGCTAACTCTTCATTAACTATGACGACAGAGGCACACTTTTGAAAGACATCTCCATAACTCTTCGAACAAGAAACCAGAAATGCTTGGATAGCAAGCATAAAATAATAATATATGTAGCGTCGTTCAATAATTCGAAAGTTTGTGTGACATTATTGGACTATGTCGGAACTGAGGGACGATGTCCCTGAACCGAACCAAAAATTTCTAAGTCCACCGACGCTATCAGTTTCTTATCCGGCATCGCAGCATATGTTGTTCCGAAAGGGAAAGCTTGAAATCCACCGAATCCCTTTCGGTATCCCATCGGACCGGATGAAACTTTCGGACGTCCGTACCCGCTTCCGCGGAGCGTCCCGACCCAGCATCGTCGGATAAAATATATGCGACAGATTCAGTTGATGCTGGGATGCTGCGATAAACTGTGCTATTAAGGAAAGCACATCCGTTCCCGAGGCCTGTGCAGTAGCGGACTTACGATGCATTGCCGCTGGAAGCTCCGTGTACGTTGACTCCCGCACACTTCCTATGCGAACGTCCGGAGTCTGCAGGCCTCGAGTCCCCGGCTACCGACCCAGCGCTGTCGGATAATTCTCGATCCGACACCGTTTCTGTCGGCTGCTGGGATGCTGCGATAAGCTGTGCTATGTGCACAAGAATGTCCGGCGTCGAGACCTGCGGAGGCGCAGTCTATCGCTGCTTCGCCGAGGGCAGCTCCGCATCAGATGGCTCCCGCATACTTTTCCTATGCGAACGTCCGGAGTCCATCGGTCTCGAATCCCTGGCTGCCGGATGGTGTGACCTGGTCGCCGAAGAATCCTTGATCGGCAAAGCTGGTAATATATCGGCGGTCACGCAGCCAAGGTGCGGTCGTGTGCGCTGACGAGAAGAGGAAGCCTTAGCAGTCTCAGCGGACTGCCTATACAACGGAGCGTCCCGAGCGACGGACGTATGCTCCGCTAACTACACCTTTGTACCACAACATCTGGGGCCAGATGTTGTTGAACGAGAGAGGGGCCTCTCTCGCTTGCCGTCCGGATGGACCGGAACGAGCTATGAACCGGACTAAAAGGCTTCCTCCGTTCTCCCTCCGATCCGCCGTCACTGGGTGTGCATTAAGTTAATTTTATAGTGCTCGCATCACCCCAAAATTCCTTCTAGACCGCAACGGACGAACCCGGCTGCCGAACCATTCGGTGAATGGACGCTACACCGGGCGAGCTAGCGGACGTCAAAGGCCGTCGAACCTACTAGGGTCCTCTTAGGCAATTGGCGTATTACATGAGCACTTTTCCGCTAGCCCTTCATTAATTGTGACGACGGAGGCACACTGTTGGAAGACATCACAGATACATCACCCTAATCTTGATCGTCTGAAATAGAAATTGATAAAGTAGAGTGACCCTGCGGGGAAAGGACCGGAGTGTCCAAATCCCCAACAACATACCGTGACATACGCTTCCCATATTGTCATCGAAATCATACGATACAGAACAGGAGTTAATGCGAGTACACTGACCACATATAGAATGATAATAAGGTCAGAGGAAGACTTCCTCTTAAGGCAATTGATCAATATCCTTTCAATGTGAAAAGAAAACAAGTCCTGGTACTCGCACTAACCCCTGGCAATCAAAATACATAATAATAATATGATCCATTAATATAGAAAAAATAATTGAAATCAAAATATTTTGAAAAAATATTTTTTCAGAACAGCCCAAGTTTCTGAAAAGTAACGTTGAGCCCCAATGGATCCCAAGCTTAAGTGTGGACAAAAATTTTAAAAATATTTTAAACAATTTTTTCAACACTTACGAACAATAATAATGTATCTAGTTATGATAAAAATAACATAAAGATATTATTATTTAGAAATCCCCCCCTCACACAGAGGGCTGTTGTAAATGTAAACAATGAGTGTAAAAACACTAAAATAAGACTCCAGGCACCCAGGCCCGAAATCAGTTACCAAAAATACACCATCTGATGCAAAACAGAGACTTCCAGGGAAGAAACTGCAGAACATCAGATGGTAGATGCAGAACACAACGCCTAACCACCCGTAGGTGAAGACGTAAATATGGGGAAAGAACAGAATTCATTCTGTTATACAGCTAAAACTCCCAAGAAATTTTAGTAATAATAATTACAGAAACTATGCCAAAAGCATGGGAGAATAGCAAGGGGGAACTTAAAGGACAGGGAGAGAGGAAAAACACTTGAAAAACAGTGTAACTAAATAATCAGAATGACAACAAAATGGCTGCTGCCTTGAAAATAGGTAACTTAACATAATTTCATTAAAAAATTTTAAGTTACAGCCCTGATAAAATTCTGTCACACATTCTTTTCCTCTCCTCCTTTTCTATCCTCCTTAGAATCACCATTTCACTAATATTTATGTGTCTGGCATCATTTAAACTGAGATTTAAAAGCACAAAGATCAGTCAGATGTTAACTGATGAAGGGCCAAACTTAGAATGATAAATGGCGCCAATTTCGGAACGTCCTTGACACTGCGCATGCGCAGTAGGGGCGAAGTGTGGAGGGCCTTTCAGGACATGTTTTCTTTAGTTTTAGATGCAAATTTTGGGGATTGGGGGGCAAAATTTGTGTTTGGCCCTATATTTTAAGAGTTAGCACCAGCTATGTCTGGGTCATTGGTACAGTATAAAAATATTTCAATGTTCAGTGGGTACAGTAAAATTTCAAAGTATTGGCAAACAGGAAGTGGCTGCATGGCAGATCTGAAAATTGCTTACACGATACAACTCATCATTATGAAGCAGCAGACCAAATATAAAATCATTCCCTTTCATAGAAGCCAAGAAAACCTTGACGGAAAAAGTGTTTCGGACGGACTGACGGACTGACGGACGGAGTCGAGCGGTTACTAGACCTGCTCTGTTGCTGGCGACGCAGGTAAAAAATGACAAGACATAGTGTGATACCTCCAATTTGAGCCTTGCAGTTGAGCAAAGACAAGTCCAAAATTTAACCCTTGAAGGAGATTTTTAATCATTTTTGCTATACTTTGATGGTGTACATCCTGTGGCTTTGCAGTTGTTTCTAGGCAAGTCATATATAGGCAGCTGGAGGTGCGGTGGCTCAGTGGTAGGCTGTTGGACTTCTATGCTAGAGGTTCCGAGTTCAATCCCCGTCCGAGATGACCCGCGTTGTGTCCTTGGGCAAGGCACTTTATCCCGGTTGCCAACATGGGGGGCACGATGATGCCGTGTACTAAGGCGTACTGCACGTCAATGGTGCATATGTCTTGAACCGCTGTAACCCTGCTTGAGCAGAGCTTGAAAAGAGAATGTTGAGGAGCTGACAGTTGCTCGTCGATGCTTGGTGGTTCTCTCTGGGTACTCCGGCTTCCTCCACCCTTAAAACTGTCACGGTCACAATTAGCCATTGTGCATAAGTATGTGACCTTAAACACTAATAAATAAAATAAATAATATAGGCAGCCAAGACTTGAGACAACTGCAAAGGTACTTTGAATGTAACTTGTAAGATTACACAAAGACGGTGTGATGGAGCTCCTGTTTTGTTGTAGAAAAAAGTGATTAAAGTCGGAACTATGCCTCTACGGGTTAAAGTGAAACACAATTATGGAAAGTACTTTTGATGCAACATACAGTACTGTGATTACAAAATCGGACAAAGAATTTTGACCGGATCAGGACTGGGCTGCTATCTGGTCTCCATCTGCTAATCCTCATCACAACACTGTTGAAAAAGAAATGCAAGAACATTGAATCTGAGGAGCTATTTTTATCCTCTGTCGATAAAGTTGCAAGGGGGATACTGAAATGGTGTTCATCCGCCCATCAGTCAGTCAGTCCATCCATCCGTATCTCACAAAACATTGTCCACTTAACACCTCCCACATTTTTCGTGGATTTTTATGAAACTTGGTGTTAAGTATCTGTATCAAACACAGATGTGCATGTGGGCAGGAATTTTTGATCTGATAGATTTTGAGCAGTTAAAGTCCTTGGTAATAAGTAAATTTCCAGCAAAAATGCTTGTCTGCTAAACTCCACCTACATTTTTCACAGGATTTTCACAAAACTTGGTGTGAAGTGTCAGTATGAAACATAGATGTGCATGTGGATAGGAAGTTTTTAATCAATAATTTTTGTGGAGTTACAACCCACGACAATGGACAAATTTCCTGCACAAATGCTTGTCTGCCCAACTCCTGAATTTTTCATATGATTTTTATTTTTACCCCACCAACAAAGTTGGGAGGGGGAATACTAATATGGTGTTTTTCCACCCATCCATCTGTCTATGTCTATGTATCCATCCATTCATCAGAGTACAGTATTTAACCTTGTCAATGAATGTTTGCAGGGATGTATGAATAAGTTTACTGTATGTGACAACCCATTCACCATCTGAGTATTCATAGTTCTTGATTTCCACATATGCTTACTCCAATTTTGTCTCATCATGTCGGCAGGGGGATATGGATGTTGTTAGTCTATCTTGTCATTTGTTTTTCTTGATGCAATCCTGATTTCACAGTATTTATGAAAACTCAAACCACTGGTGTAGGTGTGTCAAGATCAGATAGAGATTTAATCATAAAAAAGGCTGCTTTCATGATCACAGTTCTGTATATGTAAGTGCTACAAGTTGATATTAATCTTCACAATTCTTCAAAGAAATTTTCTGTGCAAACTCCAATCCACTTACATCCTAGTTCCCAGACTCTATTTATTTCATTACTGGATGACATGGTTAACTATACAGAGGCTGGATACTAGGCTGTAGTCTCTGTGTTGTATGTGCATTGAGATTAGATCGAGATTTGATTACGTTTGAGAATACTTGTGTAATCGCAGTGCCGTATCACAATGCATCAAAATTATATAGAGAGTAATCGCTTGACTGGACTGGTTATATGAAACAATTCATGAGAGGTGAGTGACGTTGTACAAACATGAATGCGCAAATGCTCACAAGTGTTTCACAATATAGTCCCTCACCTCGAATGAATTATCTCACATAACCAGTCCAGTCAAGCGATTACTCTGTTTATTATTATAAAATCCCCAATTAATTTTCATTTTTTGTCTCTAATACATAGCTCATCGAGCTCGTTCCAATGAGGGGTCATAACCTATGTTTTGGGGACAAAAAATGAAAATAATAGCTATTCAAGAATTTTTTTGCGAGTGCTGTCTGCTTAAGTATGTCATAGTAAGTAAAACAAGTGTTTGACCACCGAGGTGGTATTTGTCCCCTACGGCACTTTTGTGACATAAGGTGTTTTTGTCACATAAGACATGACCACAGTCAGCAGGAGTATCAGACCTTGGGGGGGGGGGGGGGGTTATGATTCAGTTTTGGTAAAATTTTTGGGGACGGTTCGGTCTGGGGACGGTTTGGCTTGGGGACAATTCGGGTTTCATGACAACAGTCAACAGGAGTGTCAGACCTGGGGGGTGGTTTGGGTAAAATACAGGTTATCAGACAGGATTTCAAATGTGAATGGAATCTAAAAATTGAGAATTGAGAGAAGTGTAGCTTGAACCATGTTGAAGGGATGGGTGGTAACATAAAAATAGAGAAAAAAAAAGCTAAAAAAACACAGCAAAAATGGCCGCCATTCCACCATCTTGGATTTTGAAAAAAAAATATTAAGTGTGCATCATCCCTTCAGAACCATTTATCCACGTACCAAATATGAAAGGTGTAGCTTAAAGCATGTTGGAGGGAGAGGTGGTAACATAAAAACAGACAGACAGACAGACAGACGAACAGACAGATCTTAGATTTTGAAAAAAAAAATATTGAGCGTGCATAATCCCCTCACAACCGTTTATCCATGTACCATATATGAAAGGTGTACCTTGAACCATATTGGAGGGAGGGGTGGTAACATAAAATAGAGAAAAAAGCTTAAAAAACACAAAAATGGCTGCCATGGCGCCATCTTGAATTTTGAAAAAAACATTTTGAACGTGCATCATCCCATCACAACCCTCTATCCATGTGCCAAAAATGAAAAGTGTAGCTTGAACCATGTTGGTAACATAAAATAGAGAAAAAAGCTTAAAAAAACACAACAAAAATGGCCACTATCTTGGATTTTGAAAAAAAAATATTGAACGTGCATCATCCCCTCTCAACCCTCTATCCATGTGCCAAATATGCAAAGTGCAGCTTGAACCATGTTGGAGGGAAGGGTGGTAACATGAAAATAGAGAAGAAAGCTTAAAAAAACACAACAAAAATGGCTGCCATTCCGCCATCTTGGATTTTGAGCGTGCATCATCCCCTCAGAACCATTTATCCATGTATCAAATATGAAAGGTGTAGCTTAAAGCATGTTGGAGGGAGAGGTGGTAACATAAAAACAGACAGACAGATGGACGGATGGACAGATGGGCAGAGTGCAATCCTATAGTCTCCTTACGGTTCCCGTAGGGGACTAAAAACAAAAAACAATGAAGTCCCCATTACACCCACAGTAAAGCATCTTCGTTTGCATGCACGGATACGTGACACAATTGTTGATTGTATAATTCACTTGTGAAGTTATCGTTTATAATCGTTTATAATCAAACCCGGAAACTCCAGTAAATCATACTTTCGAAAGTAATAAAAATACTGATTTTAGGTTTCTGTGTGGACTGAAATATACTGATGTTATTAAATGGAAATGCAAAAATTAAATTTTTGAACAATTAGGGATAAAACTGTGCATTACGTCTATTAAAATATAGAAAACTGTATTGGATCTTTACTTTGTCATTATGCAAAAAAATTAGAAATTTCAAAAATTCTGTCAGAAAACTTTCATTGCTGAATAGAACCTCAACACTTGTACACTGAAACCCTGTTAAGTGAATTTTAAAGCTAGAGGTTTGACTGTCCCTTGATCGGCCTATCAATATCCGCTACCGCAATGACTAGCATACTGCTAAAGCAATAGTTACAAAATGGGCAACACGTTACTGATAAGCACATTCTGATTAAAACTGCAGTTATGCAGTTTCCTCATTTTCTTACCACGCTCACAAAAATTGAAACATTTGAGAGGTGGAGATATGTAAACATCCAATTCCTAACTTGCATCTTGATGGTAATATGGTAAGTTTTCAGTTTCGGTGGGATTAACCTATAAACAGAGAAAATCTCAAGGCAAAATTTAGACCTAACAGCAAATTATTTTAAATCAAAAAGTGCCATGACTATGGAAAAAATGATCCAACCAGAATTATAATCACAGATGCATAACTTCCCATGATGGTTAACATGCTTACCAAGTTTCAAAGGGATTGGCATATAAACATCAGAGAAAATCTTCAGACAATCTTATGTCTACAGATGGACAGGCAAGATGATTCCAGTATACCCCTCACAACTCATTCCAGGGGGTATAATTATTCAATTAGCAGGAGTATTCAATTAACAAGGATTTGGTTACATTCTTGCATGCCAGAGAAAAACTGAGCATTTATTCTATTATATTTTGCCAATCCCTTTGAAATAAGATACAATTGGTTGCACTGACATTTCAATATGAATAAAGTACTGTTAATGGAGGAAATGCTGTTTCACTGTCATAAGTCCTCAGCGTTAAATTATCACTTATCATAACTGAAAAGAAATTTGATTAGGCCTAAAAAAGTCAAAAATCTGTTTCTCGGACCCTCCCACATGGTCCTTTTTATAACTAATGCAAACTTAAAAAAAAATAAAAATTAAATGGTCTCTGTCTGATATTTTACCAATAAAATTGATAAAATTGTCCCTTCAGTTCAACAAGGCTTTGCAAAAATGCTTTAGCATTGCAAAGCTTTCTTGCACTTAAGGGATGAAATACACCACAACCCATGCTATTCTGTATATTATGAGGCCTAAAATGCAAAACAAACCAAGAATATGAACTTTTGCTGGCAAAGAAATAATTACCAAAATAAAAAGTAAAATAAAAAAACGCATTCCCACATGCAATTTTACAATGAAAGTGTCAATGACACTGTAGCTCAACTTGACAAACTTGAACTTGGTAAGTTATAAATGAAATGGCAAAATTGAAGATCATTGGTACCAATGTTATTTGATGAAATTTCAACATAACAGCATTGTGTGTGTACAAAGTCAGAGTAATCCAAGCATTTTTAAATGTAAACTGTAAGACTGGCTAAAGGAAGAATGTTGATATACAAATGCAGTATGTTCAGAGGTTATTGTAAATGGCAACTTTTTTCCACAGAAATGAATGCTATTCAATAGCTCTTATCTAAAGGTCTTGCCAAATGGGCATACCCAGTCCAAAAACAATCCTATGATAAATGTGGCCTGTAGGCCATGTCAAAGAATGTTGATGCACAAATGCAATAAATTCAAAGATTGTTGCTAACAGCAACAGTTTTTGACAGAAATGAAAAGAAAATCAATAGCTCCTATCTTTGTCACCCTGCATAAGCATACAAAGTTTCAAAACAACCTGATAATGAATGTTCCCTTTGAGGCATGCCAAAGGAAGATGTTAAAGCATAAATGCACTAAGTAGAAGGTCATTGCTTGTGGCAATGGGTTTTTTTTGTTTTTTTTTATGGAAATTCATAAATATACCCTGCAGAGAGTGCAAAAGGGATAAGTTGATGCACAAATGCAGTAAGTTCAAAGGCTGGTGATAACGACAATAATTTTTATGGAAATGAAAAAAAGCAATAGCTCACATCTAGAGGTCACCCCGAACACACATACCAAGTTTCAAAGTGATCCGATCATAAATGTGCCCTGAAGGGTGTGCCAAAGGGAAATATTGAGGTCTGACTAAACTAAGTTCCAAGGTCAGCGGCAAATTTTTCGACAGAAATGGAAGAAAATCGACAGCTCCCATATAGATGTCACCCCACACAGGCACACCAAGTTTGCAATCGATCTAATCATAAATGTGCCTTGCAGGGTGTGTCAAAGGGAAATATTGATGCTTAACTGCACTAAGTTTTTACTAAGTTCATCGAAGGTCATTGCCAGTGGCAACATTTTTTGATGGAAATCGAAGAAAATAGAAAGCTCCCATCTAGAGGTAACCCCAAACAAGCATACAAAGTTTAAAACTGATCTGATCATAAATGTGCCCTGTAGGGTGTGCCAAAGGAATATATTGAGGTTTGACTAAACTAAGTTCTAAGAACGTTGGCCGCGGCGACATTTTTTGACGGAAATGAAAGAAAATCGATAGCTCCCATCTAGAGGTCACACCAAACGAGCATGACAGGTTTCAAAGCAATCTGATCATAAAAGTGCCCTGTAGGGTGTGCCAAAGGGATATATTGAGGTCTGACTAAACTAAGTTCTAAGAACGTTAGCCGCGGCAACATTTTTTGACGGAAATCAAAGAAATTCAATAGCTCCCATCTAGAGGTCTCTCCAAACAAGCATGACAGGTTTCAAAGCAATCCGATCATAAATGTGCCCTGTAGGGATATATTGAGGTCTGACTAAACTAAGTTCTAAGAACGTTGGCCGTGCAACATTTTTTGACAGAAATGAAAGAAAATCGATAGCTCCCATCTAGAGGTCTCTCCAAACAAGCATGACAGGTTTCAAAGCAATCCGATCATAAATGTGCCCTGCAGGGTGTGCCAAAGAGAAATATTGAGGTCTGACTAAACTAAGTTCTAAGAATGTTGGCCGTGGCAACATTTTTTGACGGA
Source organism: Pictodentalium vernedei (assembly GCA_031216915.1). Taxonomy (NCBI): domain Eukaryota; kingdom Metazoa; phylum Mollusca; class Scaphopoda; order Dentaliida; family Dentaliidae; genus Pictodentalium; species Pictodentalium vernedei. Next base: position 217,289,047 of record CM062297.1, read on the forward strand.
AATGGAAGAAAATCGAGAGTTCCATCTAGAGGTCACCCCAAACAAGCATGCCAGGTTTCACAGCAATCCGATCATAAAAGTGCCTTGTAGGGGTATGCCAAAGGGAAATATTGAGGTCTGACTAAACTAAGTTCTAAGAACGTTGGCCGCGGCAACATTTTTTGATGGAAATGTGCCCTGTAGGGTGTGCCAAATGAAATATTGTGGTCTGACTAAACTGAGTTCTAAAAACGTTGGCCGCGGCAACATTTTTTGATGGAAATTGAAGAAAATCGAGAGCTCCCATCTAGAGGTCACCCCAAACAAGCATGCCAGGTTTCAAAGTGATCTGATCATAAATGCGATCTGTAAGGTGTGCCAAAGGAAATTGTGGATGTACGTATGTACGTACGTACATACGTACGCCAACGGATGAGAAGTGATGCCAATAGCTCAGCTTGACATTGTCAAGTTGAGCTAAAAATGGCCTGAGAAACACAAGATCTATTTTGTGGGGCCCTATTTAATATTTATTGCAGGTCCTAGCAAGTTCTTCAATTGGTCTACAAATTCTTGAATATCTTTGAATTCAGCCTTAAAAACTCCTTGAATTCCGTCCTTGAAATTATGGCTGTACCCAGAAGGGCGATATTCACATTCAAACCAACTTTATGTAAAACTTTATTTATTCAGTACAACTTTATATCACCTTTTTTTCAACTTTTTCAGTGTCTTTAATTTTTTGCCTTTCTTTGTTTTTTCTTTGAGACCAGTTTCTTTTATAATTTTTTTCTTCACATATGGAATATCACAAATGTCTTTTGCAGTTTTGTCAGCCTTATTATCAATGGATGACTTTCTTATTTGTTTTTTCTTCACATTATTGTTTATCTCATCTCCATCCTCTTCAAGGCTTCTTTTCTGTAAGGTAACAAAAAATCAATTATATCTCTAACAAAAGAGGTCAAGCGATACATTTTTTTTTTTTTTATTTGGGTGTAACGACACATTAACAGCCAGGGTCATATCATGTCGGTGACAGTTTTACGGGTGGAGGAAGCCGGAGTACCCGGAGAGAACCACCGAGCAACGACGAGCAGCTGTCAGCTCCCCAACATCGTAACTCTGAACTCTGCACCGCGGCACAGGCAGGGTTAGATTGGTTGAAGACATGCGCACCATCGACGTGCAGTACGCCTTAGTACACAGCGTCATCGTGCCCCCATGTAGGCAAGCGGGGTGAAGTGTCTTGCCCAAGGACACAACGTGGTTGCCGCAGGTGGGATTCGAATCGAGGACCTCTCGGCTTGCAGCCCGTGCCTCTACCTACTGAGCCACCGCGCCCCCAAGCGATACATAGAGTGATGTTTCAGTTCATAACAAGATATCAAAGTGACACTCAACTCCAGTATCATCATAATGGGTGTCTTTTTTTTTTTCTCTCTCCAGAAGATGTCTGGATATTCATTCATATTTGTTTGATTTTAATCTTATTTGTTTTGCAAAGACTGGTGAACAAGTTATGCAACTTATATTAATGCCTCTCCTTGACCCAATGGTGCAGGTTTGAGGGATGACCTTTGTAGTGGCAATTTTGTGGCCTCGCTCTTCTTGAATACTACGCAGGCCTGGCATTCCGAAAAATGCAGGAGGGCAAAAAATCGCTCTCCTCAATCAGCTTAGGAGAGCAATTAGCTTTACACAGCATTTTAAGTATCCAGTAGAACAAACTCATTGAAACTGAAACCAACAGACTACATCAGTGATTTTATTAACTTTACTAAGGTAAAGCGAAATCTCTTAGACATCTAGATGTCTCACTCAACAACCGAACACACACTTGACAAGACCTGTGAGTGTACCCAGACCTGTTAACCAAGAAAGTCATATGCCTACCACTACCACCTTCAACCCCCCAAGGGGGGTTGAAGGTGGTAGTGGTAGGCGTATGACTTTCTTGGACAACAGGTCTGCTTGAATCTACAGTCACATCCTGGTGCAAGTGCTTCAAGTGACAGGATAGTAGTAATGGTAGTATATTATAGTGTCAATATTCCTTGAATACTTACCCCTCAAACTGTGATGTCAGTTGTTGAACTTGAAACTGACAGAAAAAAAAATATTGCTGAGACCCATTTTGCTTCAAATGATTGCAACTGTGTTTGGGTATGGTTGCAGCCATTACCTTTTACCACTAAACCACTTTCAAAATGAAATTACGTGATGTTATGTGACTTCGAAGTTAAATTACATTTTTGCTTTACAACAAAAATTTAATGTGAGCATAACACATGTAATCTCAATCATCCCAGACCAAAATATTTAGGAGGGCAATTTTTCGCTCTCCTTAATTCTTTCAGGAGGGCAGTAAGGAGAGCTAAAAAATCGCTCTCCTGAAATTGCCAAGCCTGACTACGGAGGGATCTTTAGCCTGCACAGAGTGTCTTTAGCCTGCACAGAGTGTCTCTCACACCACCCAATAGGATGGTATGGTAATCCCACAATTGATGCTGACATAGAGTGTTCGGACACCTCATGAACTTTCCCGACTGGGGATAGATAGATAGATATTTTATATTACGATATATCAATAACATTTTACAATTTACAGATAATCTATAACAAGAAACAACCAGAGGCTCAAGTGATCCTAAAACGCTCACCTGGCTCAAATTGTCAAAACAGATGAGTGTATCAGCATGTGATCAGCAGCAAGAGCAATTTTTTTGATTTGCTATAACACAACCAAAGGCAACTTTTTTGGCCATTCATTTCTGCTGGTCCTAGGAAAGTTTCCTACCAAACTCTGTTCTGTGAAGTATTAAAAACAACAACCGAAATAAATTTTTATTTTGTTTTAAACTACTGTGTCCTCCCCCCCATTTTTTTTTTTGGTTTTTTTTTTTGTTTTGTTTTGAAAACAAGACAAAACAAGCGAATCGATTTGAACAAACTTGAATTCGACACCCCTAGAAATGTTACATACCAAATATGAAAGGATTCTCACTGGTGGATCTGAAGAAGAAGAATTTTCAAGAAATTTTCACAATAAAAATCCCAAATATTAAGCCAGGGACCTGATTTGAACAACCTTCAATCTAACCCTCCCAGAGGTATTGTACACCAAATATCAAAAGAATCTGACTGCTCGATCTGAAGATGATTTTAAACAATAATTCTCCATATTGCACTAAGTAAATATTTGGGCTCCCTTGGGGAACCCAAATATTAACCCGGGAACTCGATTTGAACAAATTTGAACCTTACACCTCTAGAGATGTCACATACTAAATATAAAAGGATTCTCTCTAGTGGGTCTGAAAAAGAAGATTTTTTAAGAAATTTCCTCATATTGCACTAAGTTAAAATTTTGGCTCGAATAAAGATCCCAAATATCCCAAATCCACGAATCCCATTTGAACAAACTTGAATCTAACCCCCCTAGAGATGCTGCCTACCAAATATCAAAAGAATCTGACTCGTGGATCTGAAGAAGAAGATTTTTAAAGATTATTACCCATGTTGCACAAAGTTAATATTCAGGCTCCCACCAGAAGCCAAATATTAACCCAGGGACTCGATTTGAACAAATTCGAATCTTACACCTCTAGAGATGGCACTTACCAATATGAAAGGATTCTCAATAGCAGCTCTGAAAAAGAAGATTTTTAGCTCACGGAAAGGAGCTTAACTTATCACTTGTTGTCCGTCATCGTCCGTCGTGAATTTTTCCTCACAAACTACTGGACCAAATTGAACCAAATTTGGTGTGCATGTTCCTTATGTCAATTCAAGTTTGTACAAATAAACTTGCCGCGCCCACAGGGGGCACCAGAAGGGGCATAACTCTAATAGCACCCACAAATTTTTTCAAAAATTCAAAAAAATCTTCTTCAGATCCACCAGTCAGAATCTTTTCATATTTGTTAAACAACATCTCTAGGGGGTCAGATTCAAGTTTGTTCAAATCGAGTCCCTTGTAGGAGCCCAAATTTTAAATTAGTGAAATATGAGGAAATTTCTTTAAAAATCTTCATCCAGTTTGTTCAAATCGGGTACCTGAGTTAGTATTTGGGCTCTCTATTGGTGCAATTTGAGGAAATTTCTCTAAAAACCTTCTTTTTCAGATCCACCAGCTATAGGGGGGGGGGGGGGGGGTCAGTTTCAAGATTTTACTCAAATCGAGTCGCTGAGTTAATATTTAAAATTTAATAATTAAAAGCCGTAAAGCTGCAGCCAAACCCCTTAAAAGGGAAGATGGCTCCTTCACGCGCACCGACAAAGACAAGGCCGACACCTTTGCCGACCTCCTTAGAAAAACGCATCACCCGTATCAAGGTCCGGGCAACGATGACATCATCATAAATGCCATTGATGACTTTCATCATTGAACACCCGGATATCTACCGTGACCCCAAATTCGATAATGAGCCAGAAGACAGGGATGATGAAGATGACCTCGTCACCCCCATTACCAATGACGAAATCATCGACATCATAAAACAAGAGGCCCCAAGGGGCCTGAGGGTGCTCACCTGACATGGTAGCCTAAATTTATATCAACCCAGAGAATTGATTTCAACAAGTTGCATCTGCTCCTCCTAAGAAAAGCTTATACCAAATATCCAAAGATTCTGACCAGTGGATCTAAAAAAAAAGATTTTTAAAGAATATTCCTCATATTGAACTAAGTTATAATTCAGGCTCCCACAGGGAGCCCATATATGAACCCAGGGACTTGGCTTTAACAAACTTGAATCTCCCCCCCCCCCCCCCCAAGGATGCTGCACACCAAATATCAAAACATTCCGACTGCTGGATCTGAAAAAGAAGATTTTTAAAGAAAAGTCCTCATTTTGAACTATGTTACAATTCGAGCTCCCACAGTGAGTCCTAACATGGACCTAGGGACATGGCTGAAGAAGAAGATTTTTAAAGAAAAGTCCTCATTTTGAACTAAGTTACAATTCGAGCTCCCACAGTGAGTCCAAATATGGACCTAGGGACATGGCTTGAACAAACTTGAATCTCACCCCCTAAGGATGCTGCATACCAAATATCAAAACATTCCGACTGCTGGATCTGAAGAAGATTTTTAAAGAAAATTCCTCATTTTGAACTAAGTTATAATTCGGGCTACCACAGTGAGCCCAAATATGAACCCATGGACTTGGCTTGAACAAACTTGAATCTCACCCCCCTAAGCATGGTGCATACCCAATATCAGAAGATTCTGCCTGCTGGATCTTGAGAAGAAGATTTTCAAAGAAATTTGCCTGAAATGCACTAAGTTCAAATTTGGGCTCCTATACTGAGCCCAAATATAAACCCAGGGGGCCGATTTGAACAAACTTGAATCAGATCCACCCCACAATGTTGCATACCAAATATCAAAAGATTCTACCTGCTGGATCTGGAGAAGAAGATTTTTTAAGAAATATGCCTGAAATGCACTAAGTTAAAATTTGGGCTCCTATACGGAGCCCAAATATAAACCCAGGGGGCCGATTTGAACAAACTTGAATCAGATCCACCCCACAATGTTGCTTACCAAATATGAAAAGATTCTGAAGCTGGATCTGGAGAAGAAGATTTTTAAGAAATTTGCCTGAAATGCACTAACTTCGAATTCGAGCTTCTATAGTGAGCCCAAATATGAAACTAGGAAGCCGATTTGAACAAACTTGAATCAGATCCATCCCACAATGTTGCATACCAAATATCAAAAGATTCTGCCTGCTGGATCTGGAGAAGAAGATTTTTTAATAAATTTGCCCGAAATGCACTAAGTGCGAATTCGGGCTTCTATATTAAGCCCAAATATGAATCCAGGGGGCCGATTTGAACAAACTTGAATCAGATCCACCCCGCAATGTTGCATACCAAATATCAAAAGATTCTGCCTGCTGGATCTGGAGAAGAAGATTTTTGAAGAAATTTGCCCGAAATGCACTAAGTTTGAATTCGAGCTTCTATAGTGAGCCCAAATATGAATTCAGGGGGCCAATTTGAACAAACTTGAATCAGATCCACCCTGCAATGTTGCATACCAAATATCAAAAGATTCTGCCTGCTGGATCTGGAGAAGATGATTTTTTAAGAAATTTGCCTGAAATGCACTAAGTTCGAATTCGAGCTTCTATAGTAAGCCCAAATATGAATCTAGGGAGCCAATTTGAACAAATTTGCATCAGGTCCATCCCACAATGTTGCATACCAAATATCAAAAGATTCTGCCTGCTGGATCTGGAGAAGAAAATTTTTTAAGAAATTTGCCTGAAATGCACTAAGTTCGAATTCGAGCTTCTATAGTGAGCCCAAATATGAATCTAGGAAGCCGATTTGAACAAACTTGAATCAGATCCATCCCACAATGTTGCATACCAAATATCAAAAGATTCTGCCTGCTGGATCTGGAGAAGAAGATTTTTTAATAAATTTGCTTGAAATGCACTAAGTTCAAATTTGAGCTTCTATAGTGAGCCCAAATATAAATCTAGGAAGCCGATTTGAACAAACTTGAATCAGATCCATCCCACAATGTTGCATACCAAATATCAAAAGATTCTGGCTGCTGGATCTGGAGAAGAAGATTTTTTAATAAATTTGCTTGAAATGCACTAAGTTCAAATTCGAGCTTCTATAGTGAGCCCAAATATAAATCTAGGAAGCCGATTTGAACAAACTTGAATCGGATCCACCCCACAATGTTGCATACCAAATATCAAAAGATTCTGCCTGCTGGATCTGGAGAAGAAGATTTTTTAAGAAATTTGCCTGAAATGCACTAAGTTCGAAATCGGGCTCCTATACGGAGTGCAAATATTAACCCAGGGAGCCGATTTGAACAAACGTGAATCAGATCCACCCCACAATGTTGCTTACCAAATATGAAAACATTCTGCCTGCTGGATCTGGAGAAGAAGATTTTTTAAGAAATTTGCCTGAAATGCACTAAGTTCGAATTCGGGCTTCTATAGTAAGCCCAAATATGAATCCAGGGGGCGATTTGAACAAACTTGAATCAGATCTACCCCGCAACGTTGCATACCAAATATCAAAAGATTCTGCCTGCTGGATCTGGAGAAGAAGATTTTTGAAGAAATTTGCCTGAAATGCGCTAAGTTCGAATTCGAGCTCCTATAGTGAGCCCAAATATGAATCTAGGGAGCCGATTTGAACAAACTTGAATCAGATCCACCCTACAATGTTGCATGCCAAATATCAAAAGATTCTGCCTGCTGGATCTGGAGAAGAAGATTTTCAAAGAAATTTGCCTGAAATGCAGTAAGTTCAAATTTGGGCTCCTATACTGAGCCCAAATATAAACCCAGGGGGCCGATTTGAACAAACTTGAATCAGATCCACCCCACAATGTTGCATACCAAATATCAAAAGATTCTGCCTGCTGGATCTGGAGAAGAAGATTTTTTAAGAAATTTGCCTGAAATGCACTAAGTTCGAAATCGGGCTCCTATACTGAGCCCAAATATGAACCCAGGGGGCCGATTTGAACAAACTTGAATCAGATCCACCCTACAATGTTGCATACCAAATATCAAAAGATTCTGCCTTCTGGATCTGGAGAAGAAGATTTTTTAATGTTTTTCCCATTGCCTACAGTGTTAAAAAGTGCTGACTCAGCACTTTTTCAAAGTCCCGAAACTGTACCCTATGATAAAACCGATGGCAATTTTTTTTTACCAATCCTTTCTGTTGGTCCTAAAGAAGCTGCACACCAAATAAAAATTCTCAGTGCTGTGCAGTTTTGGAGATATTGGCGTTTTAAATTTTTTCTATTTTTAGCCCCTGCGGTTCCCACGGGGCTGCGGGAAATTTTTTTTTGCATAAATCAAGTACTCATGACCCAATAAGCCCTCACATAAAATTTGGTTCAAATCAGCCTCTCGGTTTGGAAAATAGAAATTTTGGGCGGGCAAAAAATTTTGCCCCTCCCATAACGACGCCAAGTATAGCCCCACAAACTTCTCTTGAACAAATCTGAGTCTACACCTCAAAAGGAAACTGCACACCATATATCAAGTCTCTGCTACTGCTGGTTCATGAGAAGAAGATTTACAAAGATTTTGGTGCCCCTTGGGGGCGTGGCACCACCCAGGAGGAGGGGCAACTTCATTTGAACAAATCTGAATTGGCATTAGGTAATAAACATTTAGCCAACATTTGAATAAAATTGGGCTAGTGGTTTAGGAGAAGTCGATAATGTAAAGTTAACGCCGGACGGACGACGCCGGACGACGGACAGAAAGTGATTAGTAAAGCTCCCCTTGAGCTTCGCTCAGGTGAGCTAAAAATGCAGAAATTCTTCCTCACCCGGAAATTCTAAAACAAAGCCCAAACTCCCTAATCGACAAATTCAACAAACTGTTCAATGCATGCCTCGCCTATGGCTACTTTCCTAAATGTTGGAAAACAGCCATCGGTGTCATGATACCAAACCTGACAAAGACCCCTCCGATCCGGCCAGCTACTGCCCAATCAGCCTCCTCAGTTGCATTGGTAAGGTATTTGAATGAATCCTTACCAATCGGCTCAGGGGTCACCTTGAAGATAATGAGTTTTTTAATAAATGGCAAAGAGCCTATAGAAACTGTAAAGAAGGCATTGAACATGTCTACTGCCTAGTCACTCAAATGAAAACCGCGATTGACAATCAGCAAATAGGCGTGGCAGTCCTGTTAGACGTCGAAAAAGCATTCGACTCTGTATGGCACAATGGAATGCGCCTCAAAATTATCTAAAATGAAACTCCCCATGAAACTGCTTCGATTACTCTCCTCCTTCCTAAATGATCGCGAAATTAAAATCAGAGTAAACAATGAAATGTCCAACAGAGTCCCCCTAGAAGCAGGCACCCCCCAAGGGCCTGTCCTCAGACCCCTCCTGTACATCATCTATGCAAACGATCTCAAATTCTAGGATGGATCACGTTCAAGTCTCCCAATTCGCGGATGATAAGGGCCTCTGGCACTCTAATAATATGGCCAATCTACTCCAAAAACCTCTGCAACATGCTCTTGAAGACCTAGAATACTGGTGTGCCAAATGGAGAATAAAGCTGAATGCCAATAAAACCCAACGAATCACCTTCACTCGCAAGACAAGCAAACATGACTTTGACCTGAAACTACTGGATAAAGTCCTCCCAGAATGCAGAGGTGAAATTCCTCGGCATTACCATTGATCAAAACCTATCCTTTAATAAACATACCAACGATATTGCCAGTAAAGCAACCAAATGCATTAACTTATTGAAAATGTTAAAGGAAACTTCCTGGGGAGCCAATCAGCCTACCCTACTTAAACTATACAAAGCCTTTGTGCACCCAGTACTCGAATATGGGGCAATCATCCTAACTGAGCTCAAACAAATATGGGGAAACTTCAGAAGGTCCAAAATCACGCGCTTAGGGTCGTCCTCCGTGCCCCATGGGATACACCTATCAAACCACTCCATGACAGAGCCGATATCCCCACCACAAAAGACCACCTTGCCTCTCTAGCCATGAAGAACCACGACCGGTTAGCCGATAGCCAACTAATATCCGAACTACAGGTAATTTGCGAAAGCAGACAAAACCCCCAAAATGCCGTAACTTAAGGGAAATACTAACTAGGACTTATAACTGAGGGCAAGACAGGAAAGTAACACCTCTGGGTGTGGCTCTGTGTGTAAGCCTGTTCTTCGCTACCTCAAATTATCAAAAATAGGCCAATTATAAACTACCAAGTTGGTAGAGTGGAAGGTGAACAAACAGGGAGTGAAAACGGAGAAAGCTGTGACCTTCTCCCAGGAAGGGCCATCTTCACCATCTCAAACACTAAAAATCAATCATGCCAAATAATAAATTCAGCAGGTAAAGGGAAGGTGTAACAACAGGCAGTGAAAACGGCGAAAGCTGTGACCTTCAACCAGGAAGGGCTGTCTTCACCAACTCTACGAATAACACTAAAAATTAATTGTCTAAAAACTATGAAAGTCAGCAAGATCTAGTACCCATGAACCCAGAATTAAAGGGAAGGTGAACCAATTGGCAGTGAAAACGGTGAAAGCTGTGACCTTCTACCAGGAAGGGCTGTCCTCACCAACTCGTCTAAAAACCAGTAATAATCAAATAATCCATCCTGGTAAGAGGTAAATGGCAATTCTCTAACTCATTTGTTATATTCCATATGTCAAACTAATTCTGCCTTCTTCTTTTAGCAGGTATACAGAGATGCTTTCTTTTAATGACCAGCACCCCAATAACCGCTATGGAAACTTTAACCGTTACGGAAACAGTCACCTCTATGGATCGTGAACTCCTCTACTCCATCCATAGAAGCGGTCACCCACTTCACGGAAGGCGAGCGTTGGTCCTGCGTCCCACCTCTGCCCCTTTTTATAAGCGTCTGAAGAGCGCATTTTTGACCCAGCCAAATAGGTTACAATGCAGGCCTGCCCCTGAACTAGGGAAGTTCGAGTCTTCTTACTGGTGGTCCCCGAAAGGGGTCGTTGTTGTTGTCATCTATCCAAGACATCCTATTGCAATCCATCTCCGAAGTGGCAGACTATACTTGCCCAAAAAACAAAACACCACAGCACCCTCGGGGAGAGGTAGTACCTTTATGAGAGGACCCAACCTCTCACACTGGTCCTCACCCGAGGGATCAGTCAACAAAATCAACCAACACAGCTGCTACCCCTGCCAGGGACAACTACTGAGTACCCGAACCTTTTCCTCCTTTAACACGCCTTGACATGAAGCTACCAGATCACAAACAGCCATAGAGGGTCGAAAGGGGCTTGCCCCAAAGCGTCCCTGCACGCCAACGGCACGCGAAACCATTCCGTCCGAATATTTCAGTTCAATTATTTAAAGGTCGTAATGTTCACTTTTAATCCTCTCTGCTCCAGTTTGTGATTTTGATAGAAAAATGGCTGATGAAACTGAAGGTCTTTCCAATTAAACATTTCTTGATAACTTAGATGATATTTTCAATTATGTGCATGAAAATAAATATCCGAGTTCTCTGAGTCGAACACAGAAAAAAGACTTTAGAAGAAAATGTAAGAAGTTTTCAATTCAAGATGGCATTCTCTTCTACCATGGCAAAAAAAGGTAAGTCATGAATATACTTATAAGGCTACATATACAAAATGGTCTGTTAACTGTTTAAAATGTCTTCAGAAGGATTACTGTATTATCAAAACTTCTTGGCATTGGCAGCAGGCCTGTTAAGAATTGCCCATAATTAGTGTCTTTGGTGAATATGGAACTTTAATAAATATTTCTGGTCCCCCCCCCCCCACCCACCCTATCATATACAAAATATAGAGGATATTCACGAATGCGTCGCGAGTGAAGATCCTCATATTTCTTGTAGCCACGAACGAGATATTTTCGGTATTCATCAAATTTTCGTGAATTTTCTTTTTATTTAATGCTCTACGACTACAAACTCTCCAATTTGTGGCCTTTATTTGCCATTAAGGCGCAAAATTTATGTGCCGAACCGGCGTCCATACAAAAATTACAACAACCAAACTCCAACCATTGGAATGTGTGAATATCCGCACAAAAAGTAGTCCCGTCTTATTTCTCCCCTAACTTTACGATTTACCAAGGCTGGCGAATTGAAATAATCGCAATGTGTTTCGAAGAAATAGAACAATAACAAAAAACACCACTTTCTTATTTTCAATAACAAGACACGTCATTTTATTTTTTTTGAACTCAATGCACTGAAGACGTGTGAAGTTGAACTGAAGAAATTTGAAAGTGATTTCGGCTTTTCGCTGGAAGGTGAATGAGAAAGTCAAACTTTGAAACCGCTGATTTAATGAATTGATTTAGCCACTGTCACTATCAATTATTCGAATTCGTTTGTATTTGGGACTCTGGAATTCATTACTGATGTGCTGACTCGTTTAAAGTACATGTGATTCGTCATCCGAACCTACGATGAAATATCGATTTCTAAATATCATTTTGATATTTCGTTTTGCCGACCGACAGGGGAATATGACTTAATTTTTCAGCGTGAATTGATGCCTGAGCATTAAATAAAGTCTGTTCCTCAGGAAAATCATTGTCACCAAGAACCCTGCTCCTCAAACATAGTTATGACTGCTCAGAAATAAATACCACATGTCTTGAATTCCTGAAACCATGTTGAGTAACTTTAGACAGTGCTGAACTGGGGGCTGAGGTTTGATATCATGAAGATTCCATGTCGTCGTCAGGATTACTGTATTATCAAAACTTCTTGGCATTTGGCGGCAGGCCTGTTATATATTGCCCATATTTAGTAGTGCCTTTGGTGAATATAGGACTTTAATAAATATTTCTATATTTTTGTCCCTCTCTCCCCCTCCCCCCCCCCCCCCCCCTCCAAAACTAGTTTTTTTTTCACCTCCGCCCTGTCATATACAAAATAGTCTGTTCAACATTTCAGAATGACATCTTCACAAAAATGCCAACAAGAATATGTCAAATTGAGTCGATTTCCTCTTTTGATAAACTGTCCATTGATTTTAAAAGCGCTTCGATATTTTCATATATTGAGTGAAGGTGTGTCTCAAAATCAAATTTGATTGTACAGTGGAGCCCACTTAATCAGATATCTCTTATTTGAATATCCCTGTTAATAGAAAAAAAATTCCAAACACCAAACCATTTACCATACCCTCAATACACATTTGGCCTTTCTATTGCATATAGTTTATAGAGTAAACTCCTGTTAATTGAATAAAAAGTTGTGCAATCTGTCGGAGAATTACTCTAATTCTTTCCCACATAAATCTCCCCAGTTTGAGGGTTAACTAGCACTTTGCTCATTGAGATCAAACACGCCGGTCTCGCTTTGAAGTGTTCAGAAAAAAATCATCACAGCTGAACAGCACAGACTGAGTCAGGTACACATTGAATAAAAGCCCCACTCGATAGTTGCAGAATCATATTTGCTTTTGAGACTCACGCCGTAATTATGGGGAAAAAAGCTTGTGATAATTCGCGTACTAAAAAACTAAAGTACGATTTACAATCTCATGATCAGCCATCAACTTCGAAAGTTAATGTCGATGAACCCATTCATGATCACGGAGTTGATATTGATTTTACTAATCCGTCAAATATTCTTCTCCCTCTTACTGATCATACTGACGAAGACGCCATAAGTCTTTTTGTTTCCGACTCTGAGGAACAAAATTTGAGTGGATTTGATTTTGATTTGGATACTGGAAAATATGTTGGGCCGAAATTTTCGATTAGATCGAAATCGCCGTCAAAGGCTATTTGTTCTAAAACAAATGATGACGCAATGACATTAATTGGGCAAGGTCAAGTCACGAAGGGAGGTAACAATAAAATCTACAAAACGTTCGGTCACTTCCGGTTCGAAATTTTCACATGACAACAGCCACAATCTCGACTCAGTCGTCACTCAGTCGCTGGAAAATGACAGGATTTCAGGTAATAAATTAAATTCTCATGACAAAGTCGTAACACGGAATACATCCAGGCCAGAGGCCTTTTCTGGATCTCCACCTAAAAAACCGAAACTGTCCAATTATGGTGGAACGATTCAAGCTATTCCACTTCTCAATACCAACGAATCTCATGATATTCTGTCTCAAATCTTGTCTAAAATGACAAGTATCGGTCAAAGACTCGACATAGTCGAATCAACACATACTACACCGTCACATAATGTCACCAGGGAAATGTTACTTGATAATGACGACACTCGGACTAATCATCCAAATACCCAAATTAACTCCGCTACGGAGGATTCCTCAATGCATACCAATCCAATTCCTGACATTGATGACCTTTTTGGTACTGACACTGACAATTTAAATTTCGACCTTCCAGATATCACTTTAGATTCGGCTGCCCTTAAAATCGGGCCCAAAATTAATGACACTATGGCTGACTATGTCAACACAAATTGTACCACTCAAAATGACAAGTCTAAAGTTGATAAAGTCTTGGAGCATTCTATTATCCCTGAAAATGCCAATCTCATTCAACCTCCAAGGGTCAATGCTGAAATTTGGTCGCAAATCCGCAACTCTCAGACAAGGGCGCGTGATTGCAATTTACAAATGAAAGTGTCAATGACACTGTAGCTCAACTTGTCAAGACAAAGACATGTACATGTATAGTATGTGACACAGCAATGACAAACATCTAGGTAATGACCTGATAACAAAGGTACATATAAAGTATTGTAACGGTCTGTACATAAATACTGACCGTTGCCTGTAACAAATGTATAGGTAAAGTATTGTAAAGGTGGGTGACAGTCAGATGCTAAACTAGAAAAATATCTTTGAGTCCCAGAGTGGGTCTGACTGAACCCCAAAATATTTGTTCTCATAGCACAGTGATAACAAAGGCACCCCAAAACACACTCGTTCCTGTCCCAAGGTGAAAACAAAGGTACCCAAGAAGTTTTGTGAAGATCAGTTCATAAATACAAGCTGTATAGAACTTATGACAAAAAACTGATTGGACCTAATTTTGGTACAAAATGGCCACTGGCAGCCATCTTGAATTTTGGACCGTACCCAGAAACACTCATTCTCGTCCCAAGGTGATAACAAAGGTACCCAAGAAGTTTTGTGAAGATCGGTTCATAAATACAGCCTCTGCCCTGAGCCATATTGACATGTGTGCTTACATTATGTAAGTAGCACTGAATAAATCAAAGTTCAACTAATTTGCATAATTTCTGCATGAAAAAAAAACCCTTACAATATGTGATGTATTCCATGTTACTAAACATTCATACAAAAATTTATTCAAATCAGAACTTTCATACAGAAGTTCTGTACAAAAGACTGATTGCACTAATTTTGGTACAAAATGGTTGCTGGTGGCCATCTTGAATTTTGGACCACACCCAAAAACACTCGCTCTCATCCCACGGTGATAACAAAGGTACCCAAGAAGTTTCATAAAGATTGGTTCATAAATATGGCCTCTAATCTGAGCTGTATAGAAGTTGTGTACAAAAAACTGATTATACCTAATTTCGGTACAAAATGGCCACTGGCAGCCATCTTGAATTTTAGACCGCACCCAGAAACACTCGTTCTCATCCCAAGGTGATAACAAAGGTACCCAAGACATTTCGTGAAGATCAGTTCATAAATACAGACTCTAGTCTGAGCCGTATTGACATGTGTACTTACTGTGTGTAAGTCGCACTGAAAAAATCAAAGTTCATCTAATTTGCATAATTTCTGCACGAGAAAAAAACCCGTATTATATGTGATGTATCCCATGGTATTAAACATTCACACAAAAAATTATTCAAATCAGCGCTTTCATATGGAAGTTCTGTGCAAAAATCTGATTGCACCTAATTTTGTACAAAATGGCTGCCATCGGCCATCTTGAATTTCGGACCGGACCCCGAAACACTCGTTCTCGTCCCACGGTGATACCAAAGGTACCCAAGAAGTTTCGTAAAGATCGGTTCATAAATACGGCCTCTAGCCCGAGCCGTATTGGCATTTGCACTTACAGTGCTGAAAGTAACACCAAAAAACATCAAAATTAGTCTAATTTGCACAATTTACGCACGAGAAAAAAACCCGTATTATATGTGATGTATCCCATGGTACTAAACATTCATACAAAAAATTATTCAAATCAGAGCTTTCATATGGAAGTTCTGTACAAAAAACAGATTTCTGCATCGTCGGTACAAAATGGTGGCTGGCAGCCATCTTGAATTTTGGACCGCACCCAAAAACACTCGTTCTCGTCCCACGGTCATAACAAAGGTACCCAAGAAGTTTTGTAAAGATCGGTTCATAAATATGGCCTCTAGCCCGAGCCGTATCCAATTGTTGACGTACGGACAGACGGACGACAGGCCATGACAAAAGCGCAAATTTGGCTTCGCCAAAGTTGAGCTAAAAATTAAAAAAATGTTGGCTGGGGCGATGTCCTCAACTTTACATGTTACTGAGGAACTGAGGAAATCCTCGCTTGATTTGTCAGTTATTAAAAAATTCACGATTAATAATTTACTCCTGACAGCCTCTTCTCAATTTGAAATGTCTATGATGAGACGTCATTTCTTGAGGCCGGTCCTTAAAAACTCGTACAAGGGAGTTTTTTCGGCTGAAAATAAAATCTCTTCTCTCCTGTTCGGGGATGACATTTTCAAAAAGATAAAGGAGATTAATGAGCTGCATAAAACTGCAAATGCTCGATCATTTAAAGAGTCTTTTTTAGGACAGGGTCGAGGCAGACCCCAATACGGCCGGCCTTACAACCGGGGCTTCAACCGTCCAGCCCAAAGAGGCTCATGGCAAAACAGGAATTTTCAGAAAGGCAGATACTGGCAGGACAAAAAGACCTACCAGGACAAAGACAATATGCCACAAAAGTAAAGGTAAGTTCTACTCATACTTCCATGTATGAAGGTGTGAAAATGGCTGGCAATCTTCGTAAATATACTAGAACTTGGGAGAATATCACTCAGGACGATTGGGTTCTCCACAACATTCATGGTCATGATTTAGAATTTATTTGCACTCCCACACAGTACAGTTTGCCAAAAACAATCAACTTTAGCAAATCTGAAATGTAAATCATGGATGAACTTATTGTTGAAATGTTAAGAAAAGGTGCTATAAACATATCAAAATCTGAGGAAAATCAGTTTGTTTCCAATATTTTTTTACGAATGAAAAAAAATGGCAAATTTCGTCCAGTTATTAACTTGAAAAAGCTGAATGAATTTATTGTTTACCATCATTTCAAGCAAGAAACCATTGATGTTGTTCTCCAGGCTATTCAGCCATTTCACTATTTCACATCAGTGGACCTGAAGGATGCTTACTTTAGTCTGCCCATCAGTACAGACGATAGGAAGTATCTAAAGTTTTTTTGGAGAGGCCAATTGTACGAGTTCACATGTCTACCTTTCGGCCTGGCCAGTGGTCCCCGAATCTTCACAAAAATTTTAAAACCTATTTTTTCTCACTTTCGAAAAAAGGGTATACAGTGTTATTACTATATTGATGACTCTTTATTAAACCAAAGATAGCGGGGGAGGAATTCGCTAGAATTGTGCACTTGGTGATACCTTCCTGAAATTTGGCATGATGTAAGGGTAGGCATCAGAGATTTCAAAATCGATCGGCTACAAGTTGGCACCATCCTCTAGCCACCACTAGCAGCGAAATCCAAAATGGCCGCCAAGCGGATCGAAAAAAAGCTATTTTCGCCGATCGCACAACTGAAGCTCCAAACCTAACACCATACATGTGCTGTAATTGATGTGAATGATGGAGTGAAGCCCTTGGAACAAGTTGGGGGGAAGATTAATGGATAATGGGATCAGAATTTCCGTCGATGTGTGCGTCTGTGTGTCTGACTGTCAGTATGATCGTCCGTCCGTAGATAAATTAGTGTTGAATGTTTCTCGGGAATGCAATGGTCAAATGAACATGGTATGAGAGATTCCTGTCAACACATGAACAAGGGTACTCGATAGTATGCAGCAGTGGGGATACTTGGACATTTGATAATCCAATTAAAGTGACAGTCTATTCTCAACTTCCGGCATTTTCGATAGATTTATTTTCTAAGAAAATAAAACTATCAAATTTCTAGAGGAGTTCTGGTTCAATCTCAACACCATAGCGACACGTCTGCCAGCAAGGGCAGTGCTGGAATGAACTCGGGATGCATTAGTTCCCGTTGTTAATTATACAATGTTATCTTGCCAGTATAGAACATTGGCAAAATGGGACTAGAAGGGGTGAGTGTATGTTTGCAGTCATTCGAGGTACAGGAATATTTTTTGACTACAAGTAGTATTCTTCATTTTCGGCCAGTTAAGATGTGGTGTGTTCCAAGTCAGGATTAATGTTGCCGACACTTAATGCCCATCCCTCATGGTATGCTACTTTACCAGGGATATAGAGATATAGCCACCACTGGGAGCCAAAACATGACCTTTGATGTCGATGAGTGGTCGAAATGTTTTAGCGAATAACTTATCGAAATATGATCCGGTATGGCAATTTGATACCTTACGTTAGATTTATTAGATCAACTCAGGTATGGATTCATTGAGACATGAGTGCGCTACAAGATGAAGGATTTCCAAGTTGATTTGCTATGGAGTAGGAACTGACTAGTCACATGTGGCCTATGGCCAGAGAAAGACAAGGATACCATAGATGAACACACGGGTGAACGAAGGTATCAACTGTTGTACAGAGGCAAAATAGTTGGGGATATTGTATCATGCTATGCATGAATTAACACCGTCTTGTGCAGTAAATAACAGACTATTTTCCGAAATCTAAAACTGTATTCCTATACCCCGGACAATGTAGCAAGCCACATGGGATGAACATTTGTTAGCAAAATCAACTCAACTAGAAACATGACATGTGTTAACTGGCCGAAAATGGAAAAAAAAATACCAGAATAGGAGATGACTGGTCCTAACATGACAGTATACTACTCAATATTGTTACAACAGCCACCTTCACACTTACACAAAGGTGTGCACCTTAATCCAGCTTTCAAGCATTTGCAATTGCCCTTGCAGGCCTTGGCACAACTACAGTGGAGCATCAGTGCACATGCAGCACTTGCGTCTCCTAGGTGAGTCCAAAATGGGACCAGAATATTGAGACGTGGATTCCACTCCCATCCGTACTGTGATGGGTCTGGCACACATAAGTGTTTCTGCAGAGCACGATGCCAAATGAAAGATGACACAAGAATTACCCTTTTTACATGTTGATACAGAGCTGCTTTGGTGGGCGGGATGTTTTCCATAGACTTAAGGCCATGTGTGAACA
This sequence comes from Pictodentalium vernedei, assembly GCA_031216915.1. NCBI lineage: Eukaryota > Metazoa > Mollusca > Scaphopoda > Dentaliida > Dentaliidae > Pictodentalium > Pictodentalium vernedei. Next base: position 217,307,873 of record CM062297.1, read on the forward strand.
TATGCCGTCTCGCATCATTGACACGTGTACTGACACAACTGTTACTGTACATCTGTATGGTGAGTTTTTCGATATGCTGCATATGAGGGGAATCCTCTGAAAAGACTTGCGGATTCTCAGTCAATTCTATCATCATTTCAGTTGATGCGGGAAAATTCATCCATGCATTCCATCCTGTCTTCTTCCCAATGCCGAGCATGCTGGATGTTACATCACAACCTGTGAAGGCGTGGAAGAAAGTCAGGGCCTTACAGTAATCAGGTCCAAGTTGTGAAGCTATCTCATGAATTGGCATATCTTTATATGCCTTTCCAATTCCAAACCCAATCCACAGCTCACTGAGTCCAAGGTCACGGAATGTTGCGAAATGGTGCAAAGACAGAATGACGACATCAGAATCAACCGTGCGAAGAAAAGCTATTTTGTGACCTTGTGAGACTGCATGGTTGAGATGAAGCATCATGCGCGTGTCTGCTTCCTCGTGGTTCGATGGAGATATGTCACATAAGCTAACATCCTTATTGCATAGTACATATTCTCCTGATGTCGTTAACAACTGGTACTCGGATGTTGATGTTAATTTCAGCAGTTCAGCAGACAGGAACTTGAAAAATTCGTCTTTATTCTCACTAACTTTCAAGAATGCCTGCCAATTCTTCCCTTTAGGTAAAGGGACGTTCTCGGACACCCGTATCAACCTAACTGCTGTCTCACCGAGGCGTTTTGCTCGCGTCTGATTCTTCAAACTGCCTTCGGGGTAACAGTCATAGATCGCATCAACCCTTGTGGTGTTCATGTTAATCAGAGATTCGATGTATGGCAATAATTGCAATCGAGCATATTCTCCAAACAGATCCGCTTTCTGTGGTTTGATTACATGGACTACAGCAGGCATATCCAAGATGACAACTGAAGCTTGTCTAGCTGCTGAATTCTTCCCTTGTGCAGGAATAGCTGGTAAACAATTGAGAATTTGAGATTTTGTCCCACTCCGTAGCTTACCTCTATCGGATAATGCTGGCGGATCACGTGCATTCTCGTGCATGAAAAACTCATCCATGTTTGAATCAGGCCGGGCTTGCAGTGAAACGAACATCTGGGTAACTATTGCGGCAGTTGCTTTACTTGACATGAGTTTGTCTCGGCCTTTGTCCAGGTTGGCTGGGGGTGGGTTAAGGAAGGTATATATATTTGCCTTGGGAATAACATCATTCAGGGGTACGGTGCATTCCACAAGCCTTTCCTTCAAGAAAGTGGAATATAAATGCTTGCCCCTTTCGGGTAATGACCGTAAACTCTTACTAACTTCGGGGTCCATATATTCACCAGTATCTAATGTCACCAGCTGACCACTAGTTTCATCATAAGGGTTGATAATGAGTCCCTGATTCACCAGATCGAGGAGAGATTTCAATTGATTCAGAAATTTTTTCTGCTCTGATACCGAACTTTCCGGGTGTTCCGTGTTATCTGATGATGTTGTGTGGAAACTTGCATATTCATACTCATCTATAACACGCAGAACTTCTGACCTTGAAAGCTCAATAACGACTTTCTCTTCAGCCTGGCCATAGAGACCTTTTGGACCACTGTCTTCTTTGAGTAGTTGGATACTATGTTCTTGGCTCTGATCTAAACCCATCATACTGAACTTCCTCTCACTACGCTGGACCACAAAATGGCCTTCCATGAATTTGTTGTGGATTGAAGGATGCCGCCTGGGTAGCTGAGACATGTCTCTCAGAAATACGGGGACCCACCGACAATAATTTGTATGTCCTAGGGCAAAAAAGTAACTGCACAACTCATCGATAGAACACAGTGTACCAGGCCAGTTACCGATTCGTTGGTTCCGAACGAATTGACAGCTTGTCAAGAGAAAGTTCCGAACGATTTCACCCCAATAGCGCGCAGTTGGAGATTGTGAAAGAATCCTCTGTTCCCACATTTCAAATGACTCATGGGGCCCAGTCTGCTGACAGTAAATCTCATAAGCATTCTTTCTGAGGATCTCAAGCCAAGCTAGAGTGAGAAGATATGCCTGTCGCGTCCTCTTGACATGTTTCCCACCAAGTAGGGATGATGCTACACCGGGTGTGAATATCTTTGCGAGGTGAAACATTCGCTCCCAACCAGAACCACCCATAAGCTTACCACCAGCTTCTTGGGTGCACATTTCAAGATGCAGGAATCCAATCATACACACCATTCGATCCTCACCTATCTCCTCTGGGAACAGCCATTGACATTTTTTCTGCCTGGCATACAACGGACAGTCACCTTCAATGACAGGTATCTGGCCGGGGTTTACGAAAGCAGTAGCTTCCCTGACCACATACATAGCATGCTTCTGCATACTGAGTGAGTCCGCTTTCTGCTCACTGAAAACAGGGAATACCCCAATAACTGCACGAGGTTTGACATTGTCTTGATCTTCATGTTTTGAAAAGAAGCCTGAAAAGGTCACAGGGACTTCATCAAGCTGCCAGCTGCCATCAACCTTCCCTTTATTGCTGATCTGTGACACATGAGACAACCAGTCATTCTCTCCCACGTTCAAATCTGCATATTCATTGGGCCGTACATTACATTCATCTGGAGATTCAAGCCTGATGTCCCCACCAAAGTCTTCAACGAAAGGAACAAATGCATAGTCGTCTGGGAGTTCAATTTGTGTGTCTTCTGGAACATCTAAACTCAGTGGTGGGGGATCAGTACCCACATTGTCCCTGCTCAGTTGACCAATGAGTGTGATGGACGTACCATGCATATCAGATCTACCAGATACATCAATGTTATCAGTGGTTCCTATCGAGAAAACATTACGTTTGCAGTTAGCTGGGACTACAACACCTTCGTTCTTGAACCGCAGTGAAACAGCTCTCGCGAAACTCCTGCGAACATCCATTACGCGATCATAAGAGACAGAGAGTCCCATTTGATGAAAATCTCTGATAAGATTTTTCATACGATCATGGGCATGCAACTTCAAACCCACATAAAGAGGCATTGGAGTTTCTCTGTCACGTCTCTGGTGAACATTTTGTGCATGTTCGGAGCGTTTCGCTGAATTGCTGATCAACATCTGTGAAATAGTACAAGCCACTCGAGTCTTGGCATTAACAGTCTCATCATCGCCTAAGTTCTGTATACTACATGTGCCCTCAAGTAGAACTCTAAGAAGAGTCAGGAGTGAGTTGGGTACAGGCTCGCTCAAGCAATAAGATGAAAATGATCCCGTGAAAGGAGCTTGAGATATGAGTATGTGTTTACGCAGAAGAAGACCCACATCAACTATCTTTTTTGCCTCTTCCTCAGACACTATACGAGTTAAAGATTCGGACAACAAGGAGCCAACTCGAAACCTACTTGAAATAAACACATCTCTACCCTGTGTGAAGGCGTCCCAGCCATCGCCCAATTTCTGCAACAAATGTTCTTTGAATCGAGTGGAATGTATTTCTTCACTAAGCCAATCAGAACCGACTTGCTTCAACCTCCGACTGTACAGATTCTTGAGATCGACAAGCTTCATCGCGGAATCGTTGTGTTCAACAAATGTTATGAGCTCTGCCATAACGAGAGGGTCATAGGGCAGGCCTGACGCGGAATGTTCGGCGTTCTTCGACTTTTTAGATTTAGCCGCTCGTGCTTCATTGGCAAGCTTACAATAACAGGTTTTGTGATAGTAAAGATCACTAGCAGCGGAATCAAATGCTGCATTGACCCGAGAAAAAACAACCCAGTTCTCGGCTTCCTTTGCCATAATTTTGAGTTTATTGTTATCAGACATTGATCTGCAAATAGGCTCACTGCTGTCACCTTCGCGTTTGTGACAATAAACACACTGGGGCAGTTTCCTGTCACAGCCAGATTCAAAACTTGTCCGTGTTCTTTTAGGACTCAGCGTGGAGCAGGATGCCACTGCCTCATTTCGCTCTCGCTTGTGTAGCACGCGCTGTACGATGTGAGTCCGAATACTGTCACGGCATGTCTTATGATATATTGCCTTATTCGTCAACAGTGACATCGACATACACTCATCACTCTCTCTCATCAAACAATCAATGGTCAAATTATATGGAAGCTCAACGCCATTATCTAGGAAGCGCGTTATGTCTTCCTCAATAGCTTTATAGGCGTCATGAAAACGAGATTCTCTATACGGACGCATCAATTTCTTGGAACTGTCTTGCTGGCAAAAGCAACAACGTTCCCAGTCAGTACTAGTCCGTACACGAAGAGGATTCTCACTCATTCTGTGAATGATTTTTGTGAACAATCGCGTTCTCGAATTAATTTCGACAGACAAATCAGAATTGCTTGCGGAATTACGCCAAACAAGAGATTGTATGGCAAAGAGACTGCTTCATAAAGAGCGTTGTTTCTCCGGGATCAGCGTCATTCAGGTTTGCCTGAATGACGCTGATCCCGGAGAAACAACGCTCTTTTCAAGTTCCAAGAAATTGATGCGTCCGTATAGAGAATCTCGTTTTATTCTACATCATCTCCCACGTCTGTTTCCAACACGTGCGTGGATCAGAGTTCACTTTCGCGCCCTTACAATCGGATGTATAGTCGGTAGACCGTCGAAAAGGAGGTTCCCTTCAGCCGCTGGCGGCCATTTTGGATTGTGCCGCTACTGGTCGCCACCGGTCGGTGTCAACTTGTAGCCGATCGTTTTTGAGAACCTCATAGCCTACACTAACAGTGTGCCAAATTTCAAGAAGGTATCACCAAGTGCACAATTCACCTGTATGTGACGAATTCCTCCCCCGCTAAGAAGCAATCAATCTTTTTGAATCTTTAGGTTTTTTCATCAATTTTGAGAAATCTGTCACAGAACCATGCCGGAAGATACAGTATCTTGGGTTTATTATAGATTCATTTGAATTTAAGATTTTTCTTCCAGTCGATAAGGTTGAGAGTATTATTGAATTTTCTAAAGAGGTTCTGACCTCTGATTCTCTGACAATTCGAAAACTAGCTCAGTTGATTGGAATGTATACTTCAGCCATGAAAGCCGTAAAATTGGGCCATTTCCATTACAGATTCTTAGACTGGGATAAAACCAAAGCATTATCGGTTCACAACTCTAATTTTGATGCCGTTATTGAATTATCAGATCAGGCTAAAACTGACATTCTTTGGTGGATAGATAACATCAATCAACAGAATGGCAATGACATTCGGTACCCCAAGATTTCAAAATATTTACAAACAGATGCCTCACAATTGGGGTGGGGGGCAGCATGTGATAATACCAAAGCTAATGGTCGCTGGGACACTGCTTTTATTCACCACATAAATTTGCTGGAACTCAAAGCTGTTTTTATGGGTCTTCAAAGTCTGTGTGGAAGTTTTCATGATATTCACATTTGTGTTCTGTCAGATAATACCACTGCTGTAGCATATATTAATAATCTTGGTGGAACTATTCCTGACTTATTTAAATTAACAAAAGAAATGTTTCTTTGGTGTGGGGAGAGAAATATTTTCCTTTCGGCTACTCATATTCCTGGAAAGTTGAATTCCACTGCCGATACCCTGTCTCGGCATTTCAATGATACAACTGAATGGATGTTAAATGCACAGATTTTCCAACGCATATGCCAACAAACCTTTCAGCCTGATGTAGATTGTTTTGCATCACACTTGAACTTCAGAATCAGTAAATTTGTTTCATGGAAGCCAGATCCATTATCTTTTCATACTGATGCTTTTCCTCTTGACTGGGGAGGTTATTTACCTTATCTTTTTCCTCCTTTCAGGTTGATCACACAGATTCTGGTGAAAATAAAGGAAGACCAGGTAAGAAAAGCTCTTATTTTGGTACCCCTCTGGTCAACACAGTCATGGTTTCCACTTCTCATGGAAACCCTCATAGATACACCCATAGCACTGCCAAAAAAGGCAAACAGGCTAACACTGCCACATTCAGGCCACATACATCCACTCAGTCAACAGCTGCATCTCATCGCATGCATGGTATCTGGAATTCAGTCAGAGCAAAGGGATTTTCAGTCGGCTCTTCAGAGCTTTTACTGCAGTCGTGGAGAAAAACCACAAGAAAGCAGTATGATCTTGCGTGGAATAAATGGGTATCTTGGTGTACATCACAACTTATTGATCCCTGTACGCCACTTGAAATAGATGTTGTAAATTACCTCCAATTTTTATTTGAGAGTGGTAAGTCATACAGTGTTATTAATATACACCGATCAATGATTAATCAAATATTACAACTCCTTAATGGGGTTTCTTTTTCTCAATCAACTGTAGTCAATCGTATGATGAAGGGTATATTCAATACCAGGCCTCCTCTTCCACGATACAATGCAACCTGGAATGTATCAGTCTTGCTCAATTATTTGGCTACTCTCTATCCACATAATACTTTATCTTTACCGTTACTGACAAAGAAATTAGCATGTCTCGTTGCTCTTACCACGGCCCAAAGATCTCAAACCTTAGTTGCCTTGGATATTCAGTATATGAAATTTGAGGGCCAGTTTGTTCAGTTTTCCGTCCAGCAACTTTTGAAAACATCTCGGCCTGGTAGAGTTAACACTACCTTCAATTTATATGGGTTTCAGAATACTAAGTTATGTGTTGTCTGTACCCTTAAAGAATACTTGCTCCGAACCAAAACCAAACGAAAGTCTTCTAAATTGTTCATTTCTTTTAAAACCTTTCAAGCTGTAACAACAACTACTTTAGCACGATGGATATCTGACAGCATGTCCATGGCTGGTATTGATACCTCAGTCTTTAAGCCACATTCAACTCATGCAGCTTCAGCATCCGCAGTATTCCATGCCGGTGGTACCTTACAAAGTATCTTGAAAACAGCTGACTGGGCATCCTCTAAGACGTTCTACCGCTTCTATTTCAGGGACAGCACCATTTCAGACAAGGAACTGTTTGCTAAGACTGTTCTGCAGTGATCTGCTTGTGAACTTTTGTGATGTGTTTGTTCTTTCATCTACATGTAGTGAATATCCAGTGGGGATAAGTACAGATTACTAGATTATATTTGTATTTGACATTCATCTTGAGTTTTATTTTTCATTTTTTTCTCTCATGAATTATTCATTTACTTTATACATATATGTTCATCAATATCTTTAAACTGTGCTAGTTAACCCTCAAACTTGGGAGATTTATGTGGGAAAGAATCCCCCTCTCATCCTAGCTATGCGCTGGATGAGATGGATTCTTTGTTAACATAAAGATAACAAGTTTGAGGGCAAATGGCCCAGCCTGTTCACTTATTCTATTGTCCCACCCTCATATGCTATTGCTGAACATATCTTTGTTCTTTAAAATATGATTCTGCAACTATCGAGTGGGGCTTTTATTCAGTGTGTACCTGACTCAGTCCATGCTGTTCAGCTGTGATGATTTTCTGAACACTTCAAAGCGAGACCGGCGTGTTTGATCTCAATGAGCAAAGTGCTAGTTAACCCTCAAACTTGTTATCTTTATGTTAACAAAGAATCCATCTCATCCAGCGCATAGCTAGGATGAGAGGGGGATTTCCCACATTGATAAGACATATTTGGCCTCAGTACACCCAATTTTAGCATTTAATCTATTATAACTTGTTTGACAGAGCTCAATGAGCTCTGTCAAACAAGACATAATAGAATTAATACTCAATGTATCATTAAAAGATAGGAAGTGACCCATTTCCTGTTAACTGTATATGTCAGTTAATTGGATATTTTCTATGGCAAAGCAGTTATTAAATTAAGAAGGTTCCACTGTAGTAAGTTTCTGCGATATTCTCAAGACTTGTGCTATTTCTGTTTTATGTTATTCTTTAAATAAATATCAATAAGTCATTGAGGTGTTTTTATTTGCCATTTCTCCCCCCCCCCCCCCCCCACCCCTCCCCCAGAAGAAATTTGTTTAAATCTCATATTATTTGCTAAGTTGGTGAGAACCTATCTTTGACAGATATTTTTTTTTTTAACTTTGACATGGACAATGTCAGGTGGAGGCTCATCTAACAGTGACCATGTCAAAGTTAAAAAATTTCTTTTTTTTCAAAATGGAGGGGGGGGGGGGATTTCGGTAGCCAGGGGGAAAATTGCCCCCCAACCTCACGTTGACCATTGTCAAATTTTTTGAAAAATGTGGGTTAAAGAGGGATTTTCTTGCCCTATTAGCAATGATATGACATGGAAAAATTGCCCCCACCTGATGTTGGCCATTCAACATCAGAATGAGAAAACAAATATCATCAAGTAGAGGGTTTTACGCCATATAAGCAAATCATGCAGAGCAAAAAGTTTCTTTTTGGAGGTGGGGGGAAGATTTTTGGTGGCCTACTGAAATTTACCCCCTCCACCAACCAAAGGTTAACCATGTGGAGATTAAAAAAAAAAATTGTCAAATAGCCCAAGAACATTAGGTTTCACTAGGGAAAAAAATCGGAGAAAGCTGATTTTTTCAGGGAATGTCGAGTACATGTCACTGAACGATTAGACAAAAGTCCCCTAAAATCCCAGTTGAGCTTTTTTTTCTACAGCCTTTTTTCGAAAACGCGTTTGAAAAAAATTAAAAAAAATCGCACGAACTTTGTAACCTCGAATTGATCCAACTGTATTTTTTGTTTACGCGTATTTCGAGCTACATCATGTCTAATATACATTTACCTAGAGGAAAATGTGCATTCTGTGACAATTTCTGCGAAAAATTATTGAAAATTCACAAAAAAGTATCGGATTTACACAAAAAATGACGATTTTCCTAACGGATTTGCCCAAAGGGTCGTAGTACAGAACGGGATGTTAGTTGGACAGACGATAAAAAATCCACCAGCATTTGAAGACTTTTATCATTGCTTACAGAATAGACATTATGGAAGACCCCTGCTTCTGGCCGAATTCCCCTTTTGGCATAAAATTCGTCAGCATGAGAACTCAACTATTTTCAGGCTTGGGACCGAACAGACATGTCTGTGTCTGGCAGCATTAGATCAATAAATAATATTTACAGAATGTACAAAAATCAATAAATAATATTTACAGAATGTACAAATCAATCAACATGGATTAAGTTACATTGACTATTATCAACGCTATATACAGAAATGACATGACCTATATACATATTATTCATCGAACTCAGAAATTTCCGACAGGACAGTGTTTCTGTGGTTGTTACAAGAATCCGAACTGCAATTACACAAACCTGAGCAAGAGAGTCCTGCCTTCTTACACCCACACCTTTTTGTACAAGCACTCTTGCAACCACAACTGATCAGATTCAGTAGGTTATCGGGGGCACATGGCTTTGTGGCTGCAGTCGGTACAAGAAGTCCATTGTCTAGCGACCACCCCCAATCCGTCGGAGGAAGCGAAGTGCCCAGCCATTGTTGGACCTGGAGATAACATCTGTAGACATGTTGTTGTGCAGATCGCTGCTTGGTGGGAGTGAGGCTAGGTCGATGGGTTTATTCAGTTTAGATTTTGCTACATAACGCTTGTAAGTGACATATCTATATTGGTCGAGAGAGGAAACAGTTTTACTCCCGTATAAGATCAGGAGAAGTTGTTCCCCGGCAGCGGCTACTGCACTTGGTGTACTGTCATCCGCCAAAATTGTGTTGACATACTGTTGTGAGTCGCTAGTAACATCGGAGACAATTGTACTGAATACTTTCTTCTTACCAACTCGAAAGAGTGCAGAAGTAGTGTCACAACCACTTATAGAATGTGCTACAAGGAGGTTGCTTCTATGGTCACCCATTTTGGTTGCTATTTCACTAACTGAAACTAGTAAGTTTGGGGTAATGGAATACATCATGTGAATATTACATCCCGGTTGAACTCGAGAGGTAAGAATGACTAACAAGTCTGTGTCTGTTCCCACAACGACAACATTGTTGTCATCTTGAGCGATGTCAAGTGCAGTTTCGGCTATCAGTACATCAGCATCAGCCTCGGCCTGCTTGGACTGAATATTGATAGCAGATAGCTCCTGCATTAGAAGATCGATCAGTTGGGTTTTGTTCTTGGCATTTGCAAGGAAATCAGATTGGGGTGTGGTGGCTGGTAACTCGGGTGAGATATTGATATCAATGGAATACCCGTCTTTAGATCTACGGGCTTGTTCCATGCCCTTTGTCGACATTGTACAAGCATAACCATCAAAAACAACCACGATGTTCGCCCCAAAATGTCTCACTAGATAATTGGAATATGATGTACATATGTCCTTATATGACGACTGTTTAGGCCATACAACTGCCCTCAATAAAAATCCACCATCTACAACAAACAGAGAATGTTCTGGGATTTTAGTTTGCTCGGAACCGTATGTTTTGAGGATCTTACCGAGCGTGCTTTTCTGTGTCTTCCTCATTCCAGCAGAATCAAACAATGCTGGTGGTTTCGGGGCGAGTTCATATTTGAGATACTCTTCCATCTCTGCTTGTGACTGAATAACACATGTGATGCGGTTGAACAGAATTGTGGGGTCAATCACTACCTTACTTCCACGGACTTTGATGCTATTTGCCATCGATGCGAAAGACTTCACAGTGTCAACACGTCGTAGTTTGATGCTGTTGAACGTTTTGCTTACAACATTTGATACGCAACATTCACCAATTTTGCGAACTTGGTCACAGTTCACAGTTTCGTCGGCCACAAGCCCAGTCGCTATAGAGACTAATTGTAGTGGATCTCTATTCTGAAAGGGGGAATGCACTCTGAGCCAGTTCAATAATTTGGCGATATCATTGGCATCAGTCAATTGTGAACTTTGACGGAGATCCCGATGTTGTTCGCCATGACCAGTGTGAACATGAACAAAATTTTCGAGAGCATTACATATCGGAAGGCAAAGAGGTAGTCCATGTACCCATTTCGCAACAGTGCTATCGGTTATTCCCCTGCCATGTGTGAGACCACCAGGGAGCTTGAACATTCTCATTAAACACTGCTCTATGGTCTGATCAGAATATATCCCGTCCCAGAATTTATCTGAGCGCCTTATGGTAAAGTAACCTTTCTCAGTGAACAACTTCAAATCATCCTGTTGCATTATTTCTGTTAGCTCATTCATCTGCTGCAAATAGAGATGAGAACTTTTTGCGTATGCAAAATGACCACCTGCGTGAAATACTGGAATCATATTGCGAACACAATATGTGTGGAGTTCCCAGTCTCCTGTGTGCTCTGCTCTCAAGAACAACTGGAGAAGACCTATTTGCTCGTAGTATTGTACCCAAAGCTTTCCTGTGCGTCCTACGGACGCATTCTGGAGCAGTTCGTGTAATTTTGACAGTAGATGGTTGACACTTTCTTGATTGACAGCGTCAGCTGTTGTACAGTCACCTCTGGCAAGTCCACAGAATATTTCATTGACTTCTGTGCAGTCTATGTTATCTAGTGTTCGGCTTTCTTCAAACACAAGTTTTGTAATGGCAATTTGTGTTAGCAAATGGGCACGAACTGCTCTTGAATATGCATGACCACTGATCAAATGATGGATTGACCCACCAGCATAAACAGTCCCCCAAAGTTCATCCAAGCCGCTACCAGCCATGATCGAACCAATTGTCCCTAAATATGACATAATCATATGGAAGCCGCCGAGTCTAATGAAAACTTTTGTCAACTTATCTGACGAAGACACAATCTTTGTTTATGAGTACACATCAAGGGCGTGCACACATTACATGCCAATGCATCTTGAGTGTAGGCGAACACCACATTATGTGATTTAATCGAACATGGAAATTGAAACAATGATGCTATAATACGGTATTTGAATGAGAAAAGTCGATGCCGTTTGAATCTGAGTTTAGGGGGTATGGTTAATATTTCACACGTTTCACCAGTTCATTATGGAATAAATGACTATTGTTATATATCATTATAAAGCCACTACTTTTCTGCAATTTTTGATATATAATTTAACTCCCAAAGTAGTCGTAGGTTTGATTTAATGGACGTTGTGTACAGTTGTGTGTATGAAAACAATAAATTTTTTTTCGTAATTTTGTACATTTTCGTGAATATTTCACCATTGAGTGTGAGGATTGGTACAAAGTTGGCATTTTCTGTTGGGGATATGTATTCTCAATATAATTCAGCACGATATTTATGATTGTCACCCTACTAAGGCGAATAAGAATGAGAAATATGGAGCTGGGTCGAATTTTTTTTAAAATTTTTTTTTTCATCAAAAAAATGCTATAACTAAAAAAGCTCAACTCGGATTCGCGGGGACTTTTCACACTTTATCCGCAATGTGTGTCCCGGAAACATATAAAAAAATCAGCTTTCTCCGATTTTTTTCCTTACTTTCTCATTTTTATGTCTAATGTGCCTGGACTAAAACACAGGTTTCCGTGCAAAATTAGCAAATAATACAATAATACAACATTCAAAACATTTCTTCACTGAAATGGGGGGAAGATTTCTGTGGCCTATGAAAACTTCCCCCTGTCTGACAATGACCATGTAAAAAATTTGAAATTTTTTTTTTTTTGGTCAATGAAAGGTTTTCTCGCCATATTAGCAAATAATATGACAAAAAAAATTGAGAAGAAAACAAATTCCGGTGGGGACAAAAAAATCAGGGTGGGAGGATAAAATAAATTAGTGGGGGGGGGGGGGGTAAAAAAATCTGTTACACCGGTTCAGACTTGGAAAAATTGGAAAAATTTTTCCCATTTTTTGATGCATTTTGTTCAATTTTGAGATGACCCCCCCCCCCCCCCCCCCCCCCCCCCCCCCACTAATTCAGACTCCGAAATTGTGGACCCAAAATTTGGAGATTTGGGGGGGGGGGGGGGGGGTGGGTATGCATTTTGTTCAATTTTGAGATGGAAAAAAAAAAAAAATTTTAACCTGAAAATTTTTGGTCCTGTTCCATCTTGTTTTTTTTTAAATTTCTTTTAGACCCTGTAGGCAGAAGGCTTTCATATTTGGTATGCAACATCTCTAGGAGGGTTAGATTCAAGTTTGTTCAATCCTAGTCCCTGGGTTGATATTTGGGCTCCCTATTGGAGCTGAAATTTTAACTTAGTACAATATTAGGAAATTTCTTTAAAAATCTTCTTCCGATCCACCAGTCAGAATCCTTTCATATTTGGTATACAACATCTCTTGGAGGGTAAGACTCAAGTTTGTTCAAATCTGGTCCCTGGGTTATTAATTTGGGCTACCTGTGGGTGCCTGAATTTTAACTATGTGCAATATGAGGGAATTTCTTTTAAAATCTTCTTCTTCAGATCCACCCATCAGAATCCTTTCATATTTGGTATACATCTCTAGGTGGGTCAGATTCAAGTTTGTTCAAATCGGAACCCTGGGTTACTATTTTGGCTCCCTATTTGTGCCCAAAGTTTAACTTAGTGCAATGTGAGGTGATTTCTTTAAAAAAGAACCTTCTTCATATCCACCAGTCAGAATTCTTTCCTATTTGGTATATGACATCTCAAGGGGTGATCAGATTCAATTTTGTTGAATTTGACTCCTTGGCTTAATATTTCGGCTCTATGGGCAGGGGTGGCATGTTAGGTTCAGGTTTGTTCAAATACATTCCTTAGTGTTTCTTCCATAAAATTTGCCTCTCATGACTTCATTCCTTTGTAGTGTTGATGAACCATGTCTAACTGAATGTGAACCCAAATACTTCTCTGAACCACTTTGGCCAGTGAGCGATTAAGGCCCCTTAGGGCCTCTTGTTTAAGAAATTTTCTCATATTGCACCAAGTTAAATAGCCCAAATATTCATCCAGGGATCCCATTTGAAAAAACTTGAATCTCTATGGGCAGGGGTGGCAGGGGAGCATGTTAGGTTCAGGTTTGTTCAAATACATTCCTTAGTGTTTCTTCCATAAAATTTGCCTCTCATGACTTCATTCCTTTGTAGTGCTGATGAACCATGTCTAACTGAATGTGAGCCCAAATACTTCTTTGAACCACTTTGGCCAGTGAGCGATTAAGGCCCCCTGGGGCCTCTTGTTTAAGAAATTTTCTCACATTGCACCAAGTTAAATATCCCAAATATTCATCCAGGGATCCCATTTGAACAAACTTGAATCTACAAACCACCCCCCCCCCCCCCCCCTACTGACTGGTGGATTTAAAGAAGATTTTTGCATGCAAAACCAAAAATTAGAAGTCCTATCTAGCCCTCCATACATTTACCCTCCGCATATGCGCAGACGCCAGAAAGTCACCGAATCGGGCGCCAACATCATTCTTTGTAACAAGATTATAATATAATAATTCAGCGGGGAGGTATGAGTGCCCAGTACTGCCCACTCATGGGAGGGCCATTCCCGTCTGGGCCATTGGTAAGTATAAAAAATATATAAATTACTATAAATTTTTTCATATTTTTATACTGTATACCAATGGCCCAGACTAGCTGAATCGTAAAAAGTTGGAGGGCCTAGAACTTCCAAAATAGTAGATCAACATAGATCAAATCCTTCAATCCATGATGAAGAAAATTAGAATAATTAGAATTTACATGTATGTCTCTTTATACCATCATAGAAGAGACATATCCTAATATGTATTCCAATTATGTAAATCCTAAATACAAGCATGGAATCATGTTAATTAGGATGTAACAAATAAACAATTTTTAAGACTAGTTTGGATTAAGCCCTAAAAATTAGAATGGATGGCATATTGAGAATGAGAGAAAATTGCACATAAACTACGCCAAACAATAATACTACAACTGATCGCCGAATATAGCACGGACAAAACAGCTTCCTTAATAGTTACATACCCAATAAGCCAGAGAAGTGGACAACATGCTCCCCCCCCCCTTTTTTGAACATATCTTCAAAAGAAAGAGGGGAGAGCTCTGGAAACAATAAGCAGAACCCGGAAACTATATAAATAAATATCGATCAGGCACTCAAAAATTAATTCATGAATAATAATGGTGCTTAACGCCACTTCACAAGCCCAGGCTATAGCAATGATTTTGGTAAATAACATTATCCGCTACAAAATATGCACTGCAGACGGCGTTTACAGGTACGACAAAATCAGTGAAATAATAATATAACATATACATACAAAAGCGAGATACGATGAACAATCTCTGCAGAGAAAACACGCTTCAAGATCATTCACAGGAGGCCTTTGTAATATTAAATCCGGTAAGAACACTCTCCAACGTGTACTATTTGGTATCTACAACTATAAACATGTGAGAATATGCGATTTGAGAACCGACAAAATAGAGACCAGGATCTAGAAATGGAGGTAGGTATGATTAACCGGCTCCAACACAGACCGCCCCCGAAATATATAATAATTTCAAGGTCCACCAAAGTGATAGCATAATCACATATTGCGCGAATGCATAAAAATCCAGCCTGTAATCATCTAAAAACCACTAAATGGCGATGCCGTAACCTATGAACTCAAATAGCAGCCATTACGATGATTAAATAAGTGCCTGTATATTAGAAATCAGTAAATAAACACCGGAAACTAATGCAACAGAACTGCATATATGCCTATGATGGCGCCATCCAACACGACCCAAACGCAAAGTATGTATGTATTAAAATATATATACACGACAGCGTGAGTGTGGGGGGGAGGGGGAGGGGAGTGGGGCTGAATTCGAATATATGTCGAAACCTCCTCACCCACATTAATAATCATTGCTGGTCCAGACAGCAATAATATAGTGACCACAAAGCTCTTTCATGTCTGACATACTCCGTAATGCCACTGAGAGCGGAAAATGACGTGAAGAACAAAACTTCCCTTGAAGAAGAAAACCCTCTCGTGGGGAAGCTTCCGTCGAATGTTCAATAACAAACCCCATAACCTCAATGAAATCAATAGAAACAAATGAATTGAAGGAGACACATATCCTATCATTCATTCCCATGAAAGCGGCTGAGTGTCCAACGTATGCGCTCAAATGCCTAATACTGGTGACACAAATAATGGAAACTATTATTCCCGTGCGCCGCAAACTTAACTATCCTGAAGTGATCCTACATAAGATCATGTAAGAGCCATACAGTTAGAATAAGCCCAAGATGTAGCCAGAGCTTTACTTCATGTGGTGAAATCTTAAGCACTGACTGCTGATTGGAAGATAAATTAACCAAAGCAGTATGAATAGCTAACTGACTTATTTAACAATAGAATGAATGTAAACGTTCCTTCTATTGGAAATTAATGACAAAAGAAGCGTTTCTTCTCTTCTGATAAACTCTGATCTGCATCTATAAATACATGAACAGTAATAATTCAAAGATGTAGCGTAAACAATGAGACATCATTTCTGAATATGTGGTTTCCAAGAACCAAGGGTCTCAAGATCCCTGAATAGAGAGACCATCGGACTCAGGATTGTAATGCAATATATGAAGTCACGTCCGTAATAATTGAGAAAACCATTAAAATATGCCCAAACTTGAACTTAATGTTAAAAGATTCTCTAAAACAAAACAGGTCTAGAGCGAAAAATGTCTACCACTCCAGTTAAGAATAACTGGAGGGACGTGCGCGTAAGCGACCCATCAAAATAACATTCAAAGCCGCTCCGCACAATCTCATCCAGCACATAAAATTTTCCACTGTTAATGCATCAGATAACAGATAAAAGCAAGCCAAACTGCTGGCTAATACGCTCTGTGAAACAACAGATGAACCATCCAGATGAAAATGAATTGTGGGATACATGTATCGTATCATTAATCCCATGAGACATTATCTAATTCACAATACAAGTGATCTAAAGAACTATACTCGTTACATTGCCGAACGCTCACTTTTCGACTGAAAGATAATCATAAATAACCTAATTATCCAGATCCAGTCAAAATCGGTCGGACCAAGCTCTATAAGAGCCTCAAGCCACCGGCTCAGGGGTGTCTGATCAGTAACTCAAACAGACGTAACCCCCCTATCCAAGTGGCTGTATAGACAATCCTAAAGAAATATATAGGAGAGATACCTATACCTTCGCTATGAGCCCTTATAGGAGAACTGAGTCTAGGACAACCTCTCCTATTCTTTCTGTTGGTGTGGTCGATTAGACCCCAACTAAAAGAGTTGAGTATTGATGCTTTCTTGTAGCTTAATCCTACAATAATGAAAGCTTACCATCAAAGACTTAGGTATACGTATACCTTCGCTATGAGTCCTTATAGACGATCTGAGTCTAAGACAATCAAAGACTAGAGTATGGAAAACTAAAACGACCTGTAGCAAGTTTTCCACCTAGTCAAATGTTAAAGATGAAGATGCAAGGCTTCATCACGTCAGAATAACTCCCACTTAACATTTGTTAAGACAGAGATATATATATAATAGGTCTGGAAAGAATTTTTAAAAAGTACAAATGAACACAAAATTCCTTTCCATATAGACGTTGCGTCACAGTACTTACAATTGAAGTACAAAAGACCATGCGTCTAAATTCGCTCTGAATAAGAAATTATCTTCTCAATTGCCCGAGCGAACAGCTAAATGATGAAGGTAAGGCTACCACTAAGATCTAAGCCTGCTCATTCAACGCATAGAAACTCTCAACACATCTTCCACTGTTGTTTTTAAAAGTATGTGAACTAACACAAACGATTAAAAATACAGAGGAAGAAGATAAGAAACCGAATTACTTTTCCCGCAGGAAGTTAAATATGGTGTCGTCTACACAATCGAAGACCTGTGACACCCGAGTAGACTTAACCGGAAAGAGATCTTATTACCCTGCTCTTTATCCGGATGAAGTCAGTGTC
Source organism: Pictodentalium vernedei (assembly GCA_031216915.1). Classification (NCBI taxonomy): domain Eukaryota; kingdom Metazoa; phylum Mollusca; class Scaphopoda; order Dentaliida; family Dentaliidae; genus Pictodentalium; species Pictodentalium vernedei. The sequence goes on from CM062297.1 coordinate 217,325,631, forward strand.
AAACTACGTTAGCGGTTTCTCATAATTACTCGCAGCATTGTGATTCACTGGAACAAGTTCAAGGAAACGATAATGTATAGTATCCATATCATCCAAGAGTTGTTCCGAAAGGGAAAGTTATCCTCTTCCGTATCCCTTTCATCATTCGTCTAAATCAGTTAGAGACCAGGTCACCAGCATCTGAACAGGCAGATGACTGGACCGATTAAGCACCATTCAACAGCTCAAGTATTGAGACTGACGTTGAGTGCTTCTGCCTTTATCTGCGATTATCTACACAATAGCGACAGCAAGTCCGTTATGGAGGCCTGAGGAGCAGTGGTCATGAATTACATGTCCGCCGGCTGCTCCTGGGACAGGGTGTCCAAGATAGCTATTACAGCGGACGTCCCAATAAATGAAGCCTCATCTCCTTGGCTACTAGATGGTGCGTCTTTTTTCACAAAAGATGGACCTTTTGACGATACAGACTAGAAATCCTAAGTCACTTAGCCAAGGTGCGGTTGAGAGTGCTTGGTAGACGCTAAAGAAGCAAAACTGTAGCCGTCCCCGGCTAAGAACTGAACTAAGCGTACCGGACAATAGCTATGTATGTAAGCTCTGACTGACACAAGTTCCTACCAACAACACCCAGCTCCAGATGTTGTTGAAAGAGAGAGAGGGGTCTCTCTCTTGCTCACGGTCCGGGGAGACCTAACCGAGTGTACCTCAGAACTTGCCGGCTTCCTCCTTCCCTCAACACAGGGTGAGCATGATTCGATTAAATAGTGCTCGCTACACCCTTATTCTCTCTCAACCGCTACGGACATACCCGGCGTCACACCACTAGTCTAAGTGATAGATCTGGCGATTGAGCTAGCTGGAGACAAGGGACATAAACCTCTTTTGAAGCCTAGCCCTTGTCTAATATCAATGAGCACTTTTCCATTAGCTCTGAATACAATGCACATGCAACACATCCGGTGTCACGGTCCTCATATTCAATCTTAACCGCTTTGCCGGCATCAGGGAACTGAAACCACTCATTGCAATTTATAGCCCTGTGCAATATAAAGATCACTTTGTCCGCTATGTAGAGGAAACCATAAGACTAGCCGCTGTCTATTAGACGGGACGTCCCAGACAGGAGGCATGGACGTATACTCTGACTGATGCAAGTTCCTACCAACAACATCTGTCCCCAGATGATGCTGTAAGAGAGAGAGGCCTCTCTCTTGCTCAGGGTCCTGGGTGACCTGGACGATGGTACCTCAGAACTTGACGGTTTCCTTCTTCCGTCGTCGCTGGGTGAGCATGGTTGCATATCATAGTGTTCGCTCCACCCTATATCATCTCCTAGCCCGGATCGGATACACCCGGCGTCACAGTTCTCAGAAGCCTGAGTAACCACTTCACCGATCGAGCTAGCTGGCGACAATGGACTTTGTGTGGTTGTGTGTGCTTTTCGAACGTAGAGGAAGCTATAAGACTAGCCGACCCCGGCAGTCTATGGAAGAAGCATCCCAGACAGGAAGGCAGGGACGTAAGCTCCAACTGACACAAGTTCCTACCAACAACCTCTAACCCCAGATGTTGTTATAAGAGAGAGGGGCCTCTCTCATGCTCGCGATCACGGAAGACCTGGACGAGCATACCTCAGAACTTGTCTGCTTCCTCCTTCCCATGCTTCCTCCTTTCCGTCGCCGCAGGGTGAGCATGTTCATATTTTATAGTGCTCGCTACACCCTTATTCCTCTTCTCAACTGCTACGGACATACCCGGCGTCACACCACTAGACTATGTGATAGATCTGCCGGTTGTGCTAGCTGGAGACAAGGGACGTAAACCGCTTTTGGGGATGTACAGAATAATCTTCTGTATAATATGTTAAACTCCCGAGAAATTTTATTAGAAAAAAAAATTTCATTAAAACAAGCCAAAAAGCTTGGGAGCTTAACTGGGGAGATCAAGGGAAGGTAGGGAAGGAATACTAAATAAATAGTGGATAGATCATAATCAATCAGTGATAACATCAGGCCCATGTCCCAAAATTAGGGAACATGAACTAATTTTATAAATATTATAAAATTACAGCTCTGAACGTTTCAAACCACCGTTTCTTCCTTCCTTCATCCAGTTCTGTCCTTGGATCCACCAATTAACCACTGATTTGTGTCTGGTTTGTGGGGGGCAAAATTTGTGTTTGGCCCTAGATATTTTTGGGTTAGCACCAGCTAATCTGGGCCATTGGAAAACAGTATAAAAATAGAAGATTTTTTAAGAAGTTTTCTCATATTGCACAGAGTTAAAATTTGAGCTCCAATAAAGAGCCCAAATATTCATCCAGGGATCCCCTTTGAACAAACTTGAATCTAATCCCCATAGAGATGCTGCATACCAATTATCAAAAGAATCTGACTGGTGGATCTGAAGAAGAAGATTTTTAAAGATTAATCCCCATATTGCACCAAGTTAATATTCGGGCTTCTATAGGAAGCCCAAATATTAACCCACGGACTCAATTTGAACAAACTTCAATATGACCCCTGTAGAGATGCTGTATACCAAGTATCAAAAGAATCTGACTGTATGATTTGAAGAAGAAGATTTTTTAAGCTTATTCCCCATAGTGCCCTAAGTTAATTATTTGGGCTCCTCTGCTGAGCCCAAATATGAACCGAGGGCGTCAATTTAAATACAGTTGTATTTGACCATCCTATGGATGATGTATACAAAATATCAAAAGATTCTGATTAGCGGTTCTGAAGAAATTTTTTTTTTTTTTTTCAATTTTTGCAAATATGCTGACTCAGCATTTTTTCAAACGCCCCCAACACAACCGATGGCCTTTTTTTTTTAATCCATTCTACCAGTCAAAAGGATGCTTCTTACCAAATAACAGTTCTCTGTTAAATGTAGTTTAGAAAATATGGGCATTTGAATTTTTTTCGATTTTATAGCCCCTGGAGTACCCGCGGGGCAACAAAAAAAATTTCGGGCATCAATAAGTACTTTGGACCCACTTATGCTACATGCCAAATTTGGTTCAAATCGGCCCATCGGTTCTTGAAATAGAAATTTTGGGTGGAGCCCAAAATGGATAAGTGCCCACAGAGAGCCCAAATATTGATCTACCAACTTCTCTTGAACAAACTTTAATCTTCAACACCAAAGAGTGTTACAAACCATATATCAAGGCAATCTCTCTGGTGGTTCATGAGAAGAAGATTTTTAGGCTTTGGCATCATTGCCCAGAGCCCGAAGAAGGCAGCCACTCCATTTGAACAAAATAGAAAGGGTATACCCCAGCGATGATTTGTGCAATATATGTTTGAATTTGGCTGTGGAGAAGAAGCCAGGTTTGCAAAAGTTAACGGATGACGGTCGACAGACAACGGATGAGGGACACCAAGTGATGGCAATACCTTGCAGTCAGGTGAGCTAAAAATATTGATACACGTTAGGGAGATAACATAGCCAGGTTGGCTGTCTACCTGTTATCTTCCTGGGGATTGATCTAAGGACCTCTGGTATGAGGGACCAGTGCACTTATCCACTCGGACACCACTCTCTTCGTTTGGTCCCGGTGATCTGGACCTCTCTCGCATCATTTAAACTTTACAAAAAAAGTTAATATGCATATTTGTTTGCTTATTTGAGTTTAACAACTGGGATGAATTGTCTTGCACAAGTCACAACTCAGATGATGCTGGTCAGCATCAAACCAACTGAAAGTATCTATTTTGCAGGGAGGACCAGAAAGAGGTTTGGAGCATCATGTCTTGCATAATTTTTGCAAATCATAAAAACTGAGAAAGAAGATCACAAACTGTTTGAGAAAGAAAAAAACAGTTTATTTTAGGAAACTAGAAAGACATTGCAAGTTGATTACATGACTGATCCATAGATACTTGTAAACCCTTTATCCAGTGCACACAGTATCAAAATGTGTTATTTTAATTACTTTTTTTTCAAATTTTTCAAAAAATTTCAATAAAACCATATCATGTGACCCCCTCATTGGGTCGAGCTAATAAAGCTTGTTCCAATGAGGGGTCACATGAGATGGTTCTGTTGAAATTTTTTACTAAAAGGCCGCCTGGCCACACATCCCCACAAAAAAAGTGTGCAATTTGAGGTATTTGAAAAAATTGAATTTGTGGAAGTTGAAAAAGGGACAAAAAATGTCAGACCAAACCCCCGATTTGAACTTGACCTGTATATTATGTTGATACACCTACATACCAAATTTTATTTGATTCAGTCAACAAGAACTAAAGTTATCATCAGGAAATGATTAAAAATGAATTTTTGACGTCGAAAAAGGGGCATAACTCTGACAATGAAAGTGTCAATGACACTGTAGCTCAACTTGTCAAGACAAAGACATGTACATGTATAGTATGTGACACAGCAATGACAAACATCTAGGTAATGACCTGATAACAAAGGTACATATAAACGAGTCCCAGAGTGGGTCTGACTGAACCCCAAAATATTTGTTCTCATAGCACAGTGATAACAAAGGCACCCCAAAACACACTCGTTCCTGTCCCAAGGTGAAAACAAAAGTACTCAATAAGTTTTGTGAAGATCAGTTCATAAATACGAGCTGTATAGAACTTGTGACAAAAAAACCTAATTTCGGTACAAAGTTAAAAAATTTATAGTAATTTATATATTTTTTATACTTACCAATGACCCAGACTTAGCTGGTGCTAACTCCACAAAAACCAGGGCCAAACACAAATTTTGCCCCCCAATCCCCAAAATTTGCATCCAAAACAAAAAGAAATCATGTCCTAAAGGACCTCCATAGTACGACTCTACTGCGCATGCGCAGTGACGCAGTCGTCCCGAAATTGGCGCCAAATATCATTCTTACTGGCAGTGCCTGGTCAGCGCTATGTACTCAGCGGGGAGGCAAGAGTTCCCAACTCAGGGAGGGCCATCCCCGTCTGGGTCATTGGTAAGTATAAAAAATATATAAATTACTATAAATTTTTTAACATTTTTATACTGTACCAATGACCCAGACTTAGCTGAATAGTAAACAGGCTGGAGGGCCTAGGACATAGAGGAAAATCCAATAAGCTCAATTATAAAATAAAGAGGTAACCCCTTAAGGAGAAAAGGAGTATTAGGCTTTACATGTATCTTTCTTATTTAATATTTAAATTAGAAAGATACACTACCCTTAATAATTGAGCACAATAACATTCATGTTCTCTATTAACATCCAGTATAACCCTTATACTAATTATTTTTAAAGCAAGCCAATAAATAAAGCAGTCCAGAGAATTGAGACTCTTTATAATCATTTAAAAGTGTCCGAGTATTGTATATTAAAGCCCGTTTGACACTTGACATATACAAATGCTTCACACCGAGCTACACTTTAAAAATAAGACATGAATGAAATTAAACATTAATATTACACTTTAAAACCATCCCGGAAGCGACTCAGAAATACTGTCTTGGAGGAGGCATTCCCTTGCTTTTCACTATAAAGCAGGTGACCTAAGGGAACACCCGCCCCCCCCCCCCCCCTTCCCCTTGCCCTGGGTCAAATAGCCCAGAGCGAAGAGGGCAGCCGGACGGAGTCACTGCCGGAACAGAAAGCCTGCATAACTATAGTTGCAACTGTTTAGTGGACGACATTCTGAGCAACAGATAACGGACCTAAACAATGCAGGTCTCCAGAAATGGACTCAATATTTCTGAGATAAAAATTAGTAAATGTGGATGGCTGAGACCAATAAGCAGCCTTCATTAAATCTGTAATAGCAACACTATTAGCATAAGCCCAGGAAGTAGAAAGAGCTCTTACTTCATGAGCAGAAATCTTAAGCACAGACTGCTGAGAAGAAGATAAATCTTCATACGCAGTACGGATAGTTAACTGAATCCATCTAGCAATAGAATGGACTGAAATGTCCTTTCTATTAGGCATCAAAGACAGAAAGAAACGTTTCCGTCCCTTTCTGATGAACTGAGATCTCTGTTTATAGATACGTAGTGCTCTAACAGGACAGAGTAAAGGCCTACGCCCGTCTGAAGACGGAAGAGCCTTAATAACAATAGGTTCCGGATATTTATTAGGAGCCTGATTCTTAGCTAAAAAACTGACATTAGTAGTAAAGGTGATAGTGTTCCCAACACTACGATAATGAGAATCATCCACCGATAGTGCATGAAGCTCACTGACTCTTCTGGCAGAAGAGAAAGCTAAGAGAAAAGCTGTCTTATAAGATAAGAATTTGAAATCTACTGTCCCAAGAGGTTCAAATGGCTTTTCCTTCAATTTAAGGAGAACCCAAGCTAAATTCCACTTAGGAATTAATCTGAGAGTTCTGGGTCTATTTATCGAAAAGTTTCTAACCAATTTCGATAAAGAGACATTAGTTCCAATTTGTAAACTATCATGATGTGCATAGGTATCAGATAACATAGATCTATAACCCTTTATAGTAACAGGTTGCAGTTTGATTTCGTCAAACAAGTATACTAGAAAGTTAGCAATGTCTGGTATAGAGGGATCAAATACATCCACAGAATGATCCCTACACCAACGACGGAAAACCTTCCACTTAGCCGCATAGTTTAGCGAAGAGGAGGTCCTCCTACAGTTAGAAATCGCGTCCACTGCTCGTCCTGTAAAGTGCTTGCCATGCAAGAAGGACCGCACAACGGAAAAACGTGAAGGTTGAGACCTTGCGGGTTGTGATGTAGTTGACGCGATTTCCCCTGCCAAAGAAGATCCTCTCGTGGAGGGAGCTTCCGCGGTAGGTCCCACAACAGACACCTGAGTAGATTTATCCACGGTCTCTGTGGCGACAGAGATGCTACCAACAGAATCTTGCATTGAGACTGTTTTATCTTTAGCAATACTTGTTGAATTAACGGCGCTGGAGGATACGCATATCCTATCATTCCGTCCCAAGGGATCGATAGAGCGTCTACTGCAAATGCTCTTGGATCCGGACACGGAGACACATACGTCTGCAACTGATTGTTGAGATGTGTCGCAAATAAGTCTATCATTGGCCGTTCCCATTGGTAGCAAATCTGATTGAATACTTGTTTGTTGAGAGTCCACTCCGACGGCAACAAGCGACCCTTTCGTGAAAGGGAGTCTGCTAGCACATTCAGACGACCCGGTATGTGACGGACCGAAAGAAGAACGTGATGTTCCAACGCAAACAGAAGGATTCTTTCCGTTAGATTGAACAACGGAACTGAATGAGTGCCTCCCTGATTCCGTATATACGCCACTACTGTCGTATTGTCGGATAGGATTTGGACATGAGCATCGTGAATAATGTCCATCCAGTGACGTAACGCAAGCCAAATTGACATCATTTCCTTGATGTTTATGTGCTTGCAGAGGAATTGCGGATCCCAAAGACCCTGGCATCTCGAATCCGTTGGGATTAATGATGCACCCCAACCTGTTTGACTGGCATCCGTCATAATGGTAAAACTCGGATCCGGCAACTGCAGCGGAACTCCTTGAGTTAACCACTGAATGTTTGCCCAAGTCTGAATCTCTTGTTTCACTTGATCTGACAAGAGAACGTCTACATCGAGCGAATGAATTTTCACACTCCAATTCTGAGTCAGGAAAATTTGAAGAGGCCGTGTGCGTAGCCGTCCCATCGGAATGAGATCCGCGGCGGCTCTGCACAGACCTATCAATCTCATAAATTCTCTCGCCGTGACTTTGTCTGTATTCAGACAATAGCGGGCGTAACAACTGACTAATTTCGCTCTGGTTAACGGCAGACGAACGAGATTGTTGTGCGTCTCGAAGCTCATTCCCAGATGAGTGAATGACTTGGACGGCACCAGATCCGACTTCTCCTCGTTTACTATGAAACCGAGACGTCGGAGCAATAGAAGAAGATTCTGAACATCGTTCTGAAGCGTTAACTCATTGCCGTACCTCTGAAGAATGTCGTCCAGGTAGGCCGACGTTACCGCAGACGAATGAGCTCGGAAGTAAATCATTACCGAGTTCATTACCCGAGTGAAAGCCCAGGGTGCTAGATTCAATCCGAAGCACATGGCCCGGAACTGATACACTACTCCTAGGACTGCGAAGCGTAGATACTTTCGGAATGTCGGATGTACCATGACGTGAAAGTACGCATCTTTGAGATCTATGCTCGTTGCATAATCGTTCACCCGAATACTCGCTCTGACCGATCGAATCGTCTCCATATAAAACTTCGGAGCGATGATCAGCTTGTTTATCCAGCTCAAATCTATGACTGGACGGAACGAGCCGTCTGGTTTCGGAACCAGAAACAGATGGCTGTAGAATCCCAGCGATTCCTGGTTTTCTACGACCTCTACCGCGTTCTTCATTAAAAGAGACTGCACCTCTGATAGCAGAGCGTCTCTTTTCTGAGGGTTTGACGGAAGATGAGTCCACTTTGGACTTCGAGTTAATGGAGGCTTTCGTTTGAAGGATATCTTTAGACCTTCCGAAGTCACTCCTCTCACCCACGGGTCGTCCGTAATCGACGCCCACTCTTGAGAAAAACTCGACAACCTTCCGCCAACCGGAACGCGATAGAGGTTTGAGCCATCACCTCCTGGATCTGCGAGGCCTGCGGTAGGAGAAACCACGTCTACCACGACCCGCACCTCGCCTCGTCGACCTTGGGGCGTCCGACCGATTGTCCCGGCCTGAAGGACGTCCCGAACGAGAGTCACTATCCTGACGGTCTCTCGAATAAGAGCTAGAGGACGCACCGGAACCTCTATAGGAACCTCTCTTGGGCGGATAAGACCCAGAAGTGCCCGCCTTATTCGTGTCTGCTGTATCCGACCTTTTAGGAGCGGATCTAAACAACAGAGAATCACTAGCTTTCTTTTTAATATTATCATAAATAGCGGAAAGCTTGCCGTCAAAGAGAAGATCTCCTGAGACCGAAGCGACTCTAAGAGAGTTCTTCACCTTAGAATCCACTAGTGTGGATGTAGACAGGGCTGCGTCACGTCTAACCAACTCCAGATTTGCCACTGAAAGGGCGGAGTTACACGTGGAATAAGCTACTGCCCTTGAAAGAAGTCTTAAGGAGGATTGTATATCCTGAAACTCTTCCCCTTGAAGACGCAGTGATAACGCCTTAGTAAGGTGATCTGCGTAAGATAAGGCATCTAAATTGGCTCTGTTAGACGCAATAGCTGTTTCCAACACTGCGGTTGGAATAGAAGCTGACGACGGTAATGATAGCTCTAAGTCTTCCGCCTCGTCGTCCATACGCAGAGGAACTCTCGGTATACCCTGACCTGCCGTGTCGAATTTATTCCTTGCATTAATGAAAGGCAGGTTGAGAGTATTTGCGGACAAGAAGCTTGCTTTCCCCGTCCTGGAAGCAAGTTTAAAAATAGCGTCGTTCAATAATTCAAATGTTCTTGCAACATTATTGGACTGCGACGGAAACTCGGGAGCGATGTCCCTAAACCGCTCGAAAAAATCAGAGTCCAATGACGCTATAATTCTCCTGTCCGGAAGCGCAGCAGTCTGGCCCGACGGAACAACTTGAGGAAGGAAGTGCCGGATGAAGTCCACGGCAGCTTTGTGTTGTTCCGAAAGGGATAGCTCCAATTCATCCGTATCCCTTTCACCATCCGGTTGGACCTCCCGATGTTCCCGGTCGTCCGCCCCCGATGCTTCGGCGGAGCGTACCGACCCAGCGCCGTCGGATAATTCTCGATCCGACACCGTTTCTGTCGGCTGCTGGGATGCTGCGATAAGCTGTGCTATCTGCACTAGAATGTCCGACGTCGAGACCTGCGGAGGAGCGGTCTTTCGCTGCTTCGCCGAGGGCAGCTCCGCATCAGATGGCTCCCGCATACTTTTCCTATGCGAACGTCCGGAGTCCATCGGTCTCGAATCCCTGGCTGCCGGATGGTGTGACCTGGTCGCCGAAGAATCCTTCATCGGCGAAGCTGGCAAAATATCGGAGGTCACGCAGCCAAGGTGCGGTCGTGTGCGCCGACGAGAAGAGGAAGCCTTAACAGTCTCTGCGGACTGCTTATACAACGGAGCGTCCCGAGCGACGGACGTATGCTCCGCTAAAGACACATTTTGTACCACAACATCTGGTCCCAGATGTTGTTGTACGAGAGAGGGGCCTCTCTCGCTCGCGGCCCGGCTGGACCTGGACGAGCTAGGAACCGGACTAAAAGGCTTCCTCCGTTCTCGTTCACTATCCGCCGTCACTGGGTGTGCATCTATTATTTTTATAGTGCTCGCATCACCCAAAATTTCCTCTTGGACCGCATCGGACGAACCCGGCTGCCGAACCATTCGGTGAATGGACGCTACACCGGGCGAGCTAGCGGACGACATTTGTCTAATCTCCATGAGCACTTTTGCCGCTAGCTCTGTATTTAATTGTGACGACGGACGCACACTTGAAGAAGATAACATGGAAACATCACCCTGTTCTGGTTCCTCTGAAATAGAAACTGAGAGAGTAGAGTGACCTTGTGGAGAAAGAGCCGGCATCACTCTTTCTCCAGAAACAACATATCGTGACACACGTTTCCAATGTTTCTCATCCCAATGATCACATACAGGACAGGGATTAATGCGAGAACACTGACTACAATTAATGCAATAATCATGAAAGTCAGAGGAAGATTTCTTCCTATTACAATTTGAACAAGTTCCCTTCATTGTGAAAGAACAACAGTAAGTCCTAGTTACTCGCAAAAACCCCTGATACAAAGATACATAATAACATGATCCATTAATAAATGAAAAAACAATTGCAAAACAAAATAATTTTGAAAAAATATTTTTTCAGAGAAGCCCAAGTTGCTGAAAAGTAACGTTGAGCCCCGATGGATCCGATGGCAAAGTGTGGTCAAAAATTTTAAAATTATATAAAATAATTAATGAGACACTTTCGGATAATATAAATGTATCTTATAATGAGATAAACTACCTCAAAGGCAAACAGCCCCCCTCAAAAAAGGCTGTTGCCAATGAAAACAAACAGTGTAAACACAGAAGAAAACATGACTCCAGGCACTGAAAAAACTGGCCCGGAATCAGTCATCAATTACACTCTATCTGATGCAAAACAGAGACTCCCAGGGGAGAATCTGCAGAACATCAGATGGAAGATGCAGAACACAAACGTTATACACCCATGGGTGAAAACGTAACCATGGGGAAAATAACAGAAAACATTCTGTAACCAAGCAACTCTCCCAGGGAATTTTTAGAAATGAAACTTCTCAAAAATATGCCAAAAGCATGGGAGAGTTGCAAGGGGGGACTTTAGAAGGTTAGGGGAGAGGAAACACTGAATAAGCAGTGCAACAATTAGCAAGAATGACAACAAGAGGCGTTTGCCTCGAAAGTTAAAAAATTTATAGTAATTTATATATTTTTTATACTTACCAATGACCCAGACATAGCTGGTGCTAACTCTTAAAATATAGGGCCAAACACAAATTTTGCCCCCCAATCCCCAAAATTTGCATCTAAAACTAAAGAAAACATGTCCTGAAAGGCCCTCCACACCTCGCCCCCACTGCGCATGCGCAGTGTCAAGGACGTTCCGAAATTGGCGCCATTTATCATTCTAATAACCAGTGCCTGGTAAGCGCTATGTACTCAGCGGGGAGGCAAGAGTTCCCAACTCCTGGGAGGGCCATCCCCGTCTGGGTCATTGGTAAGTATAAAAAATATATAAATTACTATAAATTTTTTAACATTTTTATACTGTACCAATGACCCAGACATAGCTGAATAGTAAAAAGGCTGGAGGGCCAAGGACATAGAGCAAAATGGAATACGCTCAATAAAATAAAATAGAGTCATCCCCTGTAGGGAAAAGAAGTAATAGGCCTTACATGTATCTTTCTTATTTATGATAAATTAGAAAGATACAACACCTTCCAAAAATTGAGCTTCATACATCCATGTACTCTATTAATATCCAATAATCCTTATACTAATAATTTTTAAAGTAAGCCAATAATAAAGTAAGTCTAGAGAATAGAGACTCTTTTACTCCTAAAAGTGTGTGAGAATTGCATAATCATGTCCGTTGACATATGCAATATTCAAAAGCTATACTTTAAAAACTAAGACTTGAATGAATTTTATAAACTTAAACTTCTCACTAAACAACCATCCCAATAACAGCTCAGAATTACTAACTCCGGAGGAGGTATCCCCTTGTTTTCATAGTAAAAACAGGTGACCCAAGGGAACACCCTCCCCCCCCCCCCCCTTTTTCTTGCCCTGGGTCAAATAGCCCAGAGCGAAGAGGGCAGCCGAACGGAGACACTGCCGAAACAGACAGCCTACCTAGCTATAGTAGCAACTGTTAAGTGAATGACATTCTGAGCAGTAGATAATAGACCTAACAATAGAGGCCTCCAGAAATGGACTCGATATTTCTGAGATAAAATTCATGAATGGATGGCTGAGCGCAATGAGCAGCCTTCAAAAATCTATAATAGCAACACTATTAATGTAAGCCCAAGAAGTAGAAGAACTCTTACTTCATGAGCCGAAATCTTAAGCACAACTGCTAAGCCAATGATATACCATAAGCAGTACGCTAGTTAATAGAATCGATTAACAATAAAATGGAGCGTAACGTCCTTCTACTAGACATCAAAGACAGAAGAAGCTTACGCCCTTGTAATAAACAGATATCTGTTTATAAATACATAAACTGTACCCGGAAAGAGTAAAGGCCTATGCCCATACGAAGACGGAAGGACCTTAAAATAATAGGTTCCGGATAATAGGAGCCTAACTCTTATGCAACAATCCAACCTAAATAGTAACGGAAGTATTGATTCCGAAACTATGAAAGTGAAAATCATCCATCGATAGTGCATGAAACTCACTGACTCTACAGTAAAAGAGAAACCAACAGAATTACTGTCTAAAAGGTCAGAATTTGAAAACTACTGTTTCCAGAGGCTCAAATGATTACTTAGCTAAATAAGAACCGAAGTTAAAATCCGTATAGGAATTTAATCTAAAGATTCTAAGTCTATTTATCAAAAAGTTACTAACTGACTTAGATAAAGAGACAAAAGACTCAATTGTAAACTATCATAGAGTGCATAGGTATGAGGTAACATAAACCTATAACCTAAATAACAACAGGCTGCAGTAGATCTTGTGAAACAAGTATACTAAAAACTAGCAATGCGTAGTATGGAGGGATCAATCATATGAACATAATGATCCCTACACCACGACGGAAGAGCCTCCACTTTAGTCGCATAGAATAGCGAAGAAGAGGATCTCCTATAGTAAGAAATCGCGTCCAAAGCTCGTCCAGTACAGTGCTTACAATGCAATACGGACCACACAACGGAATACATGAAGGTTGCGACCTTGCTGGTTGTGATAAAGATGACACGATTTACCCAGTGAAAAAAGATCCTCACATAGAGGAAGATTTCACGTTAAGATCCACAGTAGACAAGAGAGTAAATTACTCATGATCTCTGTGAAGATAGAGATGCTATCAACAGAAAAGTATAGTGGTTGTTTATCTTAGCAATACCTGCTAAAACAACAGCGCCGGAGGATACGCGTATCCTATCATTGCGTCCTATAGATCAATAGAGCGTTAACAGTATTAGCTCAGAGATCTGGACAAGCCAACACATACGTCTGCAATTGATTAGCAAGCTGTGTCATAATAAAACATCATTGGGCGCTCCCATAGATAGCAAATCTGATTAAATACTTGTTTGTTGAGAGTCCATTCTGACAGCAACAAGCGATCCGTAAGAGAACGGGAGTGCGATAAAACAATCAGACGACCCAGAATATGACGGACCAAAACTGAACTTGGTGTACTATAACCAACAGACGGATTCTTTCCATTAAATTGAATAACGGAAACGAAAGAGTGCCTCCCTGGTTCCGGAGATACGCCACTACTGTCGAATTAAAGGACAGGAATTTGGGCATGCGTTTCTGAATAATGTTCATGCAATGACATAAAGCAAGCCTAAAAAACATTATTCCGCGGAAGTTAAACTGATAGCTAAAAGACAGCGGAACCCAAAGACCCTGGCACTTCGAATCCGTAGGGATCAGTATATATCCCAATCTGTTTGACTGGCAACCGTCATAACAGCCACACTAGGGTCCGGCAACTGCGGCGGCACTCTCTGAGTCAACCACCGAATGTTTGCCCCAGTCTGAATCTCTTGTAACACTAGATAGACAAGAGAATGTATAAATCAAGCAATTCATGGATTGCCGGAAAGTTGCCGTCGAAGAGAAGCTCCTCCGAGAACGAAGCGACTCTGAGAGAGTTCTTAACCTACTATCCACGCGTGGATGTAGCTAGGGCTGCATCACGTCTAACCAACTCCAATCAGCCACTGAAGGGCGGAGTTATACGTGAACAAACTACTGCCCTCAAAAGAAATTACATTGAGAATAATATCCCGTAAATCTTTTCTTCAAGACGTAATGATAACGCCTCAGTAAGGCGGATTACGTATAATAAAGCGTCTAAGTTAAGTCTACTATACATAATGTCGTTCCCAACATTGAAAATTGGAAAAGACATAAACGGCGAAAAAGAATATATGCAGTCTTTAATCACACCGTCTAGACGCATATGAACTCTCGGTATGCCCTGCTCTGCCAAAATAAACTATATGTAAAAAAGATAAAATGGCAGAAATGAGCCACGCGGACAAGAAACTAAACTATCATGCTTAGTAGCAGGCTTGTATATATATATATAATATATAGCGTCGAAAAATAAAACACATGTTGTCATGACAATATTGGACTGCGTCGGTAAGTCAGGGACAAAGTCCCTGTACCGATCGAAAAATCCGAGTCCAATGATGCTATAAGTCTCTTATCCAAGATCGCAGCAATGAAGTCCAAAAAATAATCACTGGAAGAAATGCCAGAAGATATGAAAGGCATCTTCCGATACTACTAAAGGGAAAACTCGAAATCTTTCGAATCCCTTTCGCCATCCTGTCGGACCCTATAAAGCGTTCGGTCGTCCGTAGCTTGATGCAACCGCGGACCGCACCGACCCAGCGCCGTCGGATAATTCCTGATTCGACCGAGAAACCGTCAATTGCTGGGATGCTGCGAAACAACTGTGCTAACTCGGATAGCACGTCCGTCACTGAGGTCTGAGGAGCAGCGGTCTTACGATGCATTGCCGCAGGAAGCTCCGAGATCGTTACCCCGTGCATACTTCCAATATGCGAGCGAACGGAGTGTATAGGCCTCGTGTCCCTTGGCTACCGGATGGCGCGACCTATTCGCTGTGGAATCACTGAATGCCGAAACTGATCGGATACTCGAGGTCACGTAGCCAATGTGCGGTCGTGTGCCCTGCTGTGAGGATGAGGAAGCATTAAAGACAGTCTCTCGGACTGTCAATATAACGGAGCGTCCCGAGCAACGGACATATGCTCCGAATGTAAAATATCTGAACCACAACATGCGGTCCCCTATGTTGTTGGCTTCCTCCGATCTGTCCTCAATCTGCCGTCACTGGGTGAGTACTAAAGTAATTAAAGTGCTCGCATCACCCAAATCTCCTTCCTAGACCGCAACGGACGAACCCGGCAGCCGAACCATTCGATGAATGTACGCTACACCGGGTGAGCTAGCGAATGTCATTCCGTAAGCGATAGACATATTCCATGAGCACTTATTGCTGCTAACTCTTCATTAACTATGACGACAGAGGCACACTTTTGAAAGACATCTCCATAACTCTTCGAACAAGAAACCAGAAATGCTTGGATAGCAAGCATAAAATAATAATATATATAGCGTCGTTCAATAATTCGAAAGTTTGTGTGACATTATTGGACTATGTCGGAACTGAGGGACGATGTCCCTGAACCGAACCAAAAATTTCTAAGTCCACCGACGCTATCAGTTTCTTATCCGGCATCGCAGCATATGTTGTTCCGAAAGGGAAAGCTTGAAATCCACCGAATCCCTTTCGGTATCCCGTCGGACCAGATGAAACTTTCGGACGTCCGTACCCGCTTCCGCGGAGCGTCCCGACCCAGCATCGTCGGATAAAATATATGCGACAGATTCAGTTGATGCTGGGATGCTGCGATAAACTGTGCTATTAAGGAAAGCACGTCCGTTCCCGAGGCCTGTGCAGTAGCGGACTTACGATGCATTGCCGCTGGAAGCTCCGTGTACGTTGACTCCCGCACACTTCCTATGCGAACGTCCGGAGTCTGCAGGCCTCGAGTCCCCGGCTACCGACCCAGCGCTGTCGGATAATTCTCGATCCGACACCGTTTCTGTCGGCTGCTGGGATGCTGCGATAAGCTGTGCTATGTGCACAAGAATGTCCGGCGACGAGACCTGCGGAGGCGCAGTCTATCGGTGCTTCGCCGAGGGCAGCTCCGCATCAGATGGCTCCCGCATACTTCCTATGCGAACGTCCGGAGTCCATCGGTCTCGAATCCCTGGCTGCCGGATGGTGTGACCTGGTCGCCGAAGAATCCTTGATCGGCGAAGCTGGCAATATATCGGCGGTCACGCAGCCAAGGTGCGGTCGTGTGCGCTGACGAGAAGAGGAAGCCTTAGCAGTCTCAGCGGACTGCCTATACAACGGAGCGTCCCGAGCGACGGACGTATGCTCCGCTAACGACACATTTGTACCACAACATCTGGGGCCAGATGTTGTTGAACGAGAGAGGGGCCTCTCTCGCTTGCCGTCCGGATGGACCGGAACGAGCTATGAACCGGACTAAAAGGCTTCCTCCGTTCTCCCTCCGATCCGCCGTCACTGGGTGTGCATTAAGTTAATTTTATAGTGCTCGCATCACCCCAAAATTCCTTCTAGACCGCAACGGACGAACCCGGCTGCCGAACCATTCGGTGAATGGACGCTACACCGGGCGAGCTAGCGGACGTCAAAGGCCGTCGAACCTACTAGGGTCCTCTTAGGCAATTGGCGTATTACATGAGCACTTTTCCGCTAGCCCTTCATTAATTGTGACGACGGAGGCACACTGTTGGAAGACATCACAGATACATCACCCTAATCTTGATCGTCTGAAATAGAAATTGATAAAGTAGAGTGACCCTGCGGGGAAAGGACCGGAGTGTCCAAATCCCCAACAACATACCGTGACATACGCTTCCCATATTGTCATCGAAATCATACGATGCAGAACAGGAGTTAATGCGAGTACACTGACCACATATAGAATGATAATAAGGTCAGAGGAAGACTTCCTCCTAAAACAATTGATCAATATCCTTTCAATGTGAAAAGAAAACAAGTCCTGGTACTCGCACTAACCCCTGGCAATCAAAATACATAATAATAATATGATCCATTAATATAGAAAAAATAATTGAAATCAAAATATTTTGAAAAAATATTTTTTCAGAACAGCCCAAGTTTCTGAAAAGTAACGTTGAGCCCCAATGGATCCCAAGCCTAAGTGTGGACAAAAATTTTAAAAATATTTTAAACAATTTATTCAACACTTACGAACAATAATAATGTATCTAGTTATGATTAAAATAACATAAAGATATTATTATTTAGAAATCCCCCCCTCACACAGAGGGCTGTTGTAAATGTAAACAATGAGTGTAAAAACACTAAAATAGACTCCAGGCACCCAGGCCCGAAATCAGTTACCAAAAATATACCATCTGATGCAAAACAGAGACTTCCAGGGAAGAAACTGCAGAACATCAGATGGTAGATGCCGAACACAACGCCTAACCACCCGTAGGTGAAGACGTAAACATGGGGAAAGAACAGAATTCATTCTGTTATTAAGCTAAAACTCCCAAGAAATTTTAGTAATAATAATTACAGAAACTATGCCAAAAGCATGGGAGAATAGCAAGGGGGAACTTAAAGGACAGGGAGAGAGGAAAAACACTTGAAAAAACAGTGTAACTAAATAATCAGAATGACAACAAAATGGCTGCTGCCTTGAAAGTTAAAAAATTTATAGTAATTTATATATTTTTTATACTTACCAATGACCCAGACATAGCTGGTGCTAACTCTTAAAATATAGGGCCAAACACAAATTTTGCCCCCCAATCCCCAAAATTTGCATCTAAAACTAAAGAAAACATGTCCTGAAAGGCCCTCCACACCTCGCCCCCACTGCGCATGCGCAGTGTCAAGGACGTTCCGAAATTGGCGCCATTTATCATTCTAATAACCAGTGCCTGGTAAGCGCTATGTACTCAGCGGGGAGGCAAGAGTTCCCAACTCCTGGGAGGGCCATCCCCGTCTGGGTCATTGGTAAGTATAAAAAATATATAAATTACTATAAATTTTTTAACATTTTTATACTGTACCAATGACCCAGACATAGCTGAATAGTAAAAAGGCTGGAGGGCCAAGGACATAGAGCAAAATGGAATACGCTCAATAAAATAAAATAGAGTCATCCCCTGTAGGGAAAAGAAGTAATAGGCCTTACATGTATCTTTCTTATTTATGATAAATTAGAAAGATACAACACCTTCCAAAAATTGAGCTTCATACATCCATGTACTCTATTAATATCCAATAATCCTTATACTAATAATTTTTAAAGTAAGCCAATAATAAAGTAAGTCTAGAGAATAGAGACTCTTATACTCCTAAAAGTGTGTGAGAATTGCATAATCATGTCCGTTGACATATGCAATATTCAAAAGCTATACTTTAAAAACTAAGACTTGAATGAATTTTATAAACTTAAACTTCTCACTAAACAACCATCCCAATAACAGCTCAGAATTACTAACTCCGGAGGAGGTATCCCCTTGTTTTCATAGTAAAAACAGGTGACCCAAGGGAACACCCTCCCCCCCCCCCTTTTTCTTGCCCTGGGTCAAATAGCCCAGAGCGAAGAGGGCAGCCGAACGGAGACACTGCCGAAACAGACAGCCTACCTAGCTATAGTAGCAACTGTTAAGAGAATGATATTCTGAGCAGTAGATAATAGACCTAACAATAGAGGCCTCCAGAAATGGACTCGATATTTCTGAGATAAAATTCATGAATGGATGGCTGAGCGCAATGAGCAGCCTTCAAAAATCTATAATAGCAACACTATTAATGTAAGCCCAAGAAGTAGAAGAACTCTTACTTCATGAGCCGAAATCTTAAGCACAACTGCTAAGCCAATGATATACCATAAGCAGTACGCTAGTTAATAGAATCCATTAAAAATAAAATGGAGCGTAACGTCCTTCTACTAGACATCAAAGACAGAAGAAGCTTACACCCTTGTAATAAACAGATATCTGTTTATAAATACATAAACTGTACCCGGAAAGAGTAAAGGCCTATGCCCATACGAAGACGGAAGAACCTTAAAATAATAGGTTCCGGAAATAGGAGCCTAACTCTTATGCAACAATCCAACCTAAATAGTAACGGAAGTATTGATTCCGAAACTATGAAAGTGAAAATCATCCATCGATAGTGCATGAAACTCACTGACTCTACAGTAAAAGAGAAACCAACAGAATTACTGTCTAAAAGGTCAGAATTTGAAAACTACTGTTTCCAGAGGCTCAAATGATTACATAGCTAAATAAGAACCGAAGTTAAAATCCGTATAGGAATTTAATCTAAAGATTCTAAGTCTATTTATCAAAAAGTTACTAACTGACTTAGATAAAGAGACAAAAGACTCCATTGTAAACTATCGTAGAGTGCATAGGTATGAGGTAACATAAACCTATAACCTAAATAACAACAGGCTGCAGTAGATCTTGTGAAACAAGTATACTAAAAACTAGCAATGCGTAGTATGGAGGGATCAACCATATGAACATAATGATCCCTACACCACGACGGAAGAGCCTCCACTTTAGTCGCATAGAATAGCGAAGAAGAGGATCTCCTATAGTAAGAAATCGCGTCCAAAGCTCGTCCAGTACAGTGCTTACAATGCAATACGGACCACACAACGGAATACATGAAGGTTGCGACCTTGCTGGTTGTGATAAAGATGACACGATTTACCCAGTGAAAAAAGATCCTCACATAGAGGAAGATTTCACGTTAAGATCCACAGTAGACAAGAGAGTAAATTACTCATGATCTCTGTGAAGATAGAGATGCTATCAACAGAAATGTATTGAGGTTGTTTATCTTAGCAATACCTGCTAAAACAACAGCGCCGGAGGATACGCGTATCCTATCATTCCGTCCTATAGATCAATAGAGCGTTAACAGTATTAGCTCAGAGATCTGGACAAGCCAACACATACGTCTGCAATTGATTAGCAAGCTGTGTCATAAATAAAACATCATTGGGCGCTCCCATAGATAGCAAATCTGATTAAATACTTGTTTGTTGAGAGTCCATTCTGACAACAACAAGCGACCCGTAAGAGAACGGGAGTGCGATAAAACAATCAGACGACCCAGAATATGACGGACCAAAACTGAACTTGGTGTACTATAACCAACAGACGGATTCTTTCCATTAAATTGAATAACGGAAACGAAAGAGTGCCTCCCTGGTTCCGGAGATACGCCACTACTGTCGAATCAAAGGACAGGAATTTGGGCATGCGTTTCTGAATAATGTTCATGCAATGACATAAAGCAAGCCTAAAAAACATTATTCCGCGGAAGTTAAACTGATAGCTAAAAGACTGCGGAACCCAAAGACCCTGGCACTTCGAATCCGTAGGGATCAGAATATCCCAATCTGTTTGACTGGCAACCGTCATAACAGCCACACTAGGGTCCGGCAACTGCGGCGGCACTCTCTGAGTCAACCACCGAATGTTTGCCCCAGTCTGAATCTCTTGTAACACTAGATAGACAAGAGAATGTATAAATCAAGCAATTCATGGATTGCCGGAAAGTTGCCGTCGAAGAGAAGCTCCTCCGAGAACGAAGCGACTCTGAGAGAGTTCTTAACCTACTATCCACGCGTGGATGTAGCTAGGGCTGCATCACGTCTAACCAACTCCAATCAGCCACTGAAGGGCGGAGTTATACGTGAACAAACTACTGCCCTCAAAAGAAATTACATTGAGAATAATATCCCGTAAATCTTTTCTTGAAGACGTAATGATAACGCCTCAGTAAGGCGGATTACGTATAATAAAGCGTCTAAGTTAAGTCTACTATACATAATGTCGTTCCCAACATTGAAATTGGAAAAGACATAAACGGCGAAAAAGAATATATGCAGTCTTTAATCACACCGTCTAGACGCATATGAACTCTCGGTATGCCCTGCTCTGCCAAAATAAACTATATGTAAAAAAGATAAAATGGCAGAAATGAGCCACGCGGACAAGAAACTAAACTATCATGCTTAGTAGCAGGCTTGTATATATATATAATATATATATAGCGTCGAAAAATAAAACACATGTTGTAATGACAATATTGGACTGCGTCGGTAAGTCAGGGACAAAGTCCCTGTACCGATCGAAAAATCCGAGTCCAATGACGCTATAAGTCTCTTATCCAAGATCGCAGCAATGAAGTCCGAACAATAATCACTGGAAGAAATGCCAGAAGATATGAAAGGCATCTTCCGATACTACTAAAGGGAAAACTCGAAATCTTTCGAATCCCTTTCGCCATCCTGTCGGACCCTATAAAGCGTTCGGTCGTCCGTAGCTTGATGCAACCGTGGACCGCACCGACCCAGCGCCGTCGGATAATTCCTGATTCGACTGAGAAACCGTCAATTGCTGGGATGCTGCGAAACAACTGTGCTAACTCGGATAGCACGTCCGTCACTGAGGCCTGAGGAGCAGCGGTCTTACGATGCATTGCCGCAGGAAGCTCCGAGATCGTTACCCCGTGCATACTTCCAATATGCGAGCAAACGGAGTGTATAGGCCTCGTGTCCTTTGGCTACCGGATGGCGCGACCTATTCGCTGTGGAATCACTGAATGCCGAAACTGATCGGATACTCGAGGTCACGTAGCCCATGTGCGGTCGTGTGCCCTGCTGTGAGGATGAGGAAGCATTAAAGACAGTCTCTCGGACTGTCAATATAACGGAGCGTCCCGAGCAACGGACATATGCTCCGAATGTAAAATATCTGAACCACAACATGCGGTCCCCTATGTTGTTGGCTTCCTCCGATCCGTCCTCAATCTGCCGTCACTGGGTGAGTACTAAAGTAATTAAAGTGCTCGCATCACCCAAATCTCCTTCCTAGACCGCAACGGACGAACCCGGCAGCCGAACCATTCGATGAATGTACGCTACACCGGGTGAGCTAGCGAATGTCACTCCGTAAGCGATAGACATATTCCATGAGCACTTATTGCCGCTAACTCTTCATTAACTATGACGACAGAGGCACACTTTTGAAGACATCTCCATAACTCTTCGAACAAGAAACCAGAAATGCTTGGATAGCAAGCATAAAATAATAATATATATAGCGTCGTTCAATAATTCGAAAGTTTGTGTGACATTATTGGACTATGTCGGAACTGAGGGACGATGTCCCTGAACCGAACCAAAAATTTCTAAGTCCATCGACGCTATCAGTTTCTTATCCGGCATCGCAGCATATGTTGTTCCGAAAGGGAAAGCTTGAAATCCACCGAATCCCTTTCGGTATCCCGTCGGACCGGATGAAACTTTCGGACGTCCGTACCCGCTTCCGCGGAGCGTCCCGACCCAGCATCGTCGGATAAAATATATGCGACAGATTCAGTTGATGCTGGGATGCTGCGATAAACTGTGCTATTAAGGAAAGCACGTCCGTTCCCGAGGCCTGTGCAGTAGCGGACTTACGATGCATTGCCGCTGGAAGCTCCGTGTACGTTGACTCCCGCACACTTCCTATGCGAACGTCCGGAGTCTGCAGGCCTCGAGTCCCCGGCTACCGACCCAGCGCTGTCGGATAATTCTCGATCCGACACCGTTTCTGTCGGCTGCTGGGATGCTGCGATAAGCTGTGTTATGTGCACAAGAATGTCCGGCGTCGAGACCTGCGGAGGCGCAGTCTATCGGTGCTTCGCCGAGGGCAGCTCCGCATCAGATGGCTCCCGCATACTTCCTATGCGAACGTCCGGAGTCCATCGGTCTCGAATCCCTGGCTGCCGGATGGTGTGACCTGGTCGCCGAAGAATCCTTGATCGGCGAAGCTGGTAATATATCGGCGGTCACGCAGCCAAGGTGCGGTCGTGTGCGCTGACGAAAAGAGGAAGCCTTAGCAGTCTCAGCGGACTGCCTATACAACGGAGCGTCCCGAGCGACGGACGTATGCTCCGCTAACGACACATTTGTACCACAACATCTGGGGCCAGATGTTGTTGAACGAGAGAGGGGCCTCTCTCGCTTGCCGTCCGGATGGACCGGAACGAGCTATGAACCGGACTAAAAGGCTTCCTCCGTTCTCCCTCCGATCCGCCGTCACTGGGTGTGCATTAAGTTAATTTTATAGTGCTCGCATCACCCCAAAATTCCTTCTAGACCGCAACGGACGAACCCGGCTGCCGAACCATTCGGTGAATGGACGCTACACCGGGCGAGCTAGCGGACGTCAAAGGCCGTCGAACCTACTAGGGTCCTCTTAGGCAATTGGCGTATTACATGAGCACTTTTCCGCTAGCCCTTCATTAATTGTGACGACGGAGGCACACTGTTGGAAGACATCACAGATACATCACCCTAATCTTGATCGTCTGAAATAGAAATTGATAAAGTAGAGTGACCCTGCGGGGAAAGGACCGGAGTGTCCAAATCCCCAACAACATACCGTGACATACGCTTCCCATATTGTCATCGAAATCATACGATACAGAACAGGAGTTAATGCGAGTACACTGACCACATATAGAATGATAATAAGGTCAGAGGAAGACTTCCTCTTAAAACAATTGATCAATATCCTTTCAATGTGAAAAGAAAACAAGTCCTGGTACTCGCACTAACCCCTGGCAATCAAAATACATAATAATAATATGATCCATTAATATAGAAAAAATAATTGAAATCAAAATATTTTGAAAAAATATTTTTTCAGAACAGCCCAAGTTTCTGAAAAGTAACGTTGAGCCCCAATGGATCCCAAGCCTAAGTGTGGACAAAAATTTTAAAAATATTTTAAACAATTTATTCAACACTTACGAACAATAATAATGTATCTAGTTATGATTAAAATAACATAAAGATATTATTATTTAGAAATCCCCCCCTCACACAGAGGGCTGTTGTAAATGTAAACAATGAGTGTAAAAACACTAAAATAAGACTCCAGGCACCCAGGCCCGAAATCAGTTACCAAAAATACCCCATCTGATGCAAAACAGAGACTTCCAGGGAAGAAACTGCAGAACATCAGATGGTAGATGCAGAACACAACGCCTAACCACCCGTAGGTGAAGACGTAAACATGGGGAAAGAACAGAATTCATTCTGTTATTAAGCTAAAACTCCCAAGAAATTTTAGTAATAATAATTACAGAAACTATGCCAAAAGCATGGGAGAATAGCAAGGGGGAATTAAAGGACAGGGAGAGAGGAAAAACACTTGAAAAAACAGTGTAACTAAATAATCAGAATGACAACAAAATGGCTGCTGCCTTGAAAATAGGTAACTTAACATAATTTCATTAAAAAATTTTAAGTTACAGCCCTGATAATATTCTGTCACACATTCTTTTCCTCTCCTCCTTTTCTATCCTCCTTAGAATCACCATTTCACTAATATTTATGTGTCTGGCATCATTTAAACTGAGATTTAAAAGCACAAAGATCAGTCAGATGTTAACTGATGAAGGGCCAAACTTAGAATGATAAATGGCGCCAATTTCGGAACGTCCTTGACACTGCGCATGCGCAGTGGGGGCGAGGTGTGGAGGGCCTTTCAGGACATGTTTTCTTTAGTTTTAGATGCAAATTTTGGGGATTGGGGGGCAAAATTTGTGTTTGGCCCTATATTTTAAGAGTTAGCACCAGCTATGTCTGGGTCATTGGTACAGTATAAAAATATAGGTAACTTAACATAATTTCATTAAAAAATTTTAAGTTACAGCCCTGATAATATTCTGTCACACATTCTTTTCCTCTCCTCCTTTTCTATCCTCCTTAGAATCACCATTTCACTAATATTTATGTGTCTGGCATCATTTAAACTGAGATTTAAAAGCACAAAGATCAGTCAGATGTTAACTGATGAAGGGCCAAACTTAGAATGATAAATGGCGCCAATTTCGGAACGTCCTTGACACTGCGCATGCGCAGTGGGGGCGAGGTGTGGAGGGCCTTTCAGGACATGTTTTCTTTAGTTTTAGATGCAAATTTTGGGGATTGGGGGGCAAAATTTGTGTTTGGCCCTATATTTTAAGAGTTAGCACCAGCTATGTCTGGGTCATTGGTACAGTATAAAAATATAGGCAACTTAACATAATTTCAACAAAAAATTTTAAGTACAGCCCTGATTATTTTTTGCCACTTCTTTTTTCCTCTCCTCCTTCTATCCTCCTTAGAATCACATTTTCTCCAAGAATTACGTGTCTGGCATCCTTTAAACTGAGATTTACAAGCACAAAGATCAGTGAGATGTTGACTGATGAAGGGCCAAACAGAGAATGATATTTGGCGCCAATTTCGGGACGACTGCGTCACTGCGCATGCGCAGTAGAGTCGTACTATGGAGGTCCTTTAGGACATGATTTCTTTTTGTTTTGGATGCAAATTTTGGGGATTGGGGGGCAAAATTTGTGTTTGGCCCTGGTTTTTGTGGAGTTAGCACCAGCTAAGTCTGGGTCATTGGTACAGTATAAAAATATGGCCACTGGCAGCCATCTTGAATTTTGGACCGTACCCAGAAACACTCATTCTCATCCCAAGGAGATAACAAAGGTACCCAAGAAGTTTTGTGAAGATCGGTTATAAATACAGCCTCTACCCTGAGCCGTATTGACATGTGTGCTTACATTGTGTAAGTAGCACTGAATAAATCAAAGTTCATCTAATTTGCATAATTTCTGCACGAAAAAAAAAACCTTACAAAATGTGATGTATTCCATGTTACTAAACATTCATACAAAAATTTATTCAAATCAGAACTTTCATACAGAAGTTCTATACAAAAGACTGATTGCACTAATTTTGGTACAAAATGGCTGCTGGTGGCCATCTTGAATTTCGGATCACACCCCAAAACACTCGCTCTCATCCCACGGTGATAACAAAGGTACCCAAGAAGTTTCGTAAAGATTGGTTCATAAATATGGCCTCTAGTCTGAGCTGTATAGAAGATGTGTACAAAAAACTGATTAGACCTAATTTCGGTACAAAATGGCCACTGGCAGCCATCTTGAATTTTAGACCGCACCCAGAAACACTCGTTCTCGTCCCAAGGTGATAACAAAGGTACCCAAGACATTTCGTGAAGATCAGTTCATAAATACAGACTCTAGTCTGAGCCGTATTGACATGTGTACTTACTGTGTGTAAGTCGCACTGAAAAAATCAAAGTTCATCTAATTTGCATAATTTCTACACGAGAAAAAAACCCGTATTATATGTGATGCATCCCATGGTACTAAACATTCACACAAAAAAAATTATTCAAATCAGGGCTTTCATATGGAAGTTCTGTGCAAAAATCTGATTGCACCTAATTTTGTACAAAATGGCTGCCATCGGCCATCTTGAATTTCGGACCGGACCCCAAAACACTCGTTCTCGTCCCACGGTGATACCAAAGGTACCCAAGAAGTTTCGTAAAGATCGGTTCATAAATACGGCCTCTAGCCCGAGCCGTATTGGCATTTGCACTTACAGTGCTGAAAGTAACCCCAAAAAACATCAAAATTAGTCTAATTTGCACAATTTACGTACGAGAAAAAAACCCGTATTATATGTGATGTATCCCATGGTACTAAACATTCATACAAAAAATTATTCAAATCAGAGCTTTCATATGGAAGTTCTGTACAAAAAACAGATTTCTGCATCGTCGGTACAAAATGGCAGCTGGCAGCCATCTTGAATTTCGGACCGCACCCAAAAACACTCGTTCTCGTCCCACGGTCATAACAAAGGTACCCAAGAAGGATCGTAAAGATCGGTTCATAAATACGGCCTCTAGCCCGAGCCATAGCAGCTTGGCACTTACAGCTCTGAAAGTAACACTAAATAAATCAAAGTCAGTCTAATTTGCATAATTTACGCACGAGAAAAAAACCCGTATTATATGTGATGTATCCCATGGTACTAAACATTTATACAAAACTTTATTCAAATCAGAACTTTCATACAGAAGTTCTGTACAAAAAACTGATTTTTGCATCATCGGTACAAAATGGCCACTGGCAGCCATCTTGAATTTCGGACCACACCTAAAAACACTCGTTCCCGTCCCAGGGTCATAACAAAGGTACACAAGAAGTTTGGTAAAGATCGGTTCATAAATACGACCTCTAGCCCGAGCCATAGCCAATTGTTGACGTACGGACAGACGGACAGACGGACAGATGGACGGACGGACAGATGGACGACGGACGATGGGCCATGACAATAGCTCAAATTTGACTTCGTCAAAGTTGAGCTAAAAATAGTCGGACCATTCCCCAATTCGAACTTGACAGCACCCTGATTCGAACTTGACCTGTATTTTATGTTGATACACATACATACCAAATTTCATTTGATTTGGCCATCTATAAAATTATCACCGGAAAAACAAAGTGGGACAGACACATGGATGGACGGATGGACAAAGATAATTTTAATAGTGCCCCGAAAAAATTTTTTCCGGGGGTCAAAAATAATTTGTTTTCAGCTGCTCAATTTGTAAATTACACAAACCGATGTGGCTGATTCATTAGTAAAGCGTAAAAGCTGTGAAAGAAAACCTCAAAATAATGATTTTCTCACAACTGTTTTTTTTTAAATATACTGAAGTTACTAAATGGAAATGCAAAAATTCAATTTTTGAGCAACTTAGGGATAAAACTACTGCATTATGTCTCTTAAAATATGGAAAACTGTATTGGCTCTTCACTTTGACATTATGTGAAAAAATTAGAAATTTCAAAACATTCTGCCATAAAACTTTCACTACTGAATAGAACCTCAAAATAATAAACTTTTTGCATAACAAGACCATAACTATAGAATTATATATACCAAAATTGCTAAGATTCATCTTTTCCTTTGGCTTCTGGTCAAAAGTACAACTTTAAATGGTGAAACAAATCTAAATCCAACTGCAGTTATCTTGGGAAAACTGCACAGATGTGTGTACTAATCTACAGACTGAATGGAAATGAGTTATATTTAACCCTTTGAACCCTAGTGGTATCTTCCATATCAGTTCAATGGCAGCAACTGGAAGAGTCCATATTCTTTATTTGGGGGTAGACCAATTAATATTTTCAACGTGCAGCCTTGAGGCTGCACGTTGAAAATATTGATTGGTCAACACCACACCTTCACTCAAAAGTCAACCCACTTAATGAAATTATGAAGTATCACGCTACTGGCCTGAAAATAAGCCTCGGAGGTTCAAAGAGTTAATGCTCCTTTTACGTTAAAACAGGGGCCTAAAAGATAAAAAGAAAACTAACAACTCGTTTTGAGTAACAAAAGGTAGATTTAACAACTCGGCTACAAAAAGTTGATTAATTGTCAAATTAATCTTTAGCAACAAATTTCTTTCATCCAACTACCAAATTACAGGTTTGTGAACATAATTGCCTACCAATGTTTTCTGAATTCCATTTAATCTTCTCTTTCTCTTTGTTGGATGTTTCTTGTTCACTTCACTTTCTGACACACTGTCTGACATTTCCATGAAATCAGACTCAGAGGTAGATTCTTGCTCTCTATCATCATCAGAACCAGCTGTGACATCTTCAGGAAAAGAAGACATTCCTAGAGGAACTCTAAAACGAGTAGAAATTTTATAAAGCATCAGACTATTGGTGTTAGGCAAAACAGTAATGGTTATTAACCCTTTACCTAACAGATTTTTAAAAAATAAATTAAATTTCACATTTCTCAAAAACAAATTTCACAATTTTTCAATAAAACCATACAAATATGGATATCATTAGAACCAGGTCAATGAGGGCATAAAAATTCTTGTTTCTAAGGCACCTCCCTTGTCATAGAAAATCTGACTCATCACCTTTTTTTTCACCTGAAAATCTCTTCTATGACACTATTTTACACTTGTAGGACAAATATTTAACCGTCAAAACCTTGTTTGACAGAGCTCACAGAACTACATTATGGAAGATTTTCACTGCTGAAAACATTAGTTTGCCAAATGATAGTGAAGTAGTTAAACTTCTGATTCCAACAATTTTCAAAACTGTTTTGTGAATAAATACCTCCCCCTCCCCCCTCAAGGCCCACCTCCCTATCATAAAATTGAGGAAAAATTGCCTGAGAAACAAGAGATTTTTTTATAGGCCTAATCCATAAAATAGTTCAGAAAATATTTGAAATTTAATTCCTTAAACTATTTTGCTGAAAAACCAATGTTTTCAGCTGTGAAAATTTCCCATAATGCAGTTGAAAATTTAACCAACTATATCTTGTTTGGCAGAGTTCAGTGACTCGTCAAACAAGATGCAGGTGGTTAAATTTTAAGTCCTACAAGTGCAAAATAGTACAATTAAAAGGATTTCAGATAAAACAAAAATAATGAGGCAGATTTTCAATGATAATGGAAGTGCCTGAGAAACAAAAATATATTTTTAAATTACCTTATCTTGACTATTTTATAACAGCAAAGCATATTTGGAAATATTCTTTTCAGTGATCATTGATTTTAAACAATAGTTTATTTCAGAAATGCACTGGTTGATTCCAATGTGCAAGATTTACAACACAATAACAGAAACAGCTTCAAGAAATAGAATTCAGCAGAAAGCTGAGACTTTTGTGATTTGTCTACTTGATCATTGTTGTAACAGAAATCTCTTGTGATTCACACATTTATTGGTGTTATTGGAACTGTCTTTTTCTGTTGTTGTCTACACCAAGCATTGCAGCAATGGTATAAGAGATTCTAAGTACAACACTGTATTCTATAAATGCACAATCTTCTTGATAGAGCACTATGAATCAGAATTTCTAACCTTGAATCAAATCTTGAATCAAATCAAATCAAGTCTTATGTCGACATTGAATCCAAACTGAATTGGAATCAGCACAGGAAGAACAACCTGAACAGGGTTTATTGAAAAATTATCTTATCAGATTCCTAATGTCACCGGGATATGCTGAAAGAGTTATTCTCTGAAAATAAAAGCTGTGAACATACAGAAAAACAACAGGCCTTAATCACACACCTGATAGAATTGTTTAAAGAAGGATTTAAGATCACATTCAGCATCTACATGTTAATATAGTTGATCTAATTTAGCTAGGAGAAAGGGGCGGCGGGAGAAGGGTGAATTGATTTTTTTTGTTTGTTTTTTTTAGCTTCGTCTTGCAGAATGTCAGTCAAGCTTTTCTAATGCTAAGTTGTCCGTCATCCATCATCAACATTTTGTTTGTCCAGGCCATAATTTCTGAACTACAACCATAACGATATGTATTGTCACTAGACAGTGTGTCATCATCATAATGAGGTCTGTACCCTCAAGGTAAAAGTCACGGATGCCACAGATCAGGTTACAGTCAAGAAAACTGATATTTTGCTATCATTATTGCCTGGTCCATATAATTTGTTCCAATGGCAGATCTTGTTCATTCTCGGCAAAATTACTGCTCATGACTCAAAGGTGTGTTGCGACTTTGATCCAAGGTCATATCATCAAGGTCAAGGTCACATACAGAAAAACTTGGATATTGTTATACAGCCCTTGTCCGGTCCATATAACTTGATATGATTGACAGATCCTATTCATACCTGGTACAATTATTGCTGAAGACTCAAAAGTTTGTCATGACTTTGATCTGAGGTCATACCATCAAGGTCAAGGTCACAGATAGCAAAACCTTTATACTATTATACAGCCCTTGTCTGGTCTGTATAATTGAATCTATGTGACAGATCTTGTTCATACTTCACACGCTTGTTACCCATAATCTAACATTGTGTCATGACCTTGACACATTGTCATATCATGAAGATTAAGGTCACAGGCAGTAATACTTGGATTTTTGTCTTGTATTTAGTGTAAAAGCCCCTAAAAGCAGTGACCCTAGATGGAGCTGTCTAGGCCTCTTGTTATTTATCACGACTTCTATGATTTGCTAATTGAAACAATGGGAGCATAGTTGCTCAGTGGTTATGGCACTGAACTTCAAACCGAGAGGTTCACGGTTTGATCCCTACCAGGGGTTACTGTGTTGTGTCACTGTGCAAAGCACTTAATCCTAATTGGCCACTTGGGGGGCATGATGACGATGTGAACTAAGATGTATTGCATGTCAATGGTGCATCTGTCAACCAATGCTAACCTTGGTTGTGTGGAGTTTGCACGTTGTGGAGTCTGACAGGTTAATGGTGGAAGTGTTGTGAAAATTTTGCACTAATCTGTACCAAAAGAAAATCTTTAAAAATTATGAGCTTTGCTTTAACCCTTTACCTAACGAACTGCCTGCATCCGTCCGCGTAATATGCAAATTGAGCAGTTGAAAAAATTAAACTTTTCAAAATATTTCAACAAAACCATATCATGTGACCCCTTATTGGAACGAGCTCATTGAGCTCGTTTCAATGAAGGGTCACATGATATGGTTTTGTTGAAATATTTTTAAAAGTTTTAAAAATTATATTTAAAATAATAAATTTTGATATCGCCTGCGTTGGGTAAAGGGTTAAAAGATAGTTGTCCGTCATATAAAATCTGATCTACTTGAAAATGAGCAGTGCAAACTTGAAAAAATTACCAACTCACAGGCTTGGCAATTTCAGGAGAGCGATTTTTTAGCTCTCCTTACTGCCCTCCTGAAAGAATTAAGGAGAGCGAAAAATTGCCCTCCTAAATATTTTGGTCTGGGATGATTGAGATTACATGTATTATGCTCACATTAAATTTTTGTTGTAAAGCAAAAATGTAATTTAACTTCGAAGTCACATAACATCACGTAATTTCATTTTGAAAGTGGTTTAGTGTTAAAAGTTAATGGCTGCAACCATACCCAAACACAGTTGCAACCATTTGAAGCAAAATGGGTCACAGCAATATTTTTTTTCTGTCAGTTTCAAGTTCAACAACTGACATCACAGTTTGAGGGGTAATTATTCAAGGAATATTGACACTATAATATACTACCATTACTACTATCCTGTCACTTGAAGCACTTGCACCAGGATGTGACTGTAGATTCAAGCAGACCTGTTTCTTGGACAACAGGTCTGGGTACAAACACACACAGGTCTTGTCAAGTGTGTGTTCGGTTGTTGAGTGAGACATCTAGATGTCTAAGAGATTCCGCTTTACCTTAGTAAAGTTAATAAAATCACTGATGTAGTCTGTTGGTTTCAGTTTCAATGAGTTCGTTCAACTGGATACTTAAAATGCTGTGTAAAGCTAATTGCTCTCCTAAGTTGATTGAGGAGAGCGATTTTTTGCCCTCCTGCACTTTTTAGAATGCCAGGCCTGAACTCAAGATATGTGATCGATATAGAATGTTTATAGAGAAGCAAATTACTAATTCCGAAAAAATGCCTAAAAAGTTAAAAAATTTATAGTAATTTATATATTTTTTATACTTACCAATGACCCAGACATAGCTGGTGCTAACTCTTAAAATACTAGGGCCAAACACAAATTTTGCCCCCCAATCCCCCAAATTTGCATCTAAAACCAAAAGAAATCATGTCCTAAAGGTCCTCCATACTTTGCCCTCACTGCGCATGTGCAGTGTCAAGGACGTCCCGAAATTGGCGCCAATTATCATTCTTACAAGCAGTGCCTGGTCAGCGCTATGTACTCAGCAGGGAGGAATGAGTTCCCAACTCCTGGGAGGGCCATCCCCATCTGGGTCATTGGTAAGTATAAAAAATATATAAATTACTATAAATTTTTTAACATTTTTATACTGTACCAATGACCCAGACATAGCTGAATAGTAAAAAGGCTGGAGGGCCTAGGACATAGAGGAAAATCCAATAAGCTCAACTATATAAATAGAGTCAACCCCTAGAGGAGAAAAGGAGTATTAGGCTTTACATGTGTCTTTCTTATTTTATGATAAATTAGAAAGACACAACACCCTCCATAATTGAGCATAATAACATTCATGTTCTCTGTTAACATCCAGTATAACCCCTTATACTAATTATTTTTAAAGTAAGCCAATAAATAAAGTTAGTCCAGAGAATTGAGACTCTTTATATTCTCTTAAAAGTGTCCGAGGATTGTATATTAACGCCTGTTTGACACGTGAC
The DNA here is from genome assembly GCA_031216915.1 of Pictodentalium vernedei. Taxonomy (NCBI): domain Eukaryota; kingdom Metazoa; phylum Mollusca; class Scaphopoda; order Dentaliida; family Dentaliidae; genus Pictodentalium; species Pictodentalium vernedei. The sequence continues at coordinate 217,358,968 of CM062297.1, forward strand.
ATATACAAATGCTTCACACCGAGCTACACTTTAAAAATATGACATGAATGAATTTTTAACATTAATATTAAAGTGTCGGAACAGAAAGCCTGCATAACTATAGTTGCAACTGTTTAGTGGACGACATTCTGAGCAACAGATAAGGGACCTAAACAATGCAGGTCTCCAGAAATGGACTCAATATTTCTGAGATAAAAATTCGTGAATGTGGATGGCTGAGACCAATATGCAGCCTTCATTAAATATGTAATAGCAACACTATTTGCATAAGCCCAAGATGTAGAAAGAGCTCTTACTTCATGAGCCAAAATCTTAAGCACAGACAGCTGAGGTGAAGATAGATTATCATAAGCAGTACGGATAGTTAATTGAATCCATCTAGCAATAGAATGGACCGAAATGTCCTTTCTATTAGGCATCAGAGACAGAAAGAAGCGTTTCCGTCCCTTCCTGATAAACTGAGATCTTTGTTTATAAATACGTAAAGCTCTAACAGGACAGAGTAAAGGCCTACGCCCGTCTGAAGACGGAAGGGCCTTAATAACAATAGGTTCCGGATATTTATTAGGAGCCTGGTTCTTAGCTAAAAAACCAACATTAGTAGTAAAGGTAATAGTGTTCCCGACACTACAATAGTGAGAATCGTCCACCAATAGTGCATGAAGCTCACTGACTCTTCTAGCAGAAGAGAAAGCTAAGAGAAATGCTGTCTTATAAGACAAGAATTTGAAATCTACTGTCCCAAGAGGTTCAAATGGCTTCTCTTTCAGTTTAAGAAGAACCCAAGCTAAATTCCATTTGGAAATTAATCTAAGAGTTCTGGGTCTATTTATCGAGAAGTTTCTAACTAATTTAGATAAAGAGACATTAGATCCAATTTGTAAACTATCATGGTGTGCATAGGTATCAGATAACATAGACCTATAACCTTTAATAGTAACAGGCTGCAGTTTGATCTCATCCAACAAGTATACTAGAAAGTTTGCAATGTCTGGTATGGAGGGATCAAAAATATCAACAGCACGATCCCTACACCAACGACGAAAGACCTTCCACTTAGCCGCATAGTTTAGCGAAGAGGAGGTCCTCCTACAGTTAGAAATCGCGTCCACTGCTCGTCCTGTAAAAGGAGGACCGCACAACGGAAATACGTGAAGGTTGAGACCTTGCGGGTTGTGATGAAGTTGACGCGATTTCCCCTGCGAAAGAAGATCCTCTCATGGAGGAAGTTTTCGTGGTAAGTCCCACAGCAGACACCTGAGTAGATTTATCCACGGTCTCTGTGGAGACAGAGATGCTACCAACGGAATTTTGCATTGAGATTGTTTTATCTTTAGCAATATTTGCTGAATTAACGGCGCTGGAGGATACGCATATCCTATCATTCCGTCCCACGAGATCGATAGAGCGTCTACTGCATATGCTCGGGGATCCGGACATGGTGACACATACGTCTGCAACTGATTGTTGAGATGCGTCGCAAATAAGTCTATCATTGGCCGTTCCCATTGGTAGCAAATCTGATTGAATACCTGTTTGTTGAGAGTCCATTCTGACGGCAACAAGTGACCCTTCCGTGAAAGGGAGTCTGCTAATACATTCAGACGACCCGGAATATGACGGACCGAAAGTAGAACTTGGTGTTCTAGAACAAACAGAAGGATTCTTTCCGTTAAAATGAATAACGGAAAGGAATGAGTGCCTCCCTGATTCCGGATATACGCCACTACTGTCGTATTGTCGGACAGGATTTGGACATGTGCTTTCTGAATAATGTTCATCCAATGACGTAATGCAAGCCAAATTGACATCATTTCCTTGATGTTTATGTGCTTGCTTAGAAACTGCGGATCCCAAAGACCCTGGCACTTCGAATCCATTGGGATCAATGTTGCACCCCAACCTGTTTGACTGGCATCCGTCATAATCGTAAAACCCGGATCCGGCAACTGCAGTAGAACTCCCTGAGTCAACCACTGAATGTTTGCCCAAGTCTGAATCTCTTGTTTCACTTGATTTGACAAGAGAACGTCTATATCGAGCGAATGAATCTTTACACTCCAATTCTGAGTCAAGAAAATTTGGAGAGGACGAGTGCGCAACCACCCCATCGGAATGAGATCCGCAGCGGCTCCGCACAGACCTATCAGTCTCATGAACTCCCTCGCTGTGACTTTGTCTGAGTGAAGACAATAGCGAGCGTAACAACTGATTAACTTCGCTCCGGTTAACGGCAGACGAACGAGATTGTTGTGCGTCTCAAAGCTCATTCCCAGATGAGTGAATGACTTGGATAGCACCAGATCCGACTTCTCCTCGTTTATAATAAAACCGAGACGTCGGAGTAATAGAAGCAGATTCTGCACATCGTTCTGAAGCGTTAACTCGTTGCCGTACCTCTGAAGAATGTCGTCAGGTAGGCCGACGTTACCGCAGACGAATGAGCTCGGAAATGTATCATTACCGAGTTCATTATTCGAGTGAAAGCCCAGGGCGCTAGGTTCAAACCGAAGCACATCGCCCGAAATTGATAAACAACTCCTAGGACTGCGAAGCGTAGATACTTTCTGAATGTCTGATGTACCATGACGTGAAAGTACACATCTCTGAGATCTATGCTTGTAGCATAGTCGTTCACCCGAATACTCGCTCTGACCGATCGAATCGTCTCCATATAGAACTTCGGAGCGATGATCAGCTTGTTTATCCAGCTCAGATCTATGACTGGACGGAACGAGCCGTCTGGTTTCGGAACCAGAAACAGATGGCTGTAGAAACCTGGTGATTCCTGGTCTTCTACGACCTCTACCACGTTCTTCATCAGAAGAGACTGTACTTCTGATAAAAGAGCATCTCTTTTCTGCGGATTTGACGGAAGCTGAGTCCATTTTGGACTTCGAGTTAATGGAGGCTTTCGTTTGAAGGATATTCTTAGTCCTTCCGAAATTACCCCTCGGACCCAGGGGTCGTCCGTAATCGACGCCCACTCGTTTGTAAAACTTGATAACCTTCCGCCCACCGGAACACGATAGAGGTTCAAACCATCACCTCCTGGGCCTGCGGAAGGAGAAACTACGTCCTCCACGACCCGCACCTCGTCCCGTCGACCTCGGGACATCAGACTGGTTGTCTCGGCACGAATAACGTCCCGTACGAGAGTCGCTGCCTTGACGGTCTCTAGAATAAGACCTAGAGGATGTATAAGAACCTCTATAGGAACTTCTCTTGGGCGTACTTGTCCAAGAAGTGCCGGTCTTACTCTTTTCTGCTGTATCCGACTTTTTGGAAGCGGATTTAAAAAGCAGAGAATCCGAAGCTTTCTTAGTTATCTTATCATAAATTGCCGAAAGCTTGCCGTCGAAGAGAAGCTCTCCGGAGACCGAAGTGACTCTGAGAGAGTTCTTCACCTTACTATCCACAGGCGTGGATGTAGCTAGGGCTGTGTCACGTCTAACCAACTCCAGGTTTGCCACTGAAAGGGCAGAGTTATACGTGGAATAAGCTACTGCCCTTGAAAGAAGTCTTAATAAGGATTGTATATCCTGGAAATCTTTCCCTTGAAGACGCAATGATAACTCCTTAGTAAGGTGGTCTGCGTATGATAAAGTGTCTAAGCTTGCTCTGTTAGACGTTATTGTCGTTTCTAACGTCGCGGTTGGAATAGACATAGACGACGGTAATGACAATTCCAAGTCTTCCGCCTCATCGTCTAGACGCAGAGGAACTCTCGGTATGCCCTGTCCTGCCGTTTCGAATTTATTCCTTGAATTGATGAAAGGCAGATTGAGAGCATTAGCGGACAAGAAACCAGCCTTGCCTGTTTTGGAAGCAAGCTTATAGATAGCGTCGTTCAATAATTCGAATGTTTTTGTGACATTATTGGACTGTGTCGGAAACTCAGGGACGATGTCTCTGAACCGATCAAAGAATTCTGTGTCCAATGACGCTATCAGTCTCCTATCCGGCATCGCAGCAGTCTGGCCCGACGGAACAACTTGTGGAAGGTAATACCGGATGAAATCTACGGCAGCTTTATGTTGTTCCGAAAGGGATAGCTCCAAATCCTCGGTATCCCTTTCGCCATCCTGTCGGACCCCCTGATGTTCTCGGTCGTCCGTCCCCGATGCTTCGGCGGAGCGTACCGACCCAGCGCCGTCGGATAATTCTTGATCCGACATAGATTCTGTCGTTTGCTGGGATGCTGCGATAATTTGTGCTATTTGGGATAGCACGTCCATCACTGAGGCCTGTGGAGTAGCGGTCTTACGCTGCTTAGCCGCTGGAAGCTCCGTGTATACTGACTCCTGCATACTTCTCTAATGCGAACGTCCAGAGTCTACAGGCCTCTTGTCCCTGGCTACCGGATGGCGTGACCTGGTTGCCGTGGAATCCCTGATTGGCAAAGCTGGCTGGATATCCGTGGTCACGTAGCCAAGGTGCGGTCGTGTGCGCTGCTGAGAGGATGAGGAAGCCTTTTGGACAGTCTCTCCGGACTGTCTATATAACGGAGTGTCCCGAGCGGCGGACGTATGCTCCGAATGCGAAACATTTTGTACCACAACATCTGGTCCCAGATGTTGTTGTACGAGAGAGGGGTCTCTCTCGCTCGCAGCCCGGATGGACCTGGACGAGCTAGGAACCGGACTACTAGGCTTCCTCCGTTCTCTCCTCTTATCCGCCGTCACTGGGTGTGCACCTAGAATATTTATAGTGCTCGCATCACCCAAATCTCCTTCCTGGACCGCAACGGACGAACCCGGCTGCTGAACCATTCGATGAATGGACGCTACACCGGGCGAGCTAGCAGACGTCAATGCCGTTGATCCTACTAGGGACCTCTTAGGCAATTGGCGTATCTCCATGAGCACTTTTGCCGCTAGCTCTTCATTTAATTGTGACGACGGAGGCACACTATTGGAAGACATCACGGAAACATCACCCTGTTCTTGTTCCTCTGAAATAGAGATTGATAAACTAGAGTGACCCTGCGGAGAAAGGACCGGCATGGCCCTTTCCTCGCTAACAACATACCGTGACACACGTTTCCAATGTTTGTCATCCCAATATTCACATACTGAACAGGAGTTAGTGCGAGTACACTGACTACAATTAATACAATGATCATGAAAGTCAGAGGAAGATTTCCTCTTATTACAATTTGAACAATATCCTTTCATTGTGAAAAGAATACAAAAAGTCCTAGTACTCACACGAACCCCTGCAAACAAAGATACATAATAACATGATCCATTAACATAGAAAAAATAATTGAAATAAAAAAAAAAAATTTTGAAAAAATATTTTTTCAGCAAAGGCCAAGTTTCTGAAAAGTAACATTGAGACCCAATGGATCCCAAGCCTAAGTGTGGACAAAAATTTCAAAAATATTTTAAAAATTAATGCAACACTTACGAATAATAATAATGTATCTTGTAATGAATTAAACTAGAACAAAGACAAAAAATCCCCCTCCACAGAGACTGTTGCCAATGTAAACAAGAAGTGTATAAACACCAGAAACATGACTCCAGGCACTGATAACCCTGGCCCGAAATCAGTTACCAATAATACACTATCTGATGCAAAACAGAGACTTCCAGGGAAGAAACTGCAGAACATCAGATGGTAGATGCAGAACACTACGCCTAAACACCCATGGGTGAGAACGTAAACATGGGGAAAAGAACAGAATTCATTCTGTTACCCAGCTAAATCTCCCAAGAAATTTTAGTAATAATATTACTCAAAAATATGCCAAAAGCATGGGAGAATAGCAAGGGGGGACTTAAAGGAAAAGGAGAGAGGAAACACTGAACAAGCAGTGAAACTTAATAGCAAGAATGACAACAACAGGCCCATGCCTCGAAAATAGGCAACTTAACATAATTTCATTAAAAAATTTTAAGTTACAGCCCTGAATATTTTCTGTCACTCATTTCTCCTCTCCTCCTTCTATATCCACTTTAGATCCACCATTTCTCTAATATTTATGTGTCTGGCATCATTTAAACTGAGATTTACAAGCACAAATATCAGTCAGATGTGAACTGATGAAGGGCCAAACAAAGAATGATAATTGTTGCCAATTTCGGGACGTCCTTGACACTGTGCATGCGCAGTGAGGGCAAAGTATGGAGGACCTTTAGGACATGATTTCTTTTGGTTTTAGATGCAAATTTTGGGGATTGGGGGGCAAAATTTGTGTTTGGTCCTAGTATTTTAAGAGTTAGCACCAGCTATGTCTGGGTCATTGGTACAGTATAAAAATATTTATACATTGTATTACTGAAAGAGTGATGCAAAGATAAGATCAGTAGCTAATTTTGTAAGCTTTGCACAGATATGTTTTACATATCAAATGTGTTTTTGTTAGTTCCATAGAAGGAACTGTGTACATCCAACAAACTTAAATTGATTTGATCCACTATCGGTTTGACATCTTTCAGAGGAGCTTTCGGTGCTGGAGGACAGGCATATAAATGTCTCTGTCTATATCTCTTGCATGGCCCATACGTTCAAAGAAACTCTTCATCATACCTTCTCTGACACCATCAAGTCCCCAGAAAAAGGTTGGTTGATTTGTGTCTTATATTTGCTGCAGTGATAAGACGGATGCCCAACCTTTACAAATGTTGACTATGGATTTTTGAGAATAGCACTGACCATTACATTAGGTAAAGGGTTAAATAATATAATTATCGTTAATAATGAAAAGTAATAAATAGAGTAATCGCTTGACTGGACTGGCAGCATGAAATAATTCATTCGAGGCGAGGGAATATATTGTAAAACACTTGTTCGTGTTTGCACAACGTCCCTTACCTCTCATGAATTATTTATAATAATAATAATAGCACTTCTATAGCGCTCTATCCCCACTGAAAAGGTAGGCTCAAAGCGCTTCATAAAATAAGTAACGAGCTGCAGACTGAATGAAAGTGTCAATGACACTGTAGCTTAACTTGTGTGTTGTGTTTGATGAAAAGGATAATGTTCAATGTTTATGAAAGGATTATGAAATAAGACAAGAATTGTGATAATTGGGAATATGTTCATTTCTGTTACCTGTATGCTATGTTTTTGATAAAAAATAATATGAGGTGTACACTGTACTAAAGAGCTGCGAGGTGGGTTAATATGACCTCACAGTTAAAGTATGTGGCCCTCACAGTTAACGTATATCAACGAAAGTTCCCAAGTTACAGTGAAATTATTCCAAAACGAGTTATCCTATCAAGTTACATTGAAATCCCTTCATAAATATGGCCTGAAGACTGTGCTAAAGGTTTTCGGGCTTTGGGACCCTGGAGCCGTCAGTTTCCCAATTGCGTGAAAAGGGGACATTCTCATCTAGACATTATATGAAAAGGATAATGTTCAATGTTTATGAAAGGATTATGAAATAAGACAAGAATTGTGATAATTGGGTATATGTTCATTTCTGTTCCCTGTATGCTATGTTTTTGATAAAAAATAATATGAGGTATACACTGTACTAAAGAGCTGAGGGGTGGGTTAATATGACCTCACAGTTAATGTATGTGGCCCTCACAGTTAACGTATATCAACGAAAGTTACCAAGTTACAGTGAAATTATTCCAAAACGAGTCAACCTACCAAGTTACAATGAAATCCCTTCATAAATATGACCTGTAGACTGTGCTAAAAGTTTTTGGGCTTTGGGCTTGGGCAGCCATCATGGTTGAATGATCGCAACCAAAAGGGGACATTCTCATCTGGGCATCGTCTGGAGTGATCCTACAATGTTACAATGAAATCCCTTTATAAATATGACCTGTAGACTGTGCTCAAGGTTTTCGAGCTTCGGGCCCCTGAAGCCGTCACAGTTGACCAATCACGACCGAAAGGGGATGTCATCATCTAGGCATTATATGGAGTCAAACTAACAGGTTACAATGAAATTCTTCCATAAATATGACCTATATACTATGCTAAAGGTTTTGGGGTTTTGGGCTCGGGCAGCCATCAAGGCTAAATGATTGTGACCAAAAGGGGACATGCTCATCTAGACATTATTTGGAGTCATCCTACCAAGGTACAATGAAATCCCTTCATAAATATGACTTGTAGACTGTTCTAAAGATTTTTGGGCTTCAGGCCCCTGTAGCTGTCACAGTTGCCCAATCGTGTCCAAAAGGGGACGTTATCATCTAGACATTATATAAAGTCAAACCTACCAAGTTACAATGAAATCCCTTCATAAATATGACCTGTAGACTGAGCTAAAGGTGAATTGGGCTTCGGGCTCGGGCAGCCATAATGGTTGAATGATCGCAACCAAAAGGGGACATTCTCATCTGGGCATCATCTGGAGTGATCCTACGAGGTTACAATGAAATACCTTCATAAATATGACCTGTAGACTGTGCTCAAGATTTTCGGGCTTCGGGCACCCGTAGCCATCACAGTTGACCAATCATGACCAAAAGGGGATGTCATCATCTAGGCATTATATGGAGTCAACCTAACAAGTTACAATGAAATCCTTCCATAAATACGACCTGTAGAATATGCTAAAGGTCTTTGGGCTCGGGCAGCCATAAAGGCTGAATGATTGCGACCTAAACGGGATGTTCTCATCTAGACATTATTTGGAGTCATCCTACCAAGGTACAATGAAATCCCTTCATAATTATGACCTGTAGACTGTGCTAAAGGTTTTCGGGCTTCGGGCCCCTGTAGCCGTCACAGTTGCCCAATCGTGTCCAAAAGGGGACGTTCTCATCTAGACATTATATGAAGTCAACCTACCAAGTTACAATGAAATCCCTTGTTAAATATGACCTGTAGACTGTGCTAAAGGTTTTCGGGCTTCGGGCTCGGGCAGCCATCATGGTTGAATGATCACAACCAAAGGGGACAATCTCATCTGGGCATCATCTGGAGTGATCCTACGAAGTTACACTGAAATCCCTTTATAAATATGACGGGCTTCAGGCACCTGTAGCCATCACAGTTGACCAATCACGACCAAAAGGGGATGTCATCATCTAGGCATAATATGGAGTCAACCTAACAGGTTACAATGAAATCCTTCCATAAATATGACCAATAGACTATGCTAAAGGTTTTGGGGTTTTGGGTTCGGGCACCCATCAAGGCTGAATGATCACGGCCAAAATGGGACGTTCTCATCTAGACATTATTTGGAGTCATCCTACCAAGTTACAATGAAATCCCTTCATAAATATGACCTGTAGACAGTGCTAAAGGTTTTCGGGCTTCGGGCCCCTGTAGCCGTCACAGTTGCCCAATCAGGACCAAAAGGTGACTTTCTCATCTAGACATTGTATGAAGTCAACCCACCAAGTTACAATGAAATTCCTCAATAAATATGACCTGTAGACTGTGCTAAAGGTTTTCGGGTTTTGGGCTCAGGCAGTCGTCACGGTTGGCAGATCACGCCCAAACGGGGAAATTCTCATCTAGAGATCATAAGGAGTCATCCTACCAAGTTACAATGAAATCCCTCCATATTAAACATGACCTGCAGACTGTGCTAAAAGTTTTTGGGTTTCGGGCTTGGGCAGGCATCAGGGTTGATAGATCATGCCCAAAAGGGGACGTTCTCATCTAGGCATTATACAGAGGCATCCTACCAAGTTACAATGAAATCCCTTCATAAATATGACCTGTAGACTGTGCTAATGGTTTTCGGGTTTTGGGCTCGAGGGGACGTTCTCATCTAGACATGACCCCAAACCTGCATATGAAATTTCGTGACGAGCAGACAAGAACTGCGGGGTGTAGCCCGTGCTAAAGGAAAATGTGCACAGACTCACAGACTAACAGACTTCCGCACGTGTGATGGCAATAGCTTATCTTGACTATGTCAAGTTAAGCTAAAAATGAAAAGAAACAAATTATGTTTTTAAGTGCCAAATGAGTCTATAAATAGGGATGTTTTCAGGCACTTTTTAAAACCCTGAACGGATGTACTGTGTCGAATATGGAACGGTAGGCTGTTCCAGATTTCAGGTGCCTGAAAACAGAAGGCCCATTGTCCCCAGTGTTTTAAGTTCATTTTTTGACAGGTAAGAATTCTATTATCAGCACTGGAGTGCAGCGAGTGTGTTGGTGTGTATGCTTTAAGGTGTGTAGAAAGGTAGACTGGGAGGTTATCACTGAAGTATTTAAATACTAAAAGGGCAATTTTGTATTCGATTCTAGCCTTGACTGGGAGCCAGAGGAGCTTTTTCAGCAAAGATGTTACATGGTCCCTTTTGGCCTTACGGAATATTAGTTTAGCAGCGTGGTTTTGAATCTTTTGAAATCGGTTGAGCTGCTTCAATGTCAAGCCAGCTAACAAAGAGTTACAATAATCAAGTTTAGATAAGACAAAACAACAGACAAGTTGTGCAGTTGTCTTTTCTGTAAAAAGATGACGAATGGCACTTATTCTTCTAAGCTCTAGGTACGAAGAGCGACAGATGTGTCCAACTTGCTCATTCATTGTTAAGCCAGAGTCAATATGAACCCCAAGGTTCTTAACACAGTTTCTGAAAGGGATGACTGAGTTACCGACTGCAAATATTTCACGTAACCAGTCCAGTCAAGGGATTACTCTCTATTTATTTAGTATCTCCCATGTCCTTTCCATCTGTGACAAGAAGCATATGTGAGCTTCTTGAATTTCATTCAATGATAGTGAGTCCTGACTAGTGCTGAAATTATTAGCTATTTTCGAAGGTCGACTAGTCGCCGGTAGTAATAGACTTAAAGTCGACTAGTCGGCCCGTTTTGCTACAAAAATACAAGATTACTTACCAAGTGTTAAAAAAAATGCATTGTTTTTCAGTGAAACGCTACAACTTATTTCGACACGTCCTGTTATTTGCAAATTGGCAAGTGATCTGATATGAAGGTTTGTTGACATGTCACCTCCCACCCACCTCCGATCTGCACCTATGCTTGAATGTATGATAAATGCCAGGTATATTTCTCAGTTGTGGAGAATATTTATGAGATCAAAAACTTTTAAAACAAATACAGAAGGGGATATATTGATATTCATTTCTTAGAAAATTACCCCTACTATTTTGAAATGTTTCATTCACACGGGGCAGTTCAAGAGTTATTTTTACGCTGTATGTCATTTCCTGTGAAGCGTCACAGACCACGTGGTACACCTCCGTCTCTCTTCAGAAATGGAATCCACATTGTGCATTTTGAGTTTCCTGTCACTTCGGCGGTTTCAATTAAAAGTTAAAAAATTTATAGTAATTTATATATTTTTTATACTTACCAATGACCCAGACTTAGCTGGTGCTAACTCTAACAAAACCAGGGCCAAACACAAATTTTGCCCCCCAATCCCCAAAATTTGCATCCAAAACAAAAAGAAATCATGTCCTAAAGGACCTCCATACTACGCCTCTACTGCGCATGCGCAGTGATGCAGACGTCCCGAAATTGGCGCCAATTATCATTCTTACTGGCAGTGCCTGGTCAGCGCTATGTACTCAGCGGGGAGGCAAGAGTTCCCAACTCCAGGGAGGGCCATCCCGTCTGGGTCATTGGTAAGTATAAAAAATATATAAATTACTATAAATTTTTTAACATTTTTATACTGTACCAATGACCCAGACTTAGCTGAATAGTAAACAGGCTGGAGGGCCTAGGACATAGAGGAAAATCCAATAAGCTCAACTATGTAGTAAAGAGGTAACCCCTTAAGGAGAAAAGGAGTATTAGGCTTTACATGTATCTTTCTTATTTAATATTAAATTAGAAAGAGACACTACCCTTAATAATTGAGCACAATAACATTCATGTTCTCAATTAACATCCAGTATAACCCTTATACTAATTATTTTTAAAGCAAGCCAATAAATAAAGTAGTCCAGAGAATTGAGACTCTTTATAGTCATTTAAAAGTGTCCGAGTATTGTATATTAAAGCCCGTTTGACACTTGACATATACAAATGCTTCACACCGAGCTACACTTTAAAAATAAGACATGAATGAATTTAAACATTAATATTACACTTTAAAACCATCCCGGAAGCGACTCAGAAATACTGACTTGGAGGACATTCCCTTGCTTTTCACTATAAAGCAGGTGACCCAAGGGAACACCCGCCCCCCCCCCCCCCCCCCCCCCCTTCCCCTTGCCCTGGGTCAAATAGCCCAGAGCGAAGAGGGCAGCCGGACGGAGTCACTGCCAGAACAGAAAGCCTGCATAACTATAGTTGCAACTGTTTAGTGGACGACATTCTGAGCAACAGATAACGGACCTAAACAATGCAGGTCTCCAGAAATGGACTCAATATTTCTGAGATAAAAATTCGTAAATGTGGATGGCTGAGACCAATAAGCAGCCTTCATTAAATCTGTAATAGCAACACTATTAGCATAAGCCCAGGAAGTAGAAAGAGCTCTTACTTCATGAGCAGAAATCTTAAGCACAGACTGCTGAGAAGAAGATAAATCTTCATAAGCAGTACGGATAGTTAACTGAATCCATCTAGCAATAGAATGGACTGAAATGTCCTTTCTATTAGGCATCAAAGACAGAAAGAAACGTTTCCGTCCCTTTCTGATAAACTGAGATCTCTGTTTATAGATACGTAATGCTCTAACAGGACAGAGTAAAGGCCTACGCCCGTCTTAAGACGGAAGAGCCTTAATAACAATAGGTTCCGGATATTTATTAGGAGCCTGATTCTTAGCTAAAAAACCCACATTAGTAGTGAAGGTGATAGTGTTCCCAACACTACGATAATGAGAATCATCCACCGATAGTGCATGAAGCTCACTGACTCTTCTAGCAGAAGAGAAAGCTAAGAGAAAAGCTGTCTTATAAGATAAGAATTTGAAATCTACTGTCCCAAGAGGTTCAAATGGCTTTTCCTTCAATTTAAGAAGAACCCAAGCTAAATTCCACTTAGGAATTAATCTAAGAGTTCTGGGTCTATTTATCGAAAAGTTTCTAACCAACTTCGATAAAGAGACATTAGATCCAATTTGTAAACTATCATGATGTGCATAGGTATCAGATAACATAGATCTATAACCCTTTATAGTAACAGGCTGCAGTTTGATTTCGTCAAACAAGTATACTAGAAAGTTTGCAATGTCTGGTATAGAGGGATCGAATATATCTACAGAATGATCCCTACACCAACGACGAAAAACCTTCCACTTAGCCGCATAGTTTAGCGAAGAGGAGGTCCTCCTACAGTTAGAAATTGCGTCCACTGCTCGTCCTGTAAAGTGCTTGCCATGCAAGAAGGACCGCACAACGGAAAAACGTGAAGGTTGAGACCTTGCGGGTTGTGATGGAGTTGGCGCAATTTCCCCTGCGAAAGAAGATCCTCCCGTGGAGGAAGCTTCCGCGGCAGGTCCCACAACAGACACCTGAGTAGATTTATCCACGGTCTCTGTGGCGACAGAGATGCTACCAACAGAATCTTGCACTGAGATTGTTTTATCTTTAGCAATACTTGTTGAATTAACGGCGCTGGAGGATACGCATATCCTATCATTCCGTCCCAAGGGATCGACAGAGCGTCTACTGCAAATGCTCTTGGATCCGGACACGGAGACACATACGTCTGCAACTGATTGTTGAGATGTGTCGCAAATAAGTCTATCATTGGCCGTTCCCATTGGTAGCAAATCTGATTGAATACTTGTTTGTTGAGAGTCCACTCCGACGGCAACAAGCGACCCTTTCGTGAAAGGGAGTCTGCTAGCACATTCAGACGACCCGGTATGTGACGGACCGAAAGAAGAACGTGATGTTCTAACGCAAACAGAAGGATTCTTTCCGTTAGATTGAACAACGGAACTGAATGAGTGCCTCCCTGATTCTGTATATACGCCACTACTGTCGTATTGTCGGATAGGATTTGGACATGAGCATCGTGAATAATGTCCATCCAGTGACGTAACGCAAGCCAAATTGACATCATTTCCTTGATGTTTATGTGCTTGCACAGGAATTGCGGATCCCAAAGACCCTGGCATCTCGAATCCGTTGGGATTAATGATGCACCCCAACCTGTTTGACTGGCATCCGTCATAACGGTAAAACTCGGATCCGGCAACTGCAGCGGAACTCCTTGAGTTAACCACTGAATGTTTGCCCAAGTCTGAATCTCTTGTTTCACTTGATCTGACAAGAGAACGTCTACATCGAGCGAATGAATTTTCACACTCCAATTCTGAGTCAGGAAAATTTGAAGAGGACGTGTGCGTAACCGCCCCATCGGAATGAGATCCGCGGCGGCTCCGCACAGACCTATCAGTTTCATAAATTCTCTCGCCGTGACTTTGTCTGCGTGCAGACAATAGCGAGCGTAACAACTGACTAATTTCGCTCTGGTTAACGGCAGACGCACGAGATTGTTGTGCGTCTCGAAGCTCATTCCCAGATGAGTGAATGACTTGGACGGCACCAGATCCGACTTCTCCTCGTTTACTATAAAACCGAGACGTCGGAGCAATAGAAGAAGATTCTGAACATCGTTCTGAAGCGTTAACTCGTTGCCGTACCTCTGAAGAATGTCGTCCAGGTAGGCCGACGTTACCGCAGACGAATGAGCTCGGAAGTAGATCATTACCGAGTTCATTACCCGAGTGAAAGCCCAGGGTGCTAGATTCAATCCGAAGCACATCGCCCGGAATTGATACACCACTCCTAGGACTGCGAAGCGTAGATACTTTCGGAATGTCGGATGTACCATGACGTGAAAGTACGCATCTTTGAGATCTATGCTCGTTGCATAATCGTTCACCCGAATACTCGCTCTGACCGATCGAATCATCTCCATATAAAACTTCGGAGCGACGATCAGCTTGTTTATCCAGCTCAAATCTATGACTGGATGGAACGAGCTGTCTGGTTTCGGAACCAGAAACAGATGGCTGTAGAATCCCGGAGATTCCTGGTTTTCTACAACCTCTACCGCGTTCTTCATTAAAAGAGACTGCACCTCTGATAACAGAGCATCTCTTTTCTGCGGATTTGACGGAAGATGAGTCCACTTTGGACTTCGAGTTAATGGAGGCTTTCGTTTGAAGGATATCTTTAGACCTTCCGAAGTCACTCCTCTCACCCAAGGGTCGTCCGTAATCGACGCCCATTCTTGTGAAAAGCTCGACAACCTTCCGCCAACCTGAACGCGATAGAGGTTTAAGCCATCACCTCCTGGACCTGCGAGGCCTGCGGTAGGAGAAACCACGTCTTCCACGACACGCACCTCGCCCCGTCGACCTCGGGGCGTCCGACCGATTGTCCCGGCCTGAAGGACGTCCCGAACGAGAGTCGCTATCCTGACGGTCTCTCGAAGACCAAGAGGACGCACCGGAACCTCTATAGGAACCTCTCTTGGGCGCATTAGACCCAGAAGTGCCTGTCTTATTCGTGTCTGCTGTATCCGACTTCTTAGGAGCAGATTTGAACAACAGAGAATCCTTAGCTTTCTTTGTAATTTTATCATAAATAGCGGAAAGCTTGCCGTCAAAGAGAAGTTCTCCTGAGACCGAAGCGACTCTAAGAGAGTTCTTTACCTTAGAATCCACTAGTGTGGATGTAGCTAGGGCTGCGTCACGTCTAACCAACTCCAGATTTGCCACTGAAAGGGCAGAGCTACACGTGGAATAAGCTACTGCCCTTGAAAGAAGTCTTAAAGAGGATTGTATATCCTGAAACTCTTTCCCTTGAAGGCGCAGTGATAACGCCTTAGTAAGGTGATCTGCATAAGATAAGGCATCTAAATTGGCTCTGTTAGACGCAATAGCTGTTTCCAACACCGCGGTTGGAATAGAAGCTGACGACGGTAATGATAGCTCTAAGTCTTCCACCTCGTCGTCCATACGCAGAGGAACTCTCGGTATACCCTGTCCTGCCGTATCGAATTTATTCCTTGCATTAATGAAAGGCAGGTTGAGAGTATTAGCGGACAAGAAACCTGCTTTCCCCGTCCTGGAAGCAAGTTTAAATATAGCGTCGTTCAATAATTCAAATGTTCTTGCAACATTATTGGACTGCGACGGAAACTCGGTAGCGATGTCCCTGAACCACTCAAAAAATTCAGAGTCCAATGACGCTATAATTCTCTTGTCCGGAAGCGCAGCAGTCTGGCCCGACGGAACAACTTGAGGGAGAAAGTGCCGGATGAAGTCCACGGCAGCTTTATGTTGTTCCGAAAGGGATAGCTCCAAGTCATCCGTATCCCTTTCACCATCTGGTCGGACCTCATGATGTTCCCGGTCGTCCGCCCCCGATGCATCGGCGGAGCGTACCGACCCAGCGCCGTCGGATAATTCTCGATCCGACACCGTTTCTGTCGGCTGCTGGGATGCTGCGATAAGCTGTGCTATCTGCACAAGAATGTCCGGCGTCGAGACCTGCGGAGGCGCAGTCTTTCGCTGCTTCGCCGAGGGCAGCTCCGCATCAGATGGCTCCCGCATACTTTTCCTATGCGAACGTCCGGAGTCCATCGGTCTCGAATCCCTGGCTGCCGGATGGTGTGACCTGGTCGCCCAAGAATCCTTGATCGGTGAAGCTGGTAATATATCGGCGGTCACGCAGCCAAGGTGCGGTCGTGTGCGCTGACGAGAAGAGGAAGCCTTAACAGTCTCTGCGGACTGCTTATACAACGGAGCGTCCCGAGCGACGGACGTATGCTCCGCTAAAGACACATTTTGTACCACAACATCTGGTCCCAGATGTTGTTGTACGAGAGAGGGGCCTCTCTCGCTCGTGGCCCGGCTGGACCTGGACGAGCTAGGAACCGGACTCAAAGGCTTCCTCCGTTCTCGCTTACTATCCGCCGTCACTGGGTGTGCATCTATTATGTTTATAGTGCTCGCATCACCCAAAATTTCCTCTTGGACCGCATCGGACGAACCTGGCTGCCGAACCATTCGGTGAATGGACGCTACACCGGGCGAGCTAGCGGACGACATTTGTCTAATCTCCATGAGCACTTTTGCCGCTAGCTCTGAATTCATTTGTGACGACGGACGCACACTTGAGGAAGATAACATGGAAACATCACCCTGTTCTGGTTCCTCTGAAATAGAAACTGAGAGAGTAGAGTGACCTTGCGGAGAAAGAGCCGGCATTGCTCTTTCTCCAGAAACAACATATCGTGACACACGTTTCCAATGTTTCTCATCCCAATGTTCACATATAGGACAGGGATTAATGCGAGAACACTGACTACAATTAATACAATGATCATGAAAGTCAGAGGAAGATTTCTTCCTATTACAATTTGAACAACGTCCCTTCATTGTGAAAGAACAATAAGTCCTAGTTACTCACAAAAACCCCTGACACAAAGATACATAATAACATGATCCATTAATAAATGAAAAAACAATTGCAAAACAAAATAATTTTGAAAAAATATTTTTTCAGCGAAGCCCAAGTTGCTGAAAAGTAACGTTGAGCCCCGATGGCAAAGTGTGGTCAAAAATTTTAAATTTATATTAAATAATTAATGAGACACTTTCGGATAATATAAATGTATCTTATAGTGAGATAAACTACAGCAAAGGCAAACAGCCCCCCTCAAAAAAAGGCTGTTGCCAATGAAAACAAACAGTGTAAAAACACCAGAAAACATGACTCCAGGCACTGAAAAAACTGGCCCGGAATCAGTCATCAATTACACTCTATCTGATGCAAAACAGAGACTCCCAGGGGAGAATCTGTAGAACATCAGATGGAAGATGCAAAACACAAACGTTATACACCCATGGGTGAAAACGTAACTATGGGGAAAATAACAGAAAACATTCTGTAACCAAGCAACTCTCCCAGGAAATTTTAGAAATGAAATTTCTCAAAAATATGCCAAAAGCATGGGAGAATTGCAAGGGGGGACTTTAGAAGGCTAGGGGAGAGGAAACACTGAATAAGCAGTGCAACAATTAGCAAGAATGACAACAAGAGGCCCATGCCTCGAAAATAGGCAACTTAACATAATTTCATCAAAAAATTTTAAGTACAGCCCTGATTATTTTTTGTCACTTTTTTTTCCTCTCCTCCTTCTATCCTCCTTAGAATCACATTTTCTCCAAAAATTACGTGTCTGGCATCCTTTAAACTGAGATTTACAAGCACAAAGATCAGTGAGATGTTGACTGATGAAGGGCCAAACAGAGAATGATAATTGGCGCCAATTTCGGGACGTCTGCGTCACTGCGCATGCGCAGTAGAGGCGTAGTATGGAGGTCCTTTAGGACATGATTTCTTTTTGTTTTGGATGCAAATTTTGGGGATTGGGGGGCAAAATTTGTGTTTGGCCCTGGTTTTGTTAGAGTTAGCACCAGCTAAGTCTGGGTCATTGGTACAGTATAAAAATATAACTTTTCAAATACTTCACGTATGTGATTAAAACTTAGGCACCGTATGTAGATATGTCATAAATACATATCTGTGAAATACTGTGCCAAAACGCAGACTAGTTCTGATATACCAATTCTTCAAATAAAAAAAGATTATAAATTTCACCGAATGACAGAGGATGTAGCACGTGACTGAAGACTTCCAATCAGATGATGTGGATATAAATCATAATACACTAAAATACACTATTTAATTGGCTGAATTCCTATATTATTTTCACTCACATTGCCATATTAGGAAAGAATTATGTTAAATAGGCTTGTTTAAGTAATTCATATTCATGAAGAAATTAAGAAGTTAAAATTCAGCTTCCCATAGAGAGCCAAAATATGAAGACAGGGATTTAATTTGAACAAACTTGAATCTCACCACACTAAGGATGTCAATACTATATAACAAAAGAATTATGAATGTGAAGAATGTCCTTGTTGAACAAAGTGAAAACAAGAACCACATAAGATTACTGCATCTCAAATATTATAAGATCCTGACTAAAATTTAAGTTGCCACAATCAGACCAAAAATGAACCCAGGGACTTGATTGGAACAAACTAGAATCAGCCCCTACCAAGGATACTGCAAGCAAAGTATCAAAACACCCTGACAGGGAGATCTGACAGGAAGATCTGAAATAAGTTTTTAAAGAATATTCCTCATATTGCAAATTAAAATCCGAGCTCCCACAATGAGCTCAAATATGACCCAGACTGAATCTAAGGATACTGCTCATCAAAACATTCTGACTTGTAGATCTGAAGAAGAAGATTGTGAAAGAATATTCTCATATTGCACTAAGTTAAAGTTCCAAGTACCCATAGGGAGCCCAAAGGGACTTGGTTTGAACAAATTTGAATCAGGGCGCTACAGACAGACCACCAAAATATTCTGACTGGAGGATCTGAAGAAGATTTTAAAAGTAATTTTCTCCTATTACACCAATTTAAAATCTGGGGCTTCCACAGTGAGTCCAAATATCACTCCAGGGACTTAATTTTAACAAACTTCAAGCTGATTCCCCACTCCTCCCCCCCCCCCCCCCCCCACCCTATAGACGCAGTATACCAAATATCAAGAGATTACGACACATAGATCAGAAGAAAAAAATTTGTAAATAAATATCACTCCAGATGCTTAATTTGAACAAACTTCAAGCTCCCCCACCTCCCCCCAGAGAAGCAGTATTTCAAAATATCAAGAGATTGTGACTCGCAGATTAGAAGAAAAAGATTTGTAAATAAACTTCCTCATATTGCACCAAGACAAAAAACTGGTTCCCATAGGGAGCCTAAAATATGAAGATAGGGACTTGATTTGAACAAATTTGAATCTGAACCTCATAAGGATACTGCACAACAAAAGATTCGGACTTGTAGATGTGAAGAAGATGATTTTTAAAGAATATTCCTCATACTGCACCAAGTTAGAGTTCTGATTTTCCACAGAGAGCTCAAATATGACCCCAGGTACCTGTTTTGAAAAAATTTAATACCAATCATCAAAAGATCTTGACTGATGGTTCCGAAGAAGATTTTTAAAAAAAATTTTTTCTAATATTACACAGTTAAAATTTGGGCTCTCATAGGGAGCCCAAATATCACTGCAGAGATTTGATTTGAACAAACAGCAAGCTGATTCCTCCCTACACTTCCCCCCCCCCCCACCCCACAATGATACAGTATATCAAATATCAAGAGATTTTGACTGGTAGATCTGAAGAAGGTGATTTTTAAATAAATCTCCTCATATTGGACCCAAGTTAAAATCCAGGCTCCCATAGGGAGCCCAAATATGAAACCAAGGTCTTGATTTGAACAAACTTGAATCTGAACCTCCTAAAGATGCTGCGAATCAAATGTCTAAAAGATTCAGACTGGTAGATCTGAAGAAGATTTTTAAATAATATTCCTCATATTAAGCTATGTTAAAGTTCGAGTTCCCATGGAAAGTCCATATATGACACCAAGGACTTGATTTGAACAAACTTGAATCTGACCATGAGGCATGCAAGTATAACTAGAGATGGTCGATCGCCCGCTATACCCCCACCGTGGCATACCGCCTAGGGTGGGTGACTGAAAAGGGGCATTCAATTTTTTTAAGTAAAAAAAAAAAATCCAATATGACCACCAGTCGGCCATCTTGAAACTGAGCAGGAAAAAAATTGCCACACACTTCCCCTCATCATGTTGATCATTTTTGTGAAGTTTCATGAAAATGTGGCTAAAACTGTGGAAGTAGTTCGCTTCACAAGTTTTCATAAAAAAAATCCAATATGGCCATCTTGAATCCGATTGGTAAAAAAATTATGTCACACACTGCTCCCCATCATGTTGATCATTTTTGTGAAGTTTCATGAAAATGCGGCTAAAACTGTGGAAGTAGGTCGCTCCACAAGTTTACATGTGCAATGGACAGACGACTATGACGACCGACAAGTTGACTCCTATATACCCCCCTAAAACTTTGTTTTGTGGGGGTATAATGATATTCAATAATAGAGAACATGGCATTTCAACAAGATATATTCTAGATATGATACAACTATTTTAATGCATTCTACATTAGTTCACCTATGCAAACAAGTAATCTACCACTGATTCACAAGTTGAATGAAAGAAGACAACTCAAGTCCAATAACATTTAGTTTACGAATTATATCAAAGCAAAATGGTTCTACTATCATTACAATGCATAAACAGGTCCTCTGTGTCAAATTATTATACAGCCGCTCATATGAATGGGCTGTATTATGGTATGGCAATGTCTGTCCATCCGTCTGTCAGCTTTTGTTTGTCCACGCGATAACTTGAAAACTATAGATCCAACAGATACTGCATTTTTTATGGTTTATTAAGCATGACTAGAGGATGGTTGCTTTCGATAACCAGCATTCTGGCATATCCATTATGGACGGCACAGCAGCCATCTTGGCTTTTCAGGGACTTTTGATTGTCCATGTCATAATACAGATACTGTTTTTTATGTTTGATTAGTCATGACAAGAGGATGGTTCCTTTCGATAACCAGCATCAATGTCTGTCCATCCATCCGTCTGTCCATTAACTTTTGTTTGTCCATGCGATAACTTGAAAACAATACATCCAACAAGTACTGTTTTTTTATGGTTGATTAGTTATGACTAGAGGATGGTTCTTTTTGATAACCATTCTGGCATGTCCAATATGGCCACCATGGCAACCATCTGGGAGTTTTGGTGCCTTTTGATTCTCCACGCAATAACTTGAAAACAATATATTCATCCATGACTTTTCCATACTTTCCATGACCATTTTTCATACTTTTCCATACCTACATTCGGTATTATACTGCAATAACTGAAGACAAAAACCTATTATAGTAGCAATATTAGAAATTTTATTATCACCGCAGCTGAAAGCTTTGGCAATGCCACTATCTGGGAACATACGTGAGAAAATATGTTTGATTTCTTTGCAACTTGCGTAACTGTAGTGAGATACAACACACTTCATCGCCCATAGTAACTCGGCTGATAAAACGTCGTTGTTTGTGGCCGTGAATGTTCTAAGAGACTGCGTGGTTGTCGGATTTGAGATTCTATTCTCCAAACTTTTTTCACTTTCAATTTGTTGACTTTTGGGTTTTTGCAAAGAAACAAAATTTGCCATTGTTATTACTTCAGGACGAGAAAGCTTTTTGTGTTTGACACTGTCCATGTGCGAATTCAGGGCATTCCGGCCCATGTTGGAAATATCAATAACCTTTCCGCACAACTTACATTTTGCCTTCTGAACATTGTCCACCTATGCAAGCCACGGCAGAAAATCACTTTCAGTCAGCCACATTTCATTAAATCTACAATGACCCGGCATCCTATTGTTTGTTTTACAATGTGAAGTCAGTCGAGCACAGAAAATAAACAAAGGCGATTCACAAAGCGAAACCACACACATTCATTAAATTCGGTCAAGCTTGAGTCAAGGACATTCTTATCCAATCAACGATAGACTGATCACGCATTCAAAGATATCTGGCCATGCATTTATCGTGTTAAGGCAAATTGCCGACCAATGGGAGCACACAAAGAATAGAATATATGCATGTCATGGTGTTTCATCAGATAACCTGTCTTTCGTCCATCAGATAATTCGTACCACTCAAAAGATGTCCCGTTTTTCATACCACTCAAAAGATGCCACGTTTTTCCATGACTTCCATACCTGCCTTTGAGAACAGGCATTTTTCCATACATTCCAGGCCTGGAATTTTTTACATTAAATTCCATGACTTTCCATACTTTCCATGACCCGCGGGAACCCTGCAACATTAATGGGTCATAAGCCAGGAATGTACAATTATTTTTGAAGGAATTATTGACCTTTCGTTCAACTAAAAATTTCTTCACAAGCACAATTTCTTCATAGGCAGCCGTATATTGATCCACCGCTTGGCGGTGCACTTGTTTTACATCTATCATCAAACATAGAACTACATACCTCTCTCCAGAAACTGTTCTCATACACTGCCAGGTGTATTCCACAAACATAGACTGTTGCAGTAATCTATTCATTCTTTGAAAATGTCGCTCTGCAAGAAGCAAACCAGTTGTATAAACACCAATCGTATAAACATATTGAAGAAGGTATTGACCCTCCAGTTACCAGCAAAGCAGAACATGTTCCGATAAGACTTCGATTCCTCACCCTCTGATTGAGAGCTCGCGTTGTTATTCTATGTTTATGACTTCAGTAGCATATGTTATTTGACGTCACCATGCAAAATATTTTAAATAAGGTTGCCTGTTTCACAATTATTCCATCAAATTGCAAACCACTTCTTTGTTGTATATTTTTCACACATACAGCAGACGATGTTCCAAATGAAGTGTTGTTTAAATCACAAATCAGTTTATGAGTTTTTGAGTTGAACTAAGATGGTGTGACCTCGACCATTTTCTGATTTATTGATTAATGTATTCAGTAATGTCTTGGGGTACGAGAGAGGCTTATTTACTAAACTTGGTATCTTTAAAAGTTGCCTTGTTCATTTCACAACATTGTTTTTTGGGGTATGAGTAGGGTCTTATAGGAACATATACATTATTGTGATGAATTTACAGTAACTTGTCTGAGGTTTGCAGTTCAGACTGTATGTTCAACCTCAAATGAAAACCTCAGACCATGTTACCATCAATTCATCACTATTTTTTTATTTATTTATTGGCATTTAAGGTTGCATATTTCTGCACACTGACTAATCATAACGTTGACAGTTTTACTTGTGGAGGAAGCCGGAGTACCCAAAGAGAACCACTGAGCAATGGCGAGCAACTGTCTGCTCCCTGACATATAAACTCAGGGTTAGCAATGGTTGAAGACAGGTGCACCATCGAAGTGCACCCCACTTGGGCAGTGGGGTTGAAATGTCTTGCCGAAGGACACAATGCGGTTGCAGCAGGTGGGATTCAAACCGAGGACCTCTCGGCTTGCAGCATTCATCACAATAACTTATGTTTAAGAAAAGATGACAAAATATGCAAGAAATAGTAAAGAGGATGAGTAATATTTTAATCCTATGTACAGCCTAAGGAATTAAATTACAGTGGAGCCCACTTAATTGGATGTCTCTTAACTGAATAACCCTGTTAATTGAATATAATTTCCCAACAGAAAACCATTTACCATACCTCCAGTACAAATCTGACCTATTAATTGAATATATGTTAGAGAGTAAACTCCTATTAATTGAATAAACAATCTTGTATCCTGTCAAGAAATTACCGTGATTCTTCCTAGTTTTCCTTTGTTTACAGACATCCAATACAGGCATTTAATCTATTATATCTTGTTTGACAGAGCTCATAGAGCTCTGTCAAACAAGATATAACAGAACAAATGCAAAGTTTATCTTAAGAGTACACTGAAGTGACACAATTCCTGTTAATTGAATACTCCTGTTAATTGAATAAGTTTCATTGGCAAAGTGGCTATTCAATTAACAGGATTTCACTGTATTAATGAACCTTCCTACCAATAGGAGATAGACTTACCCATTTCACTCTTCAATAATATTCTGAAGCAGAGATGTTAGAAAAGGAAGATGAAAAAAGCTGGAAAATTATATTTTTCATCAAGCAAAGCACCATTTTTTTTTATTTCCCCCAAATGTTCATACTCAAGATATATTCCACTTATTTACTAGAACTGAATTTCTTTCCCAGAATTGCCCATTAGGCCCTACAAAGTAGATTTCTCTTTATCAAGCCATTGTTTGTAAAATTGCATGCGGGCAGGCATTTTTGCATTTTATTTTTGTAATTATTTCTTTTCCATCAAAAGTTTATGCTCTTGGTGTGTATTTATGTTTTAGGCCTCATAATCTACAGAATGGCATGGGTGGTGCTGTATTTTGTATTTTGTCCCTTGAGTGCAAGAAGGCTTTGCGATGCTAAAGCATTGCAAAGCCTTGTTGCAATCAAGGGGCAAATTTATCAATTCTAATAACCAATTTTTATTTTTTTAAGTTTGCATTGGTTATAAAAAGAGAGCATACAGCAGCCAAAAGGAACATGTGGGAGAGCCTGAGTTTGACTTTTTAGTCCTTACCAAACTCAGTCGGTATGACTTCAAACCCGGCTGATATAATGATCTCGGCTGATATGAGCCATGTTCGTGATGTCCACCTTGATACTAGTGCTGTGCGATATACCAAATGTTTGGTACGTTTTCGGTATTACAGGGACACCGAAAACCGTATCGAAGCCAAATAAAATGAAAGTGTCAATGACACTGTAGCTCAACTTGACAAACTTGAACTTGTTAAGTTATAAATGAAATGGCAAAATTGAAGATCATTGGTACCAATGTTATTTGATGAAATTTCAACATAACAGCATTGTGTGTGTACAAAGTCAGAGTAATCCATGCATTTAAAAATGTAAACTGTAAGACTGGCTAAAGGAAGAATGTTGATACACAAATGCAGTATGTTCAGAGGTTATTGTAAATGGCAACTTTTTTCACAGAAATGAATGCTAATCAATAGCTCTTATCTAAAGGTCTTGCCAAATGGGCACACCCAGTTCAAAAACAATCCTATGATAAATGTGGCCTGTAGGCCATGTCAAAGAATGTTGATGCACAAATGCAATAAATTCAAAGATTGTTGCTAACAGCAACAGTTTTTGATGGAAATGAAAAGAAAATCAATAGCTCCTATCTTTGTCACCCTGCATAAGCATACAACGTTTCAAAACAACCTGATAATGAATGTGCCCTCTGAGGCATGCCAAAGGAAGATGTTAAAGCATAAATGCACTAAGTAGAAGGTCATTGCTTGTGGCAATGGTTTTTGGGGGTTTTTTATGGAAATTCAAAAATATACCCTGCAGAGAGTGCAAAAGGGATAAGTTGATGCACAAATGCAGAAAGTTCAAAGGGTGGTGATAACGACAATAATTTTTATGGAAATGAAGAAAAAAAGCAATAGCTCACATCTATAGGTCACCCCAAACACACATACCAAGTTTCAAAGTGATCTGATCATAAATGTGCCCTGAAGGGTGAGCCAAAGGGAAATATTGAGGTCTGACTAAATTAAGTTCAAAGGTCAGCAGCAACATTTTTTGACAGAAATGGAAGAAAATCAACAGCTCCCATATAGATGTCACCCCACACAAGCACACCAAGTTTGCAAGCAATCCAATCATAAATGTGCCCTGCAGGGTGTGTCAGAGGGAAATATTGATGCTTAACTGCACTAAGTTTTTACTAAGTTCATCGAAGGTCATTGCCAGTGGCAACTTTTTTTGGCGGAAATCGAAGAAAATCGAAAGCTCCCATCTAGAGCTAACCCCAAACAAGCATACAAAGTTTCAAACTGATCTGATCATAAATGTGCCATGTAGGGCATGCCAAACAAATATATTGATGCCGGACTAAACTAAGTTCAAAGATCGTTGCCAGCAGCAACATTTTTTGATGGACGGAAATGGAAGAAAATCGATAGCTCCCATCTAGAGGTCATCCCAAACAAGCATGCCAGGTTTCAAAGCAATCCGATCATAAATGTGCCCTGTAGGGTGTGCCAAAGGGATATATTGAAGTCTGACTAAACTAAGTTCTAAGAACGTTGGCCGTGGCAACACTCTTTGACGGAAATGAAAGAAAATCGATAGCTCCCATCTAGAGGTCTCTCCAAACAAGCATGACAGGTTTCAAAGCAATCAGATCATAAATGTGCCCTGTAGGGTGTGCCAAAGGGAAATATTGAGGTCTGACTAAACTAAGTTCTAAGAACATTAGCCGTGGCAACATTTTTTGATGGAAATGGAAGAAAATCGATAGCTACCATCTAGAGGTCATCCCAAACAAGCATGCCAGGTTTCACAGCAATCCAATCATAAATGTGCCCTGTAGGGTGTGCCAAAGGGAAATATTGAGGTCTGACTAAACTAAGTTCTAAGAACGTTGGCCGCAGCAACATTTTTTGACGGAAATGGAAGAAAATCGATAGCTCCCATCTAGAGGTCACCCCAAACAAGCATGCCAGGTTTCAAAGCAATCCAATTATAAATGTGCCCTGTAAGGTGTGCCAAAGGGAAATATTGAGGTCTGAATAAACTAAGTTCTAAGAACGTTGGCTGTGGCAACATTTTTCGACGGAAATTGAAGAAAATCGATAGCTCCCATCTAGAGGTCACCCCAAACAAGCATACCAAGTTTCAAAGCAATCTGATCATAAATGCGACCTGTGAGGTGTGCCAAACAAAATTGTGGACGTACGTACTAACGTACATACGTACGTATGCCGACGGACGAGAAGTGATGGCAATAGCCCAGCTTGACTTTGTCAAGTTGAGCTAAAAAACGCTTATTTCGGTATTTATATTTTTCAGCGAAATTGACAGAAAGTCAACTCAAAGCCTGTGGGCTGCATATTTTGATCGAATTGATAAGAAAACATGCAAATGTGAAGCGACAGGTAGGTAGCAGACGCTGCGAATACATCGAAGAAAGAAATAAAAAAGTGATGACAGAAAAAAGAAAAATGGCAAGTTGTTAATTTGGTACTTCAGTTTCTGTAGAAATATGACCCGGTGTGCCACGATATCTTCCCTAGGTTATCTTCCCCCCCACCCTGGATATCTTACCCCCCCACCTCAAAAATTAAATATAAAAAGAACTGAACAAAAAGATAAAGATAAGAACATTTATTTATGGAATTTTCATTGAAATTAACACACAAAAGTGGTTCAACTCTTTAATATATACATGACAAGTGAATAGAAAATAGGCAATCTCAGAAGCAACTATTTCACAAATAGGTTTTTTTACACCGTGGGGCTAACCATAACAAAGTCCAAACAATGGCTGCAAAAGGTCCTATGAATGTCTATTGGGAGTTTGACATGGGTGGTGGGAAAATATCCAGGCCTGGTTATCTTCTCCCCACCCACGTCAAAAAATATAGAACAAATTAAAAACAGTTTCAACTTGGCTTTTTCCATTGAATAATGACCAGTGAATTGAAAATAGGCAATCTTAGAACCTTTCCAGCAATTTTGAGGACTTTTTCGAACACATGGATGGGGTTGGGGTGGGGGAGATGTCCAACCTGCATATCTTCTGCCTCACCCGTCCAAGAAACATAGCTTCTATTTCAAAAATATCAATAGTTTTTTTTACACCGTGGGGCCAACCATAACAAAGCCCAAACAATGGCTGCAAAAGGTTCTATGAATGTCTATTGGGAGTTTGACATAGGTGTGGGGGGGGGGGGGGGGGGAGATAGCCAGGCCTGGTTATCTTCCCTCCCACCCATGTAAAAAAATATGGAACAAATTAAAAACAGTTTCAAATTGGCTTATACCATGGAATAATGACCAGTGAATTGAAAATAGCCAATCTTAGAACCTTTCCAGCCAAAACAAAAAAATAATGTCAAATATGTGAAATAGAAAATATTGAAATGATTTACTGTCACAGGTTTGGCACTGGATGGACCTGGAGGCAATATATCCATGTTGGAATTGAAAAAAATGAAAGTGTCAATGACACTGTAGCTCAACTTGTTAAGACATGTACATGTATAGTATGTGACACAGTAATGACAAACATCTAGGTAATGACCTGATAACAAAGGTACATATAAAGTATTGTAACGGTCTGTACATAACTACTGACCGTAGCCTGTAACATATATATAGGTAAAGTATTGTAAAGGTGGGTGACAGTCAGATGCTAAACTAGAAAAGAAATCTTTGAGTCCAGAGTGGGTCTGACTGAACCCAAAAATATTTGTTCTCATAGCACAGTGATAACAAAGGCACCACAAAACACACTCGTTCCTGTCCCAAGGTGAAAACAAAGGTACCCAAGAAGTTTCGTGAAGATCAGTTCATAAATACGAGCTGTATAGAAGTTGTGACAAAAAACTGATTGGACCTAATTTCGGTACAAAATGGCCACTGGCAGCCATCTTGAATTTTGGACTGCACCCAGAAACACTCGTTCTTATCCCAAGGTGATAACAAAGGTACCCAAGAAGTTTTGTGAAGATCAGTTCATAAATACGGCCTCTAGCCCAAGCCTGATATTGGAATTTATCGTTACAGCGCTGCAAGTAACACTGACAGACATGTTAATCTTCAAAATAATTTTTCAGGGAACCTGAGGGTGATTTTCAGGGAAATGGGACGGATTTCAAGGAAAAGTTCGCGCGGGGACAAAATAAAATAAAAAACTTGTGAATTTTCAGCTCATGGACCACTATTAACACCAGGTTATATCCAGAACTAGTTGTCAACTATGCTGATGCATTTATGCTATGTTAAAAAAATCATAAAATAACTGTTGATTTGACCCCCCCTGGATCCTCTTCTTCATGAGCCAGCCCCCCCCCCCCCCCCCCCCCCCACTGTCCCACAGAGCACACCTCCAACTGTGGTTTGCTCCTATCAAAGTCTACTTAGCTAATAATTTCCCACGTCTGGAAATATCAAAAGGAAAAGATGTCCCTCAGTTCAGTTACTTCAAGAACATTAGTACTTAGAAAGTATCTTTATCAAACTTCATGCATTTGGGACGTTTGTGCCCTACACAAAATTTTTCTTTTCATCATTGAAGCATTTTTTATTAATTCCATTCAAAATTTTCTGGGTACAGATGGCCAACAGTTAACAGTTCTGTAGTCAGCACAACAGAATAAATGTAGTGTTAGAAAATAAGTCCATTGTGTTGAAATGTGCAGTCAATTTTTCGGCATCTTAAGCGACTTTAACCTACTTTTAAACTGTGCTAAAAAGTTGTTGTTTACATTTTGATTTTGGAAAAGGGATGAGAATTAAAGCTATTCTATGAAGGAATAAATAAATATATATTATTTAATTCCTTTTCATATATTTTAATTTCAAAAAACTGCATTTAAATGAAGGTGGAGTTTTAAATTTTTTGAAAATAAGTCACCTATTTTCACTTTGACACTCGTACATTGATCACAAATCTCTGAAGAAAAGCCCCAGAAATAAACATGAACACAGTTGAAATATATATCATAAAATGCTCTTTTCTTAAATAAATGTAACTTAAATCCTTATTTTACTGCTTCGTGAGTTTTTACCAGAGTTTGAAATGCATGTGATTTTACTCCAAACGTTTTTCATAAGTTACAACGGGAACGAAATATTGACTTGTTTTCCGGGATTTTTGGTCCAAAACTGATTCCTGTCCGGGAGGCCGGGAACAACACTGAAATTCCAGGATTTTCCTGGGCATTCCGGGAGAGTTAACATGTCTGAACACTGAATAAATCAAAGTTAGTCTAATTTGCATAATTTATGCACGAGAAAAAAACCTGTATTATATGTGGTGTCTCCCATGGTACTAAACACGCATACAAAAAATTATTCAAATCAGAGCTTTAATATGGACGTTCTGCACAAAAATCTGATTGCACCTAACATTGTACAAAATGGCTGCCAGTGGCCATCTTGAATTTCAGACCGGACCCAAAACACTCGTTCTCGTCCCAGAGTGATAACAAAGGTACCCAAGAAGTTTTGTGAAGATCGGTTCATAAATACGGCCTCTAGCCTGAGCCGTATTGGCATTTACATTTACAGTGCTGAAAGTAACACTGAATAAATCAAAGTTAGTCTAATTTGCATAATTTACGCATGAGAAAAAAAACCTGTATTATATGTGATCTATCCCATGGTACTAAACATTTGTCCAAAAATTTATTCAAATCAGAACTTTCATATAGAAGTTCTGTACAAAAAACTGATTACACCTAATTTAGGTACAAAATGGCTGCCAGTGGCCATCTTGAATTTTGAACCGGACCCCAAAACACTCGTTCTCATCCCACCATGATAACAAAGGTACCCCAGAAGTTTTGTGAAGATCAGTTCATAAATTCGGCCTCTAGCCCGAGCCGAATTGGCATTTACATTTACAGTGCTGAAAGTAATACTGAATAAATCTAAGTTAGTCTAATTTGCATAATTTATGCACGAGAAAAAAACCCGTATTATATGTGATGTATCCCATGGTACTAAACATTCATACAAAAAATTATTCAAATCAGAGCTTTTATGTGGAAGTTCTGCGCAAAAATCTGATTGCAATTAATTTAGAACAAAATGGCTGCCAGCGGCCATCTTGAATTTCAGACCGGACCCAAAAACACTCATTCTCGTCCCACGATGATAACAAAGGTACCCAAGAAGTTTCGTAAAGATCGGTTCATAAATGCGGCCTCTAACCCGAGCCGTATTGGCATTTGCACTGACAGTGCTGAAAGTAACACTAAATACATCAAAGTTAGTCTAATTTACATAATTTAAGCACAAGGAAAAAACCTGTATGATATGTAATGTATCTCATGGTACTAAACATTCATACAAAAAATTATTCAAATCAGAGCTTTCATATGGAAGACCTGCACAAAAAACAGATTTCTGCATCGTCGGTACAAAATGGCGGCTGGCAGCCATCTTGAATTTCGGACCGCACCTCAAAACACTCGTTCTCGTCCCACAGTCATAACAAAGGTACCCAAGAAGTTTCGTAAAGATCAGTTCATAAATACGGCCTCTAGCCCAAGCCGTATCCAATTGTTGATGTACGGACAGACGGACGACGGGCCATGACAAAAGCTCAAATTTGGCTTCGCCAAAGTTGAGCTAAAAATTGGCCCAAAATGTTTTTCTCGCCATTTCATCATCAAATAATGTCAAATCAGACATGTATACTCCCGGAATGCCCGGGATTCGCCCGGAATTAGCTATACCCTCCTGCCCTCCCACCCGGGAGTCAATTTGGACCAAAAATCTCCCGGAAAGTCGACATACCAGACAAAAACTGAATCCACCAGCTTTTGTTTACAAATACAAAAGCATGTGCTCTACTCTCAATGGCAAGGTCATTAAGTTTGTGTGAAACGTCACCACTTACGTAAGAACTGATGACCAATTCTCATTTCTGTCAATGGCCGTGTTGTGATTATTGCAACACGTTTGACAGGCGGATTAAATGAATTTGAGATGCAGGATAATTGCTGAAATTGATTATATATTAAAGGCACACCTTTGCTTGTATACAGGTAGCAGTGAAATCGAAAAATAAATTCCATACGTATAAAATCTTGTCCAATCGAAAAATGTGCAAAAATACGCACAGATTTATTGTGCATTTTGGATTTCACTTTCAGATAATTATAGCCAATTTTGGAGACAAACGGCTCAAACATATGAGTTGCTGTAATTTTCAATATATTGGGAAAAATTTCCGATTCGCAATTTTATAAAGCAGGCTGTGAAAAAAATTATGTTTTTGGTGAAAAAAATCTCTAAAAAGTTGGTAATTTACGGCACTTGCACGTTTTTTCATTCGTAGTGATAAATGGACAACAAAATATCCCCGAGATGTTTCGTCCTGGGCTGGCTGTGGCATAATTTTCACGTTTCACTGAAAAATGATCACCCCATTCCAAATCCCTTTGTAAATGACCAACTACTTCCAGTGAGTAACCGGTGTGGTTAGGTGGGGCGCTGGGCTTTGGAAGATCGAATTACCACAACAACCGGGCTCTGGGGTGTGCCTAAACACCACAGATCGTCGCAGGTTACCGCAGGTCGC
Organism: Pictodentalium vernedei; assembly: GCA_031216915.1. Lineage (NCBI taxonomy): Eukaryota > Metazoa > Mollusca > Scaphopoda > Dentaliida > Dentaliidae > Pictodentalium > Pictodentalium vernedei. The sequence continues at coordinate 217,391,477 of CM062297.1, forward strand.
CGCAAGTACCCATAATTACCCAAATGGATCCAAAACTTTCAACACAGCACCATAACTGATATAGTGCTGAAAAGGTAAAAAATATCTCCAAACATTTTGTACATAAAACCATTGAAATATGGATGTCATTGGAACAAGCTCAGATATTGGCACATGACCACATCCATATTTCTGATTTCTGTTTTTCTCTACATTTCTATGGTTTGGCTTTTGAAAGGACAAATTGTTCAAATAAAACACATTAGGGTGGAATGTTTAATGTATGTGTGTGTGAGGGGGGGGGGGGGGGGGGGGGTAACATGGAAATTATTGATGTGCTGCCCACGTGCAAAAATCTCACTGACAAGCATCCGAGTCTCACTGGGAGCTCATCAAAATCTCACTGACAGTCACCTCCAGAGGTTAACAGGTCTGGGTCACTCACCACCAGTTAGTAGAACGTTGACGTATGTTCCTTTGATGTATTGTTGTTGGGCTGTTTCCTGTTATGTGTGTGTGTGGGGGGGGGGGGAGGGAGGGGGTATTTGGTATTAATTTATATTTAAAATTGATCGATCCACACATGGTTTCTACGCGCAAAAAAAAATCTCCCTGAAAATCATGTCATCTCCCTGAAAATTTTCTTCAATCTCCCTGAAAAAAATTTTGGGAGGTTAACATATCTGTGTCAAATCAATCCAAAAAAAATTTTGTCATGGGGGGGGGGGGGGGGGGGGGGGGGGAGATATCCAGAGGGGGGAAGATACCCTGCTACATCGGTTCCATTGTTTCCAACATTCTGGCTGATTCAATACATTTTCTGAAAATGAATGTGCAATTTATGCACCAGGGACACTGGGTGTCGGTGGGTGGCTGACTGGTTGACATTTGGTTGGAAATAATCCACTTCAATACGCTGACAACTTGACATATACTGCCAGTGGTTATCGCATCCCGGCAATTTTCTTTTGATAGCATTTCTTTCAATTTAGCATTAATATTTTAAGTTGCAGATACATTTAACAACTGATCATTTTATTAAAATACAAGCCCCAAAACTTTAACACCCAATCATCTGCTTTACATTGGTAAGTATAAAAATATAGAAATTACTATAAATTTATAATATTTTTACACAGTATACCAATGGCTCAGACATAGCTGAATCGTAAAAAGGTGGAGGGCCTAGGATTTCCGAAATAATTCCAATCCTGCAATCCATGATGAAAGGAACTTAGAATAATTAGGAATTACATGTATGTCTCTCTATACAGTAAAAGAGAAGACATATTCTAAATAAATAAATAAGTAGCCCAATTTAATTAATTCCTAATTGTAAGCATGAAGACAATGCTACATAGGATGTGACAAGTTCCTAATTTTTAAGACTAAGACCACAAAATTACGATGGCGTATCTGAGAATGAGAGAAAATCTCCCACAAACATATGCCTTACAATAACACTTCAGCTGTATGCAGGATCTAAATACAGATAAAACAGCTTCCTTCAAAGATATATACTTTTTAAGCCAGAGAAGAGGTAAAAATCACCCCCCCTACCCCCCCCCCCCCCACCCTTTCTTTTGAAGAAGAGTTCAGAATAAAGAGGGGAGAGCTCTGGAATCAATAAGAGCGGTACCAAAAAACAATATAAATAATCGTCGAACAGGCACTCAGCTATTAATTCATGATCAATAAATGGTGCTTAATGCTACTTCAGAAGTTAAGGCTATAGCGACGATCCTGGTAATTAAAATTGCCCGCTATATAACGTACACCGCAGACAACGTACACAGATACATCGAAAACCGGTGATATAAAATATAACATACATGTTCAATCGAGCCACACTGAACGATCCCTTCAAGAGAAAACACACTTCTTCAGTAATTCACAGGCGTCCTCTGTACAATAAATTCCAGTAACAACACTCTCCAATTTGTACTAATCGATATCTATGATCGTAAAAACACGTGTGTGAAATGAGTATACATAATACAAACTTGGATCTACAAATGGAAGTTGGTATGATTAACAGGCTCCGATACGGGCCGCCCCCAAAACAGATTATAATTTCAAGGTCCACAAAATACAATAAAGCGTTAGCCTAATAATATAATGTGCGAGAGCATTTAAATTTAGCATGTAATCATCTGAATACCAGTTAACTGGTAATGCAGCCTGCGAGGTACTCAAAGAGTATCAATTAATTGTGATGATTTTTAAATAAGCACTCATATAAATCTACAAATAATCACAGGAGACTAATCCAATTAAAAAGCGGATGTGCCCATGAGGTCGCCATAGAACACAACCCAAATGCATAGTATGTAACACTTAAAATGTATGAGGCTTGCGGGAAGAAAACTATGTCTTGCCCAGAAGTTGCCTCTAAACACATAGACAGTGTGTGTGTGTGTGTGTGTGGGGTGGGGGGGGGGGGGGAGGGAGGAATTCGAAGTCATATCGAAATCTCCTCAATCGCATTATTTAATCGTTCCTGTGCCAGTTATCAAAAAATATAGGAACCGCGATAGTTCTCTCATGTCTAACCGACTCCATTATGCCACTATGGGTGGAGACGGACGTGAAGAATAAAACTCCCCCTGAAAGAAGACCCTTTCATGGAGGAAGCTTCTGGGGAGCATCCCATAACAGACACTTTAATACTGATCCAAGGTTTCTGTGACAACAGAGGTGCTACTAGTTGGATACACAAGACTGTTTAATCTTAAACGTAGTCTATTGAATCAAAAGAATTGGAGGATGTGTGTATCCTATCATTCATCCCCATGAATTCTGCAGAGCGTCTACTGCATGTGCTCAATGATCTGGGTATGGCGACACAAATGACGGTAACTAACTGTTCCGGTGCGTCACAAACTGAACTATCATGGGGTGATCCCACTGGTAGCAAAACTGTCTAAATACTCACATGTTGAGCGACCAATACAAATGAAACGCGCGACCTTTTCGAGAAGCGAGTCTGCTAGTACGTTCAGACAAACTGGTATATGATGGATAGCGAGTTAACATGAAAATTCTTCTCCGTTTGTTATCTTAATGGAAATGAATGGGTGCCACCCTGGTTCCTGATGTATGCAACCACTATCGAGTTGTTCAACAATATCTGAACAAGCGTGTCCGCATTGAGGTAGCACTAACAATATTGACATCATTCTTTGATGTTTATGTGTTTCTCCGGGAACCGAGGGTCCCAGACCCCTGAATTTTGAGTCTGTCAGACTCATGGTTGTGCCCCAAACTATTGACTCATACCTGTCATAATCGTGAAAGCCCAATCTGGCAGTTGCAGCGGAACTAATGAGTTAACCACTGAAAATCTGCCCCAATATGGACCTTTTGTTTATTAGATCCCTTAAAACAATACTGGTCCTGAGCGAATGCGTTTTCACACTCCAGTTCTGGTTAAAGAATAACTGGAGGGGGACATATGCATAAGCGACCCATCTAAACAAGATGCGTAGCCGCTCCGCACAACCCCATCAGTTGCATAAAATTTCTTCCTGTTAATGCATCCGATAGTAGACAAAAGTGAGCATAACAACTGACCAATTTCATTCTGGATAATGGTAGACGAACCAGATTGTTGTGAGGCATTACTGAGTTCATTATTCGAGTGACAGCCCAGGGCACTATCTTCAGACCGAAGCACATCACTTGGAACTGAAATACTATCTCTTGGACGATGAAGCGTAGGTACTTTCTGTATGCGGGATATACCAGGACATGAAAAAACGGACCCTTAGATCTATGCTTGTAGCATAGTCGATCACTCGAACGCTCGCTTTTACCGACTAAATGATAACCATAAATAAACTTTTAGAGCTTTGATAAACTTGTTATCCAGCTCCAGTCTATTATCGGGGCATAACGAGCTCTATGGCTTCGGTACGAGTAACAGATGACTATAGAATCCTAGAGAATCTTGATTCTCGACGACCTCTATTACTTTCATTGTCAAGAGAACCTTTACCTCCAATTGGAGTGACTCTTATGCAAGGATTTGACGGAAGCATTGTCCATCAGACATTAAGTTAGTTGTTGTTCTCTCGGAAAGATAGCCGTAGGCCGTGCGAGTCCACACTTCTCGCCTACTGGTCTTCCGTAATAGTTATCCAGTTTGAATTGAATCGTGATAACCATCCATCAACTGGTAAGCAATAGAGGTCCTAACCCTCACCTGTAGTACTTGCGAGGCCTACGGAAGGAGAAACTATGTCTCCTTCGCGAAGAGCTTTGAGCCAACGGCTTAGGGGCGTCTGACCGGTAGTCTCGATCAGACCTAAGCCACCAATCCGAGTCGCTGTATGACGATCCCTAGAGTAATTATAGGAGGGTTAACTATACTCTCGCAAGGAGTCCTTCTTACTCCTTTCTGCTATTGCAGGTCGATTAGATGCCAACTTAAGGAGCAGAGTATTGATGCTTTCTTTGTAACCTGGTCATAAACCAATGAAAGCTTATCATCAAAAACTCAGTGTCCGGAAACCAGAGAGACCCGAACAGAGTTTTTCACCTTGTCATCTATTAAGGATGACGATGCAAGGGCTCCGTAGCTCTGAATGAAGAAATGCCATCTCAATTGTGACCAAGCGAATAGTGAATGACGAAGGTAAGGCCATAGCTAGGTCCTTAGCCTGCTTATTCAAACGCAGAGGAACTCTCAATATATCTTCCCTGTTTTTAAAAAATCAGTAAAATTACGGAAGATGATCACAAGAAACCGCCTTACTTCTTTCCACTGGAAAGTTGAATATGGCATCATCTAAAAAGCCAAAGGCCTACGACACCTGTCTATACTTAACCGGAAAAGACATTTCTTCCTCTTTTTCCGGATGAAGTCAGCGTCCAACAACTCTAGCGGTTTCTTGCAAATAGGCGCAGCATTCTGATTCGATGGAACAAATTCAGGGTAGTGTTGATGGATTAAATCCATTTCAACCATGTGTTGTTCCAAAAGGGAAGGGTAATCCCCCTCCATATCCCTTTCATCATTCGTCTGAATCAGTTAAAAATCACGGTCAGTGGCATGTGAACGTGCAGATGACTGGACCGACCCAGCACCATAAGACAGCTCAGGTTCTGAGACTGCCGTTGGCTGCTTCTGCACTTGCTGGGATGCTGCGATGATCTGCGCAATTTGCGTCAGCAAATCCGTAACGGAGGCCTGGAGCAGCAGTCTTCTATTCTGGATGCCAGCTGCTCCCGGGACAGTGTGTCTGAGACGGCTCTTTTCTCCAGACTTCCCGCTATATGAGGCCTCGTCTTTTAGCTACTGAATAGTGCTACTTTCGAGCTGTCGCAGCATTCTGATTCTCAGGAACGAACTCAAGGAAGTATCGATGCATTAGATCCATCGCCACCCTGTGTTGTTCAGAAAGGGAAGGCTAATTCTCCACCAAATCCCTTTCACCATCCGACTGAATCAGATTGTACTCACGGTCATCAGCATCTGAGCGTGCAGATGACTGTACCAACCCAGCATCATCTGACAGCTCAAGTTCTGAGACTGCCGTCAGCTGCTTCTGCACTTGCTGGGATGCTACGATGAGCTGTGCAATCTGCGACAGCAAGTCTGTTACAGAGGCCTAAGGAGCAGCGGTCTTCTGTTGCTTGGCTGCCGGCTGCTCCTGGGACAGTGTGTCCAAGGTGGCTTTTTTCTGTGGACGTCCCGATGAATAAGGCCTCGTCTCCTTGGCTACTGTATGGTGTGACTTCGCTGATAAGAGTGGACCTTCTTGGCGATGCAGGCTGGATATCAGAAGTCATGTATCCAAGGTGCGGTTGTGTATGCTTGGTAGACGCTGAAGAAGAAGCCGTAACTATAGCCGACCCCGCCTGTAAACTGAACAGAGTGTCCTGGATGGGAGGCGTGGATGTATGCTCCTACTGACGCAAGTTCGGAACCACAACATCTGGCCCCAGATGTTGTTATGAAAGAGATTTGGGGCTCTCTCGCTCGCAGTCCTTCAAATCCCGCTGAGCTTCCTGCTGAACTTGCCGGCTTCTTCCTCTCCATCGTCGCAGGGTGAGCCTGTTATTATTTTATAGTGCTCGCTCTACCCTTTATACTCTCCTTGACCACAACGGACACACCTTCTTCTGACTAAACTAAATTCTAAGAACTTTGGCCGTGGCAACATTTTTTGACGGAAATGGAAAAAAATCGATAGCTCCCATCTAGAGGTCACCCCAAACAAGCATACCAGGTTTCAAAGCAATCCAATCATAAATGTGCCCTGTAGGGTGTGCAAAAGGGAAATATTGTGGTCTGACTAAACTAAGTTCTAAGAACGTGGGCCGCGGCAACAATTTTTGATGGAAATTGAAGAAAATCGATAGCTCCCATCTGGAGGTCCTCCCAAACAAACATACCAGGTTTCAAAGCAATCCGATTACAGCCCTGAACATCAGAAACCACTGTTTTTCTCCTCTCTTCATCCTAAATGCACTTCATATCCACCATTTCTCTCATAATTATGTGTCTGGCATCATTAAAACTGAGATTTACAGCACAAATATCAGTGAGGTGACACTGTTTACAGGGCCAAACAAAGAATAACATTTTGGCGGGAATTTCGAGACCTCCTTGACACTGCACATGCGCAGTACAGTAAAAGTATAGAGGACCTACCAGGACATCTAATTTTGGGTTTTTGATGCAAATTTTGGGGATTGGGGGGTGGGGTGGGGGGGGGGGGGCAAAATTTGTGTTTGGCCCTGAATTTAATGGAGTTTGCACCAGCTAAGTCTGGGTCATTGGTACAGTATAAAAATATTAATTTTCTTCTTATTCGCAAACTCAAATGCAGAATATTATATAACATGCAACCAACTGTACCCTTGCCTGAATACAGCTTGTATCATCGGCGTAATCGAGCGATACAAAATATAATCAGGAAACTGAAGGAATAAAATGATGTAAATGCGATTTATAACATGAGGAAAAGACTCATATATCGTAACAAAAGCAGACAACTCTGATGAAACTTCTCAGAGTGGACTAATTGCCATATTTGGAGAATGTTGCCCAGATAACTGACATGCCTGCCACACAGGTACACAGAGGCTAGCAATATCAACAGAATGAATTCATGAAAGAATCTGGAATCCAAAAACAGTTACTGTTCAGGAATCATGTGCTTGTATACGAACTATGAACGAACAACCACAGGAAGCAAACCAACCAAAAGTTATGACCAAAATTTTTTTACTGATATATGTCTTCAAAGGGGTTTACTAGGGGTATGTTTTTATCAGGAATCTAATGGTGAGGTTTAAAAAAGTATCGGGGTGGGGCTGCGGATGTAGAGGGGCCCCAAAAGTTATGACCAAAAAGTTAAAAAATTTATAGTAATTTATATATTTTTTATACTTACCAATGACCCAGACTTAGCTGATGCTAACTCTTAAATTCTAGGGCCAAACACAAATTTTACCCCCCAATCCCCAAAATTTGCATCTAAAACCGAAAATTACATGTCCTATATGGTCCTCCATACCTTTCCTCCACTGCACATGCGCAGTGTCAAGGAGATCTCGAAATTGGCGCCAAAATTCATTCTTACAAGCAGTGCCTGGAAAAGCATTATGTACTCAGCGGGGAGGTATGAGTTCCCAACTCATGGGAGGGCCATCCCCGTCTGAGTCATTGGTAAGTATAAAAAATATATAAATTACTATAAATTTTTTAACATTTTTATACTGTACCAATGACCCTGACTTAGCTGAATAGTAAAAAGGTTGGAGGGCCTAGGACATAAAGCAATCCAATAACTCAACTATATATATACAGAATTATCCCCTCAAGGAGAAAGGAGAAATAGGCTTTGCATGTATCTTTCTATTCTGCATCAAAACGAGAAAGACACAACACCATTCTGTACTTGAGCATAATAACATCACTGATGTCTATTAACCTCCAGTATAATCCATTATGGTAATTATTTTTAAAGGAAAGCCGATAAATAAAGTAGTCCAGATAAATGAGACTCTTAAATTCATTAAAAGTGACCGATAATTGTATATTAACGTCTGCATGATATGTGACATATACAAATACTACACACCGAGGTACACTTGAAAATATTACATGGATGAGTAAAAAATTATCTTTACACTTTAAAAATCACCCCGGTACCGACTAGAATTACTGACTCTAGGGGAGGTATTCCCTTGCTTTTCACTATAAAGCAGGTGACCTAAGGGAACACCCCCCCCCCCCCCCTTTCCCTTGCCCTGGGTCAAATACCCCAGAGCGAAGAGGGCGGCAGCACAGAGTCACTGCCGGAACCAAAAGCTTACACAACTATAGTTGCAACTGTTTAGTGGACGACATTCTGAGCAACAGATAACGAAATTAAACAATGCCGGTCTCTAGAAATGGACTCAATATTTCTGAGGTATAAACTCGTGCAAGTGAAAGGCTAAAAGCAATATGCAGCCGTCATAAGAACTGTAATAGCAATGCTATTAGCATAAGCCTCTGAAGTAGAAAAAACTCTTACTTCAAGAGCTAAAATCTTAATCGCAGCCTGCTGTGTTGAAGATATTATCATAAGCAGTACTGAAAGCTAATAGAATCCATCTAGCTATAGAATGGACCGAAATGTGGAGGAAGCTTCCACAGCATAAGCCACAACAGACACCTAAATAGATTAATGCACGGTCTTTGTGGAGACAGAGGTGCTACCAACAGGATTGCATTGAGATTATTTAACTTCAGCAATATCTGCTGAATCAACGGTGCTGGAGGATACCCATATCCTATTATCCCGTCTCACGAGATGGATAGAGCATCAACTGCAAACGCGCGAGGATCCGAACATGTTGACACATACACTTGCAACTGATTGTTGAGATGCGTCGCAAATAAGTCTATCATTGGCCGCTCTCATAGGTAGCAAATCTGATATAAATACTCGTTGTTAAAAGTCCATTTGACTGCAACAAGCGGCCCTTTCGTGAAAGGGAGTCTGCTAATACGTTCAGACGACCCGGAATACGACAGACCGATAGTAGAACTTGATGTTCTAGTACCAACAGAAGGATTCATTCTGTTACAGTGAATAACAGAATGGAATGAGTACCTCCCTAGTTCCGAAAATACGCTTATACCGTCGAAATGTCGGACAGAATTGCCTGTGGGCAATCTGGATAACATTCATGCAATGACGTAACGCAAGCCAAAATAACATCAATTCCTGATGTTTATGTGCTTGATTAGGAACTACGGATCCCAAGGACACTGGCACTTAAAACCCGTTGGGCTCAATGTTGGGTCCCAACCTATTTAACTGGCATCCGTCAAAACTGTAAACTCGGATCCGGCAATTGCAGTGGAAGTTATTTCCCTGAATAAAGCACTGAATATCTACCCAAGTCTGAATCTGTTTCACTTGACTTACAAGAGGATGTACGTAACGAGCGAAAGAACCTTCACCCTCCAACTCTGTTCTTTTTGAGTCAAAAAGATTTGGAGAGGACAAGTGAGTAGCTGCCCCATTGGAATAAAATCTGTGGCAGCTCCACAGAACCCTATCAGTCTGATGAATTCTCTCGCTGTAACTTTGTCTGAGTGAAGACAATAGCGAGCGTAACAACTGATTAATTTCGCTCTGGTTAACGGCAGACGAATGAGATTGTTGTGCATCTCGAAGCTCATTCCCAGATGAGTGAATGACTTGGACGGCACCAGAACCGACTTCTCGTTTATTATAAAACCGAGACGTCAGAGTAATAGAAGCAGATTCTGCACATCGTTCTGAAGCAATAACTCGTTGCCGTATCTCTGAAGAATGTCGTCCAGGTCGGCCGTTACCGCAGACGAATGAGCTCGGAAATATATCATTACCGAGTTCATTATTCGAGTGAAAGCCCAGGGCGCTAGGTTCAAACCAAAGCACATCGCTCGGAACTGATATACAACTCCTAGGACTGCGAAGCGTAGAAACGTTCTGAATGTCGGATGTACCATGACGTGAAAGTACACATCCTTGAGATCTATGCTTGTAGCATAGTCGTTCACCCGAATATTCGCTCTGACTGATCGAATTGTTTCCATATAGAACTTCGGAGCAACGATCAGCTTGTTTATCCAGCTCAAATCTATGACTGGACGGAACGAGCCGTCTGGTTTCGGAACCAGAAACAGATGGCTGTAGAAACCTGGTGATTCCTGGTCTTCTACGACCTCTACCGCGCTCTTCTTCAGAAGAGGCTGTTCTTCAGATAAAAGAGCGTCTCTTTTCTGCAGATTTTACGGAAGCTGAGTCCATTTTGGACTTCGAGTTAATGGAGGCTTTCGTTTGAAGGATATTCTTAGTCCTTCCGAAATTACCCCTCGAACACAGGGGTCGTCCATAATTGACGCCCAATCATTTATAAAACTCGATAATCTTCCGCCTACCGGAACATGATAGAGGTTCAAACCATCACCTCCTGGACCTGCGAGGCTTGTGGAAGGAGAAACTACGTCCTCCACGAGCTGCACCTCGCTCCGTTGACCTAGGGATGTCTGACCGGTTATCTCGGCCAGAATAACGTCCCCCACGTGAGTCGCTGACTTGACGGTCTCTAGATAAAGACCTAGAGGATGCATAGGAACCTCTACAGGAACTTCTCTTGGGCGTACTTGTCCCAGAAGTGCCTGTCTTACTCTATTCTGCTGTATCCGACTTTTTAGAAGCGGATTTGAATCGCAGAGAATCCGAAGCTTTCTTACTTATCTTATCATAGATTGCTGAAAGCTTGCCGTCGAAGAGAAGCTCTCCGGAGACCGAAGTGACTCTGAGAGAGTTTTTCACCTTACCATCCACGCGCGTGGATGTAGCTAGGGCTGCGTCACGTCTAACCAACTCCAGGTTTGCCACTGAAAGGGCAGAGTTATACGTGGAATAAGCTATTGCCCTTGAAAGAACTCTTAATGAGGATTGTATATCCTGGAATTCTTTCCCTTGAAGACGTAATGATAACGCCTTAGTAAGGTGATCTGCGTATGATAAAGCGTCTAAGTTAACTCTGTTAGACATTATTGTTGTTTCCAACGTCGTGGTTGGAATTGACATGGACGACGGTATAGACAATTCTAAGTCTTCAGCCTGGTCGTCTAGACGCAGAGGAACTCTCGGTATGCCCTGTCCTGCTGTTTCGAATTTATTCCTTGAATTGAAGAAAGGAAGATTTAGGGACCTCTCTCGCTCGCAGCCCGGATGGACCTGGACGAGCTTGGAACCGGACTGATAGGCTTCCTCCGTTCTCTCCTCTGATCCGCCGTCACTGGGTGTGCACTTTGTCTTATTATAGTGTTCGCATCACCCAAATCTCCTTCCTGGACCGCAACGGACGAACCCGGCTGCCGAGCCATTCGATGAATGGTCGCTACACCGGGCGAGCTAGCGGACGCCAATGACGTCGATCCTACTAGGGACCTCTTAGGCAATTGACGTAATATCATGAGCAATTATCCACTAGCTCTTCATTTGACTGTGACGACGGAAGCACACTTTTGAAGACATCACAGAAAATCACCGCATTCTTATTCCTGAATGAGGCCTGTGGAGCCGTGACTTACATAATATCCACTGTCCACTGTCCGCTCCAGGGACGTTCATTCCTGCATTTATATAATATGCGAACGTCCCATCAGGAAAGACCTCATATCCTTGGCTAACAGATGAAGTAACCTGGTCGACAATATTCCCTGGTCGGCAAACAGGAGCTCTAGGAACGTTGATTCCTGCAGTTATATAATATGCGAACGTCCCCTGAAACTCTGTGGTCACAAGCCAAGGTGCGGTGGTGTGTGTTGATATGAGGATGAGGAAGCCCATAACACAGCCAGTTCGGACTGTGTATGTGACGGAATGTCCCGAATAGGAGGATTGGACGTATGTTCCGACTAACAAACAAACATACACAACAACATTGCAGCTCAAATGTAGTTGTAAGAGAGAGGGGGCCTCTCTCGCTCGCGGTCCGGATAGACCTGGATGAGCTAGCTACAAGACTGACAGGCTTCCTCCATACTATCCTCGGATCCGTCGTTGCTGGGTGTGCACATTCCAAGTTTATAGTGTTCGCATCACCCACACTGCTTCCCAGAACCGTAACGGACAAACCCGGCTGCCGAGCCATTCGATGAATGGTCGCTACACCGGGCGGACGATCAATGCCTTCGATCCTACTAAGGACCTCTTCGGCAATTGTCATATTACCCTGAGCACTTAGCCGCTAGCCCTAACACTGCAACGATGGAGACACACTTGTTGAAGACATTACGAAAACATCACTCTGAATTCTGAAAAATAAAATGATAATACAGAGTGACCCTACAGAGAGAGGACCGGTATGAACCCCTCCCTGCAAACACAATATCGTGACACACGTCTCCAACGTTGTCATTTCAATCAACACACACAGAGCAGGAATTAGTGCAAATACACTGAACCTGAGAATTAGAGGAAGATATCCTCGCATTATAAATAAAAAATATTTTTTCATCAATAAAAAAATACACAGTCATATTAGTCGCACTATCCCTTGAAATAAAGATACATAATATAACATAATCCATTATAATCTTTGAAAGAAAATAATATAAAAAAAAAAAAATTTTTTGAACAAATTTTTCAGAAGAGCCCAAGTTCCCAATGGGAACACTGAGCCCAAATGGATCCCAAAAAAGCCTAAGTGTGGACAAAAATTTTTGAAACATTTCAAAAAATTAATGCAACACTTACATACAATATTAATGTATCTTGCTATGAAACTAATGTAAAGACAGATATCACTATCAGCAGTAACCATTGTCAATGTAAACAAGAAGTTGTACAAAAACCGGAATCATGACTCCAGGCACTGATAAACATGGCCCGAAATCAGTTACCAATTTAAACACTATCTGATGCAAAACAGAGATTTCCATAGAAGAAACTGCAGAACATCAGATGGTAGATGCAGATCACAACGCCTAAACACCTAAGAGTGAGGACGTCAACATGGGGAAAAGAACAGAAATTCATTCTGTTACGAAGCCAAAACTCCCAAGAAATTTTGGTAATAATTATTACAGAAAATATGCCAAAGGCATGGGAGAATAGCAAGGGGGGAATAAAGAAAAGGGAGAGAGGCAACACTGATCAAGCAGTGGAACTTTCATAGCAAGAATGATAACAACAGGCTCATGCCTCGAAATTAGGGAACATAACATAATTTCGTAAAAAAATTTAAGTTACAGCCCTGATTATTTCCTGCCACTGAATTTTCCTCTCATCCTTCTATTTCCTCTTTAGATCCACCATTTCTCTCATATTTAAGTGTCTGGCATCATTTAAACTGAGATTTACAAGCACAAATATCAGTCAGATGTGAACTGATGAAGGGCCAAACAAAGAATGACTTTTGGCGCCAATTTCGAGACCTCCTTGACACAGCGCATGCGCAGTGGAGGAAAGGTATGGAGGACCATATAGGACATGTAATTTTCGGTTTTAGATGCAAATTTTGGGGATTGGGAGGTAAAATTTGTGTTTGGCCCTAGAATTTAAGAGTTAGCAGCAGCTAAGTCTGGGTCACTGGTACAGTATAAAAATATTGTTCTCACTGATATCGGTCTTCAAAGGGGTCTACTAGGGGTAATCTTTTACCAGGAATCTAATGGTGAGGTTTAAAAAAGTGCCGGGGTGGGGTGCGTGTGGGGGTGTAGAGGGGCACAGACATTTTAAAATATAGTATAGATTAAGGGAGAATACTCTCCTCAGCCCGAGCAATGCCAGGTAACCCTGCTAGTTCTCAAGAAAAAAAAGTAATAACAGCGAATGGAAGCTTATCATAAAATAACTAGTCAAAAAACAAGCATGGCCAGTTTTTTGAACCGGAGCGACTTGTAATGCTCTAGTGTTAGTCATCTAGAATAGTATAAAACCGTAGGGCTCCATCACGTCTGACCAACTCCATAATGCCACTAAAGGATGGAGAGGGGATGTGATAAACATGGCACTATTGCAAGGAATACACCCGCCGATATAGAATTGGCATATCCCTTGAAATCAAGACAGAAGGCCATGGCCCCCAAAAATACACCATATAGACATAAGATCCTTAATCCTCTGAGTGGAAATATAATCCATGACAATAGATTGGATTTAAAATGAAGCAGGCAATGAAAAACTAAGTCATGGCACCCGATCATAAAAACCTAGATGAACACATTGTGCCTCGTTCTGATTATTGCAGGTAACATATTCTTGAAAAAAGAACTAACTACAGGCATCTGAAAAGTTATCTGAGAGAACTTACACGTTTCTGGGCCAACCAACAGGTGACCACGTTCAGGTGTACAATTAAGTCCAATAATGAACTTCCAAATTGTAATCGTTCAATCTACGAGAATGAGAGAGTAGGATTCCCCTTTGTGTACCGCTTCTGGTTGAAGACTGGATTCAGAACCTGGAACAGGATATTGAATAAAAATCCAGCAAGAGGATCACAGATCCAGAAGTTGAGTTTTGACATTAAATTCTGAAGAAATAAGCTATTTGTAGCAACAGTGACCTTGTCCTTGGAGTCCCAGACTCCGAAATCAATAGGTGTCTTCCCTTCCTATAGGGTAACCTCTGGTATAAGTTTGGTAAAGGTGCTTCAAATAGAACTAAAGTTATTGCCCGGAAACCAATTTGTCACAAAATTTTCTATTTATAGCAACAATGACGTTGACCTTGGAGTCCCAGACTCCAAAATCACTAGATGTCTTCCCTTCCTATAAGGTAACCTCTGGTATAAGTTTGGTAAAGGTGCATCAAATAGAACTAAAGTTATTGCCCGGAAACCAAGTTGTCACAAAATATTCTATTGATAGCAAGTGACCTTGACCTTGGGGCCCCAGACTCCAAAATCAATAGGTGTCTTCCCTTCCTATAGGGTAACCTGTGGTATAAGTTTGGTGAAGATACACAGAATAGAACTAACGTTATTGCCCGGAAACCAATTTGTCACAAAATATTCTATTTATAGTAACAGTGACCTTGACCTTGGAGTCCCAGACTCCGAAATCAATAGGTGTCTTCACTTCCTATAGGGTAACCTCTGGTATAATTTTGGTAAAGGTGCATCAAATAGAACTAAAGTTACTGCCCGGAAAGTTAAAAAATTTATAGTAATTTATATATTTTTTATACTTACCAATGACCCAGACTTAGCTGGTGCTAACTCCAACAAAACCAGGGCCAACACAAATTTTGCCCCCCAATCCCCAAAATTTGCACCCAAAACAAAAAGAAATCATGTCCTAAAGGACCTCCATACTACGCCTCTACTGCGCATGCGCAGTGACGCAGTCGTCCCGAAAATGGTGCCAATTATCATTCTTACTGGCAGTGCCTGGTCAGCGCTATGTACTCAGCGGGGAGGCAAGAGTTCCCAACTCCAGGGAGGGCCATCCCCGTCTGGGTCATTGGTAAGTATAAAAAATATATAAATTACTATAAATTTTTTAACATTTTTATACTGTACCAATGACCCAGACTTAGCTGAATAGTAAACAGGCTGGAGGGCCTAGGACATAGAGGAAAATCCAATAAGCTCAACTATATAGTAAAGAGGTAACCCCTTAAGGAGAGAAAGAGTATTAGGCTTTACATGTATCTTTCTTATTTAATATTAAATTAGAAAGATACACTACCCTTAATAATTGAGCACAATAACATTCATGTTCTCTATTAACATCCAGTATAACCCTTATACTAATTATTTTTAAAGCAAGCCAATAAATAAAGTAGTCCAGAGAATTGAGACTCTTTATAATCATTTAAAAGTGTCCGAGTATTGTATATTAAAGCCCGTTTGACACTTGACATATACAAATGCTTCACACCGAGCTACACTTTAAAAATAAGACATGAATGAATTTAAACATTAATATTACACTTTAAAACCATCCCGGAAGCGACTCAGAAATACTGACTTGGAGGAGGCATTCCCTTGCTTTTCACTATAAAGCAGGTGACCTAAGGGAACACCCCCCCCCCCCCCCCCCCCCCTTCCCCTTGCCCTGGGTCAAATAGCCCAGAGCGAAGAGGGCAGCCGGACGGAGTCACTGCCGGAACAGAAAGCCTGCATAACTATAGTTGCAACTGTTTAGTGGACGACATTCTGAGCAACAGATAACGGACCTAAACAATGCAGGTCTCCAGAAATGGACTCAATATTTCTGAGATAAAAATTCGTAAATGTGGATGGCTGAGACCAATAAGCAGCCTTCATTAAATCTGTAATAGCAACACTATTAGCATAAGCCCAGGAAGTAGAAAGAGCTCTTACTTCATGAGCAGAAATCTTAAGCACAGACTGCTGAGAAGAAGATAAATCTTCATAAGCAGTACGGATAGTTAACTGAATCCATCTAGCAATAGAATGGACTGAAATGTCCTTTCTATTAGGCATCAAAGACAGAAAGAAACGTTTCCGTCCCTTTCTGATAAACTGAGATCTCTGTTTATAGATACGTAGTGCTCTAACAGGACAGAGTAAAGGCCTACGCCCGTCTGAAGACGGAAGAGCCTTAATAACAATAGGTTCCGGATATTTATTAGGAGCCTGATTCTTAGCTAAAAAACCCACATTAGTAGTGAAGGTGATAGTGTTCCCAACACTACGATAATGAGAATCATCCACCGATAGTGCATGAAGCTCACTGACTCTTCTGGCAGAAGAGAAAGCTAAGAGAAAAGCTGTCTTATAAGATAAGAATTTGAAATCTACTGTCCCAAGAGGTTCAAATGGCTTTTCCTTCAATTTAAGGAGAACCCAAGCTAAATTCCACTTAGGAATTAATCTAAGAGTTCTGGGTCTATTTATCGAAAAGTTTCTAACCAACTTCGATAAAGAGACATTAGACCCAATTTGTAAACTATCATGATGTGCATAGGTATCAGATAACATAGATCTATAACCCTTTATAGTAACAGGCTGCAGTTTGATTTCGTCAAACAAGTATACTAGAAAGTTTGCAATGTCTGGTATAGAGGGATCAAATATATCTACAGAATGATCCCTACACCAACGACGAAAAACCTTCCACTTAGCCGCATAGTTTAGCGAAGAGGAGGTCCTCCTACAGTTAGAAATCGCGTCCACTGCTCGTCCTGTAAAGTGCTTGCCATGCAAGAAGGACCGCACAACGGAAAAACGTGAAGGTTGAGACCTTGCGGGTTGTGATGGAGTTGGCGCGATTTCCCCTGCGAAAGAAGATCCTCTCGTGGAGGAAGCTTCCGCGGTAGGTCCCACAACAGACACCTGAGTAGATTTATCCACGGTCTCTGTGGCGACAGAGATGCTACCAACAGAATCTTGCATTGAGATTGTTTTATCTTTAGCAATACTTGTTGAATTAACGGCGCTGGAGGATACGCATATCCTATCATTCCGTCCCAAGGGATCGACAGAGCGTCTACTGCAAATGCTCTTGGATCCGGACACGGAGACACATACGTCTGCAACTGATTGTTGAGATGTGTCGCAAATAAGTCTATCATTGGCCGTTCCCATTGGTAGCAAATCTGATTGAATACTTGTTTGTTGAGAGTCCACTCCGACGGCAACAAGCGACCCTTTCGTGAAAGGGAGTCTGCTAGCACATTCAGACGACCCGGTATGTGACGGACCGAAAGAAGAACGTGATGTTCTAACGCAAACAGAAGGATTCTTTCCGTTAGATTGAACAACGGAACTGAATGAGTGCCTCCCTGATTCCGTATATATGCCACTACTGTCGTATTGTCGGATAGGATTTGGACATGAGCATCGTGAATAATGTCCATCCAGTGACGTAACGCAAGCCAAATTGACATCATTTCCTTGATGTTTATGTGCTTGCACAGGAATTGCGGATCCCAAAGACCCTGGCATCTCGAACCGTTGGGATTAATGATGCACCCCAACCTGTTTGACTGGCATCCGTCATAACGGTATAACTCGGATCCGGCAACTGCAGCGGAACTCCTTGAGTTAACCACTGAATGTTTGCCCAAGTCTGAATCTCTTGTTTCACTTGATCTGACAAGAGAACGTCTACATCGAGCGAATGAATTTTCACACTCCAATTCTGAGTCAGGAAAATTTGAAGAGGACGTGTGCGTAGCCGCCCCATCGGAATGAGATCCGCGGCGGCTCCGCACAGACCTATCAGTCTCATAAATTCTCTCGCCGTGACTTTGTCTGCGTGCAGACAATAGCGAGCGTAACAACTGACTAATTTCGCTCTGGTTAACGGCAGATGAACGAGATTGTTGTGCGTCTCGAAGCTCATTCCCAGATGAGTGAATGACTTGGACGGCACCAGATCCGACTTCTCCTCGTTTACTATAAAACCGAGACGTCGGAGCAATAGAAGAAGATTCTGAACATCGTTCTGAAGCGTTAACTCGTTGCCGTACCTCTGAAGAATGTCGTCCAGGTAGGCCGACGTTACCGCAGACGAATGAGCTCGGAAGTAGATCATTACCGAGTTCATTACCCGAGTGAAAGCCCAGGGTGCTAGATTCAATCCGAAGCACATCGCCCGGAATTGATACACCACTCCTAGGACTGCGAAGCGTAGATACTTTCTGAATGTCGGATGTACCATGACGTGAAAGTACGCATCTTTGAGATCTATGCTCGTTGCATAATCGTTCACCCGAATACTCGCTCTGACCGATCGAATCGTCTCCATATAAAACTTCGGAGCGACGATCAGCTTGTTTATCCAGCTCAAATCTATGACTGGACGGAACGAGCCGTCTGGTTTCGGAACCAGAAACAGATGGCTGTAGAATCCCAGAGATTCCTGGTTTTCTACGACCTCTACCGCGTTCTTCATTAAAAGAGACTGCACCTCTGATAACAGAGCGTCTCTTTTCTGTGGATTTGACGGAAGATGAGTCCACTTTGGACTTCGAGTTAATGGAGGCTTTCGTTTGAAGGATATCTTTAGACCTTCCGAAGTCACTCCTCTCACCCAAGGGTCGTCCGTAATCGACGCCCACTCTTGTGAAAAACTCGACAACCTTCCGCCAACCGGAACGCGATAGAGGTTTAAGCCATCACCTCCTGGACCTGCGAGGCCTGCGGTAGGAGAAACCACGTCTTCCACGACCCGCACCTCGCCTCGTCGACCTCGGGGCGTCCGACCGATTGTCCCGGCCTGAAGGACGTCCCGAACGAGAGTCGCTATCCTGACGGTCTCTCGAATAAGACAAAGAGGACGCACCGGAACCTCTATAGGAACCTCTCTTGGGCGCATTAGACCCAGAAGTGCCTGTCTTATTCGTGTCTGCAGTATCCGACTTTTTAGGAGCCGATCTGAACAACAGAGAATCATTAGCTTTCTTTTTAATTTTATCATAAATAGCGGAAAGCTTGCCGTCAAAGAGAAGTTCTCCTGAGACCGAAGCGACTCTAAGAGAGTTCTTCACCTTAGAATCCACTAGTGTGGATGTAGCTAGGGCTGCGTCACGTCTAACCAACTCCAGATTTGCCACTGAAAGGGCGGAGTTACACGTGGAATAAGCTACTGCCCTTGAAAGAAGTCTTAAAGAGGATTGTATATCCTGAAACTCTTCCCCTTGAAGGCGCAGTGATAACGCCTTAGTAAGGTGACCTGCGTAAGATAAGGCATCTAAATTGGCTCTGTTAGACGCAATAGCTGTTTCCAACACCGCGGTTGGAATAGAAGCTGACGACGGTAATGATAGCTCTAAGTCTTCCGCCTCGTCGTCCATACGCAGAGGAACTCTCGGTATACCCTGTCCTGCCGTATCGAATTTATTCCTTGCATTAATGAAAGGCAGGTTGAGAGTATTAGCGGACAAGAAACCTGCTTTCCCCGTCCTGGAAGCAAGTTTAAATATAGCGTCGTTCAATAATTCAAATGTTCTAGCAACATTATTGGACTGCGACGGAAACTCGGGAGCGATGTCCCTGAACCGCTCAAAAAATTCAGAGTCCAATGACGCTATAATTCTCTTGTCCGGAAGCGCAGCAGTCTGGCCCGACGGAACAACTTGAGGGAGAAAGTGCCGGATGAAGTCCACGGCAGCTTTATGTTGTTCCGAAAGGGATAGCTCCAAGTCATCCGTATCCCTTTCACCATCCGGTCGGACCTCACGATGTTCCCGGTCGTCCGCCCCCGATGCTTCGGCGGAGCGTACCGACCCAGCGCCGTCGGATAATTCTCGATCCAACACCGTTTCTGTCGGCTGCTGGGATGCTGCGATAAGCTGTGCTATCTGCACAAGAATGTCCGACGTCGAGACCTGCGGAGGCGCAGTCTTTCGCTGCTTCGCCGAGGGCAGCTCCGCATTCGATGGCTCCCGCATACTTTCCTATGCGAACGTCCGGAGTCCATCGGTCTCGAATCCCTGGCTGCCGGATGGTGTGACCTGGTCGCCGAAGAATCCTTCATCGGCGAAGCTGGTAATATATCGGCGGTCACGCAGCCAAGGTGCGGTCGTGTGCGCTGACGAGAAGAGGAAGCCTTAACAGTCTCTGCGGACTGCTTATACAACGGAGCGTCCCGAGCGACGGACGTATGCTCCGCTAAAGACACATTTTGTACCACAACATCTGGTCCCAGATGTTGTTGTACGAGAGAGGGACCTCTCTCGCTCGCGGCCCGGCTGGACCTGGACGAGCTAGGAACCGGACTAAAAGGCTTCCTCCGTTCTCGCTTACTATCCGCCGTCACTGGGTGTGCATCTATTATGTTTATAGTGCTCGCATCACCCAAAATTTCCTCTTGGACCGCATCGGACGAACCTGGCTGCCGAACCATTCGGTGAATGGACGCTACACCGGGCGAGCTTCGCGGACGACATTTGTCTAATCTCCATGAGCACTTTTGCCGCTAGCTCTGAATTCATTTGTGACGACGGACGCACACTTGAAGAAGATAACATGGAAACATCACCCTGTTCTGGTTCCTCTGAAATAGAAACTGAGAGAGTAGAGTGACCTTGTGGAGAAAGAGCCGGCATCGCTCTTTCTCCAGAAACAACATATCGTGACACACGTTTCCAATGTTTCTCATCCCAATGTTCACATATAGGACAGGGATTAATGCGAGAACACTGACTACAATTAATACAATGATCATGAAAGTCAGAGGAAGATTTCTTCCTATTACAATTTGAACAACGTCCCTTCATTGTGAAAGAACAACAATAAGTCCTAGTTACTCGCAAAAACCCCTGACACAAAGATACATAATAACATGATCCATTAATAAATGAAAAAACAATTGCAAAACAAAATAATTTTGAAAAAATATTTTTTCAGAGAAGCCCAAGTTGCTGAAAAGTAACGTTGAGCCCCGATGGATCCAATGGCAAAGTGTGGTCAAAAATTTTAAATTTATATAAAATAATTAATGAGACACTTTCGGATAATATAAATGTATCTTATAATGAGATAAACTACCACAAAGGCAAACAGCCCCCCTCAAAAAAGGCTGTTGCCAATGAAAACAAACAGTGTAAACACACTAGAAAACATGACTCCAGGCACTGAAAAAACTGGCCCGGAATCAGTCATCAATTACACTCTATCTGATGCAAAACAGAGACTCCCAGGGGAGAATCTGTAGAACATCAGATGGAAGATGCAGAACACAAACGTTATACACCCATGGGTGAAAACGTAACTATGGGGAAAATAACAGAAAGTTAAAAAATTTATAGTAATTTATATATTTTTTATACTTACCAACGACCCAGACATAGCTGGTGCTAACTCTTAAAATATAGGGCCAAACACAAATTTTGCCCCCCAATCCCCAAAATTTGCATCTAAAACTAAAGAAAACATGTCCTGAAAGGCCCTCCACACTTCACCCCTACTGCGCATGCGCAGTGTCAAGGACGTTCCGAAATTGGCGCCATTAATCATTCTAATAACCAGTGCCTGGTAAGCGCTATGTACTCAGCGGGGAGGCAAGAGTTCCCAACTCCTGGGAGGGCCATCCCCGTCTGGGTCGTTGGTAAGTATAAAAAATATATAAATTACTATAAATTTTTTAACATTTTTATACTGTACCAATGACCCAGACATAGCTGAATAGTAAAAAGGCTGGAGGGCCAAGGACATAGAGCAAAATGGAATACGCTCAATAAAATAAAATAGATTCATCCCCTGTAGGGAAAAAGAAGTAATAGGCCTTACATGTATCTTTCTTATTTATGATAAATTAGAAAGATACAACACCTTCCAAAATTGAGCTTCATACATCCATGTACTCTATTAATATCCAATATAATCCTTATACTAATAATTTTTAAAGTAAGCCAATAAATAAAGTAAGTCTAGAGAATAGAGACTCTTATACTCCTAAAAGTGTATGAGGATTGCATAATCATGTCCGTTGACATATGCAATATTCAAAAGCTATACTTTAAAAACTAAGACTTGAATGAATTTTAAAAACCTAAACTTCTCACTAAACAACCATCCCAATAACAGCTCAGAATTACTAACTCCGGAGGAGGTATCCCCTTGTTTTCATAGTAAAACAGGTGACCCAAGGGAACACCCTCCCCCCCCCCCCCTTTTTCTTGCCCTGGGTCAAATAGCCCAGAGCGAAGAGGGCAGCCGAACGGAGACACTGCCGAAACAGACAGCCTACCTAGCTATAGTAGCAACTGTTAAGTGAATGACATTCTGAGCAGTAGATAACAGACCTAACAATAGAGGCCTCCAGAAATGGACTCGATATTTCTGAGATAAAATTCATGAATGTGGATGGCTGAGCGCAATGAGCGGCCTTCAAAAATCTATAATAGCGACACTATTAATGTAAGCCCAAGAAGTAGAAGAACTCTTACTTCATGAGCCGAAATTTTAAGCACAACTGCTAAGTCAATGATATACCATAAGCAGTACCGATAGTTAATAGAATCCATTAACAATAAAATGGAGCGTAACGTCCTTCTACTAGACATCAAAGACAGAAGAAGCTTACGCCCATAGTAATAAACAGATATCTGTTTATAAATACATAAACTGTACCCGGAAAGAGTAAAGGCCTATGCCCATATGAAGACGGAAGGACCTTAAAATAATAGGTTCCGGATAATAGGAGCCTAACTCTTATGCAACAATCCAACCTAAATAGTAACGGAAGTATTGATTCCAAAACTATGAAAGTGAAAATCATCCATCGATTGTGCATGAAACTCACTGACTGTACAGTAAAAGAGAAACCAACAGAATTACTGTCTAAAGGTCAGAATTTGAAAACTACTGTTTCCAGAGGCTCAAATGATTACTTAGCTAAATAAGAACCGAAGTTAAAATCCGTATAGGAATTTAATCTAAAGATTCTAAGTCTATTTATCAAAAAGTTACTAACTGACTTAGATAAAGAGACAAAAGATTCAATTGTAAACTATCGTAGAGTGCATAGGTATGAGGTAACATAAACCTATAACCTAAATAATAACAGGCTGCAGTAGATCTTGTGAAACAAGTATACTAAAAAATAGCAAAGAGTAGTATGGAGGGATCAAGAATATGAATATAATGATCCCTACACCACGACGGAAGAGCCTCCACTTTAGCCGCATAGAATAGCGAAGAAGAGGATCTCCTATAGTAAGAAATCGCGTCCAAAGCTCGTCCAGTACAGTGCTTACAATGCAGTACGGACCACACAACGGAATACATGAAGGTTGCGACCTTGCTGGTTGTGATAAAGATGACACGATTTACCCAGTGAAAAAGATCCTCACATAGAGGAAGATTTCACGTTAAGACCCACAGTAGACAAGAGAGTAAATTACTCATGATCTCTGTGAAGATAGAGATGCTATCAACAGAAATGTATTGTGGTTGTTTATCTTAGCAATACCTGCTAAAACAACAGCGCCGGAGGATACGCGTATCCTATCATTCCGTCCTATAGATCAATAGAGCGTTAACAATATTAGCTCAGAGATCTGGACAAGCCAACACATACGTCTGCAATTGATTAGCAAGCTGTGTCATAAATAAATCATCATTGGGCGCTCCCATAGATAGCAAATCTGATTGAATACTTGTTTGTTGAGAGTCCATTCTGACAGCAACAAGCGACCCGTAAGAGAACGGGAGTCCGATAAAACAATCAGACGACCCGGAATATGACGGACCAAAACTGAACTTGGTGTACTATAACCAACAGACGGATTCTTTCCATTAATTGAATAACGGAAACGAAAGAGTGCCTCCCTGGTTCCGGAGATACGCCACTACTGTCAAATTAAAGGACAGGAATTTGGGCATGCGTTTCTGAATAATGTTCATGCAATGACATAAAGCAAGCCTAAAAAACATTATTCCGCGGAAGAAAACTGATTGCTAAAAGACTGCGGAACCCAAAGACCCTGGCACTTCGAATCCGTAGGGATCAGTATTATATCCCAATCTGTTTGACTGGCAACCGTCATAACAGCCACACTCGGGTCTGGCAACTGCGGCGGCACTCTCTGAGTCAACCACCGAATGTTTGCCCCAGTCTGAATCTCTTGTAACACTAGATAGACAAGAGAGCGTGTAAATCGAGCAATTCATAGATTGCCGAAAAGTTGCCGTCGAAGAGAAGCTCCTCCGAGAACGAAGCGACTCTGAGAGAGTTCTTAACCTTACTATCCACGCGTGTGGATGTAGCTAGGGCTGCGTCACGTCTAACTAACTCCAATCAGCCACTGAAGGGCGGAGTTATACGTGAACAAACTACTGCCCTCAAAAGAAATTACATTGAGAATAATATCCCGTAAATCTTTTCTTGAAGACGTAATGATAACGCCTCAGTAAGGCGGATTACGTATAATAAAGCGTCTAAGTTAAGTCTACTATACATAATGTCGTTCCCAACACTGAAATTGGAAAAGACATAAACGGCGAAAAAGAATATATGCAGTCTTTAATCACACCGTCTAGACGCATATGAACTCTCGGTATGCCCTGCTCTGCCAAAATAAATTATTTGTATAAATGATAAAATGGCAGAAATGAGCAACGCGGACAAGAAACTAAACTATCATGCTTAGTAGCAGGCTTGTATATATATATATATATAGCGTCGAAAAATAAAACACATGTTATAATGACAATATTGGACTGCGTCGGTAAGTCAGGGACAATGTCCCTGAACCGATCGAAAATTCCGAGTCCAATGACGCTATAAGTCTCTTATCCACGATCGCAGCAATGAAGTCCGAAATAATAATCACTGGAAGATAATGCCAGAAGATATGAAAGGCATCTTCCGATACTACTAAAGGGAAAACTCGAAATCTTTCGAATCCCTTTCGCCATCCTGTCGGACCCTATAAAGCGTTCGGTCGTCCGTACCTGATGCAACCGCGGACCGCACCGACCCAGCGCCGTCGGATAATTCCTGAATCGACCGAGAAACTGTCAATTGCTGGGATGCTGCGAAACAACTGTGCTAACTCGGATAGCACGTCCGTCACTGAGGCCTGAGGAGAAGCGGTCTTACGATGCATTGCCGCTGGAAGCTCCGTGATCGTTACCCCGTGCATACTATCAATATGCGAGCGAACGGAGTGTATAGGCCTCGTGTCCCTTGGCTACCGGATGGCACGACCTATTCGCCGTGGAATCACTGAATGCCGAAACTGATCGGATACTCGAGGTGACGTAGCCAATGTGCGGTCGTGTGCCCTGCTGTGAGGATGAGGAAGCATTAAAGACAGTCTCTCGGACTGTCAATATAACGGAGCGTCCCGACCAACGGACATATGCTCCGAATGTAAAATATCTGAACCACAACATGCGGTCCCCTATGTTGTTGGGCGAGAGAGGGACCTCTCTCGCTCACAGCCCGGACGGACCTGGACAAGCCAGGAACCGGACTAACAGGCTTCCTCCGATCTGTCCTCAATCTGCCGTCACTGGGTGAGTACTAAAGTAATTAAAGTGCTCGCATCACCAAAATCTCCTTCCTAGACCGCAACGGACGAACCCGGCAGCCGAACCATTCGATGAATGTACGCTACACCGGGTGAGCTAGCGAATGTCACTCCGTAGGCGACAGACATATTCCATGAGCACTTATTGCCGCTAACTCTTCATTAACTATGACGACAGAGGCACACTTTTGAAAGACATCTCCATAACTCTTCGAACAAGAAACCAGAAATGCTTGGTTAGCAAGCATAAAATAATAATATATATAGCGTCGTTCAATAATTCGAAAGTTAGTGTGACATTATTGGACTATGTCGGAACTGAGGGACGATGTCCCTGAACCGAACCAAAAATTTCTAAGTCCACCGACGCTATCAGTTTCTTATCCGGCATCGCAGCATTCTGGTCCGACGAAAGAAGCTGCAGAAGACCAAGTCAGATGACATACACAACAGCATATGTTGTTCCGAAAGGGAAAGCTCGAAATCCTCCAAATCCCTTTCGGTATCCCGTCGGACCGGATGAAACTTTCGGACGTCCGTACCCGCTTCCGCGGAGCGTCCCGACCCAGCATCGTCGGATAAAATATATGCGACAGATTCAGTTGATGCTGGAATGCTGCGATAAACTGTGCTATTAAGGAAAGCACGTCCGTTCCCGAGGCCTGTGCAGTAGCGGTCTTACGATGCATTGCCGCCGGAAGCTCCGTGTACGTTGACTCCCGCACACTTCCTATGCGAACGTCCTGAGTCTGCAGGCCTCGTGTCCCTGGCTACCGGATGGTGTGACCTGGTCGCCGAAGAATCCTTGATCGGCGAAGCTGGTAATATATCGGCGGTCACGCAGCCAAGGTGCGGTCGTGTGCGCTGACGAGAAGAGGAAGCCTTAGCAGTCTCAGCGGACTGCCTATACAACGGAGCGTCCCGACGGACGTATGCTCCGCTTACGACACATTTTGTACCACAACATCTGGGGCCATATGTTGTTGAATGAGAGAGGGGCCTCTCTCGCTTGCCGTCCGGATGGACCGGAACGAGCTATGAACCGACTAAAAGGCTTCCTGCGTTCTCCCTCCGATCCGCCGTCACTGGGTGTGCATTAGGTTAATTTATAGTGCTCGCATCACCCCAAAATTCCTTCTAGACCGCAACGGACGAACCCGGCTGCCAAACCATTCGGTGAATGGACGCTACACCGGGCGAGCTAGCGGACGTCAAAGGCCGTCGAACCTACTAGGGTCCTCTTAGGCAATTGGCGTATTTACATGAGCACTTTTCCGCTAGCCCTTCATTAATTGTGACGACGGAGGCACACTGTTGGAAGACATCACAGATACATCACCCTAATCTTGATCGTCTGAAATAGAAATTGATAAAGTAGAGTGACCCTGCGGGGAAAGGACCGGAGTGTCCAAATCCCCAACAACATACCGTGACATACGCTTCCCATATTGTCATCGAAATCATATGATACAGAACAGGAGTTAATGCGAGTACACTGACCACATATAGATTGATAATAAAGTCAGAGGAAGACTTCCTCTTAAAACAATTGATTAATATCCTTTCAATGTGAAAAGAAAACAAGTCCTGGTACTCGCACTAACCCCTGGCAATCAAAATACATAATAATAATATGATCCATTAATATAGAAAAAATAATTGAAATCAAAATATTTTGAAAAAATATTTTTTCAGAACAGCCCAAGTTTCTGAAAAGTAACGTTGAGCCCCAATGGATCCCAAGCCTAAGTGTGGACAAAAATTTTAAAAATATTTTAAACAATTTATTCAACACTTACGAACAATAATAATGTATCTAGTTATGATTAAAATAACATCAAGATATTATTTTTTAGAAATCCCCCCCTCACACAGAGGGCTGTTGTAAATGTAAACAATGAGTGTAAAAACACTAAAATAAGACTCCAGGCACCCAGGCCCGAAATCAGTTACCAAAAATACACTATCTGATGCAAAACAGAGACTTCCAGGGAAGAAACTGCAGAACATCAGATGGTAGATGCAGAACACAACGCCTAACCACCCGTAGGTGAAGACGTAAACAAGGGGAAAGAACAGAATTCATTCTGTTATTCAGCTAAAACTCCCAAGAAAATTTAGTAATAATAATTACAAAAACTATGCCAAAAGCATGGGAGAATAGCAAGGGGGAACTTAAAGGACAGGGAGAGAGGAAAACACTTAAAAAAACAGTGTAACTAAATAATCAGAATGACAACAAAATGGCTGCTGCCTTGAAAATAGGTAACTTAACATAATTTCATTAAAAAATTTTAAGTTACAGCCCTGATAATATTCTGTCACACATTCTTTTCCTCTCCTCCTTCTCTATCCTCCTTAGAATCACCATTTCACTAATATTTATGTGTCTGGCATCATTTAAACTGAGATTTATAAGCACAAAGATCAGTCAGATGTTAACTGATGAAGGGCCAAACTTAGAATGATTAATGGCGCCAATTTCGGAACGTCCTTGACACTGCGCATGCGCAGTAGGGGCGAAGTGTGGAGGACCTTTCAGGACATGTTTTCTTTAGTTTTAGATGCAAATTTTGGGGATTGGGGGGCAAAATTTGTGTTTGGCCCTATATTTTAAGAGTTAGCACCAGCTATGTCTGGGTCATTGGTACAGTATAAAAATACATTCTGTAACCAAGCAACTCTCCCAGGAAATTTTAGAAATGAAATTTCTCAAAAATATGCCAAAAGCATGGGAGAATTGCCAGGGGGGACTTTAGAAGGCTAGGGGAGAGGAAACACTGAATAAGCAGTGCAACAATTAGCAAGAATGACAACAAGAGGCCCATGCCTCGAAAATAGGCAACTTAACATAATTTCATCAAAAAATTTTAAGTACAGCCCTGATTATTTTTTTGCCACTTCTTTTTCCTCTCCTCCTTCTATCCTCCTTAGAATCACATTTTCTCCAAAAATTACGTGTCTGGCATCCTTTAAACTGAAATTTACAAGCACAAAGATCAGTGAGATGTTGACTGATGAAGGGCCAAACAGAGAATGATAATTGGCGCCAATTTCGGGACGACTGCGTCACTGCGCATGCGCAGTAGAGGCGT
The DNA here is from genome assembly GCA_031216915.1 of Pictodentalium vernedei. Taxonomy (NCBI): domain Eukaryota; kingdom Metazoa; phylum Mollusca; class Scaphopoda; order Dentaliida; family Dentaliidae; genus Pictodentalium; species Pictodentalium vernedei. Next base: position 217,420,518 of record CM062297.1, read on the forward strand.
AGTATGGAGGTCCTTTAGGACATGATTTCTTTTTGTTTTGGATGCAAATTTTGGGGATTGGGGGGCAAAATTTGTGTTTGGCCCTGGTTTTGTTGGAGTTAGCACCAGCTAAGTCTGGGTCATTGGTACAGTATAAAAATATTCCTTTTTCAACTATAGGAAAAGGAAACCTCCCAATACATTCCCGAAGGGATGCTGCTGCTATTCTAAACAAGAGCGCACATATCGCTGAAGCAATACAATGTCCCGTACCGAGCATTAATAATTATACAAATGTTATAACCTAGATGTGATTAGCATGAATTCCGTTGAAGCATTTCCAAAAAAAGTCCAGAAAACTGATATTCTGGCACTTTTCCATATTTCCAAGGGCCATAACTCACACAAGAATAATGCAATCTGCATGAAACTCAAACTTTATCTGTAACTCATCGTTCTATAGTAGGTTACCAAGAATGAAATCATTCGGTTGAAGCATTTTAAAAAAAAGTCCGGAAAACTAAAATATGACTGACAGACTGACAGATGGACAGAGTGCAAATGAAACTTGATCTGTAAGTCATCGTTCTATAGTAGGTTACCAAAAATGAAATCATTCCATTGAAGCGTTTCCAAAAAAAAGTCCGGAAAACTGATATTTTGGCGCTTTCCCATATTTCCAAGGGCCATAACTCACACAAGAATAAGGCAATCAGCATGAAACTCAAACGTGATCTGTAAGTCATCGTTCTATAGTAGGTTACCAAAAATGAAATCATTCCGTTGAAGCATTTCCCAAAAAAGTCCGGAAAACTAAAGTATGACTGACAGACTGACTGACAGACTGACTGACAGACTGACGGATGGACAGTCAGACATGTTAACCTCCCACAATTTTTTTCAGGGAGATTGAAGAAAATTTTCAGGGAGATGACATGATTTTCAGGGAGATTTTTTTTTGTGCGTAGAAACCATGTGTGGATCGATCAATTTTAAATATAAATTAATACCAAATACCCCCTCCCCCCCCCCCCCCCCCCACGCACACACACATAACAGGAAACAGTCCAACAACAATACATCAAAGGAACATACGTCAATGTTCTACTAACTGGTGGTGAGTGACCCAGACCTGTTAACCTCTGGAGGTGACTGTCAGTGAGATTTTGATGAGCTCCCAGTGAGACTCGGATGCTTGTCAGTGAGATTTTTGCACGTGGGCAGCACATCAATAATTTCCATGTTACCCTCCCCCCCCCCACCCCCTCACACACACATACATTAAACATTCCACCCTAATGTGTTTTATTTGAACAATTTGTCCTTTCAAAAGCCAAACCATAGAAATATAGAGAAAAACAGAAATCAGAAATATGGATGTGGTCATGTGCCAATATCTGAGCTTGTTCCAATGACATCCATATTTCAATGGTTTTATGTACAAAATGTTTGGAGATATTTTCGACCTTTTCAGCACTATATCAGCTATGGTGCTGTGTTGAAAGTTTTGGATCCATTTGAGTAATTATGGGTACTTGCGGCAGCCTGCGGTAACCTGCGACGATTGTGGTGTTTAGGCACACGCCAGAGCCTGGTTGTTGTGGTAATTCGATCTTCCAAAGCCCAGCACCCCACCTAACCACACCGGTTACTCACTGGAAGTAGTTGGTCATTTACGAAAGGGGATTTGGAATGGGGTGATCATTTTTCAGTGAAACGTGAAAATTATGCCACAGCCAGCCCAGGACGAAACATCTCGGGGATATTTTGTTGTCCATTTATCACTACGAAGGAAAAAACGTGCAAGTGCCGTAAATTACCAACTTTTTAGAGATTTTTTTCACCAAAAACATAATTTTTTTCACAGCCTGCTTTATAAAATTGCGAATCGGAAATTTTTCCCAATATATTGAAAATTACAGCAACTCATATGTTTGAGCCGTTTGTCTCCAAAATTGGCTATAATTATCTGAAAGTGAAATCCAAAATGCACAATAAATTTGTGCATATTTTTACACATTTTTCGATTGGACAAGATTTTATATGTATGGAATTTATTTTTCGATTTGTCTGCTACCTGTATACAAGCAAAGGTGTGCCTTTAATATATAATCAATTTCAGCAATTATCCTGCATCTCAAATTCATTTAATCCACCGGTCAAACGTGTTGCAATAATCACAACACGGCCATTGACAGAAATGAGAATTGGTCATCAGTTCTTACGTAAGTGGTGACGTTTCACACAAACTTAATGACCTTGCCATTGAGAGTAGAGCACATGCTTTTGTATTTGTAAACAAAAGCTGGTGGATTCAGTTTTTGTCTGGTATGTCGACTTTCCGGGAGATTTTTGGTCCAAATTGACTCCCGGGCGGGAGGGCGGGAGGGGATAGCTAATTCCGGGAGAATCCCGGGCATTCCGGGAGAGTTAACATGTCTGGACAGAGTGCAAATGAAACTTGATCTGTAAGTCACCGTTCTATAGTAGGTTACCAAGAATGAAATCATTCGGTTGAAGCATTTCCCCAAAAAGTCCGGAAAACTAAAGTATGACCGACAGACTGACTGACAGACTGACGGATGGATGGACAGAGTGTAAATGAAACTTGATCTGTAAGTCATCGTTCTATAGTAGGTTACCAAAAATGAAATCATACCGTTGAAGCGTTTCCAGAAAAAAGTCCGGAAAGTTAAAAAATTTATAGTAATTTATATATTTTTTATACTTACCAATGACCCAGACATAGCTGGTGCTAACTCTTAAAAATCTAGGGCCAAACACAAATTTTGCCCCCCCAATCCCCAAAATTTGCATCTAAAACCAAAGAAATCATGTCCTGAATGGCCCTCCATACTTCGCCTCTATTGCGCATGCGCAGTGTCAAGGACGTCCCGAAATTGGCGCCATTAATCATTCTTACAATCAGTGCCTGGTAAGCGCTATGTCCTCAGCGGGGAGGTATGAGTTCCCAACTCCTGGGAGGGCCATCCCCGTCTGGGTCATTATTAAGTATAAAAAATATATAAATTACTATAAATTTTTTAACATTTTTATACTGTACCAATGACCCAGACATAGCTGAATAGTAAAAAGGCTGGAGGGCCCAGGACATAGAGGAAAATCCAATAAGCTCAACTATATAAAATAGAGTCATCCCCTCGAGAAGAAAAGGAGTATTAGGCTTTACATGTATCTTTCTTATTTATGATAAATTAGAAAGACACAATACCTTCTATAATTGAGCATCATAACATCCATATTCTCTATTAACATCCAGTATAATTCTTATACTAATTATTTTTAAAGTAAGCCAATAAATAAAGTTAGTCCAGAGAATTGAGACTCTTTATACTCTTTTAAAAGTGTCCGAGGATAGTATAATAATGCCCGTTTGACACGTGACATATTCAAATGCTATACTTTAAAACTATGACATGAATGAATTTTTAAAAACATAAACTTTTCACTTTAAAACCATCACAGTAACAGCTCAGAATTACTGACTCAGGAGGAGGTATCCCCTTGTTTTCATAATAAAACAGGTGACCCAAGGGAACACCCTCCCCCCCCCCCTTCCCCTTGCCCTGGGTCAAATAGCCCAGAGCGAAGAGGGCAGCAGGACGGAGTCACTGCCAGAACAGAAAGCCTACATAGCTATAGTTGCAATTGTTAAGCGATCGACATTCTGAGCAGCCGATAATGGACCTAAACAATGCAGGCCTCCAGAAATGGACTCGATATTTCTGAGATAAAAATTCGTGAATGTGGATGGCTGAGACCAATATGCAGCCTTCAATAAATCTATAATAGCAACACTATTTACGTAAGCCCAAGATGTAGAAGAGCTCTTACTTCATGAGCCGAAATCTTAAGCACAGACTGCTGAGTTAAGGATAGATTATCCTAAGCAGTACCGATAGTTAATTGAATGCATTTAGCAATAGAATGGACCATAATGACCTTTCTATTAGGCATCAGAGACAGAAGAAGCTTTACGTCCTTACTGATAAACTGAGATCTGTTAATAAATACATAAAGGTCTAGCCGGACAGAGTAAAGGCCTATGCCCTTTCGAAGATGGAAGGACCTTAAAAACAATAGGTTCCGGATATTTATTAGGAGCTTGATTCTTAACCAAAAATCCAACATTAGTAGTAAAGGTAATAGAGTTTCCGATACTACGAAAGTGAGAATCGTCCACCGATAGTGCATGAAGCTCACTGACTCTTCAGCAGAAGAGAAGACTAAGAGAATTGCTGTCTTAAAAGGCCAGAATTTGAAACTACTGTCTCAAGAGGTTCAAATGGTTGCTTTAGTTTAATAAGAACCCAAGCTAAATTCCGTATAGGAATTAATCTAAGGATTCTAGGTCTATTTATCGAAAAGTTTCTAACTAACTTAGATAAAGAGACATTAGACTCAATTGTAAACTATCATGGTGTGCATAGGTATCAGATAACATAGACCTATAACCTTTAATAGTAACTGGCTTCAGTTGATCTCGTCAAACAAGTATACTAGAAAGTTTGCAATGTCTTGTATGGAGGAATCAAAAATATCAACATAAAGATCCCTACACCAATGACGGAAGACCCTCCACTTTAGCCGCATAGTATAGCGAAGAGGAGGTCCTCCTATAGTTAGAAATCGCATCCACTGCTCATCCTGTACAATGCTTGCCGTGCAAGAAGGACCGCACAACGGAATACGTGAAGGTTGAGACCTTGCGGGTTGTAATGAAGTTGACACGATTTCCCCAGCGAAAGAAGATCCTCTCGTGGAGGAAGTTTTTGCAGTAAGTCCCACAGCAGACACCTAAGTAAATTTATCCACGGACTCTGTGGAGACAGAGATGCTACCAACAGAATTGTATTGTGAATGTATTAACTTAGCAATACTTGCTGAATCAACAGCGCTGGAGGATACGCATATCCTATCATTCCGTCCTACTAGATCGATAGAGAGTAAACTACATATGCTCGGGGATCCGGACATGGTGACACATACGTCTGCAATTGATTGGTGAGTTGTGTCACAAATAAATTTATCACTGGGCGCTCCCATTGGTAGCAAATCTCATTGAATACCTGTTTGTTGAGAGTCCATTCTGACGGCAACAATCGACCCTTACGTGAAAGGGAGTCTGCTTATACAATCAAGACGACCCAGAATATGACGGACCGAAACAGAACTTGGTGTTCTATAACAAACAGAAGGATTCTTTCCGTTAAATTCAATAACGGAACCGAATGAGTGCCTCCCTGGTTCCGGATATATGCAACTACTGTCGTATTATCGGACAGGATTTGGACATGCGTTTCTGAATAATGTTCATCCAATGACGTAGTGCAAGCCAAGATAATATCATTTCTTGGAAGTTAAGTGCTTGCCTAAAAACTGCGGAACCCAAAGACCCTGGCACTTCGAATCCATTGGGATCAATATTGTGCCCCAACCTGTTTGACTGGCATCCGTCATAATCGAAAAACTCGGATCCGGCAACTACAGTGGAACTCTCTGAGTCAACCACCAAATGTTTGCCCAAGTCTGAATCTCTTGTTACACTTGATTGACAAGAGAACGTGTATATCGAGCAATTCATAGATTGCTGAAAGGTTGCCGTCGAAGAGAAGCTTCTCCGAGACTGAAGCGACTCTGAGAGAGTTCTTCACCTTACTATCCACGCGCGTGGATGTAGCTAGGGCTGCGTCACGTTTAACCAACTCCAGGTTGCCACTGAAGGGCGGAGTTATACGTGGAAAACTACTGCCCTTGAAAGAAATCTCATTAAGAATCATATCCTGGAATTCTTTCACTTGAAGACGTAATGATAACGCCTCAGTAAGGTGGTCTACATATGATAAAGCGTCTAAGTTAAGTCAGACATCATTGTCGTTTCCAACGTCGTGGTTGGAATTGACATAGACGGCGAAAAAGACAATACGGAGGCTTCAGCTTCGTCGTCTAGATGCAGAGGAACTCTCAGTATGCCCTGTCCTGCCATTTCAAATTTATTCCTAGAATTGATGAAAGGCAGATTAGAGCATTTGCGGACAAGAAACTAGACTAGCGTGTTTGGTAGCAAGCTTATATATATATAGCGTCGTTCAATAATTCGAAAGTTCTAGTGACATTATTGGACTGTGTCGGCAACTCAGGGACGATGTCCCTGAACCGATCAAAAACTCTGTGTCCAATGACGCTATTAGTCTCTTATCCAGCATCGCAGCATTCTAGTCCGACGGAACAACCTCTGGAAGATAATGCCGGAAGAAATGTATGGCAGCTTCTGTTGTTCCGAAAGGGAAAGCTCAAAATCGTCCGAATCCCTTTCGCCATCCTGTCAGACCCTATGAAGTGTTCGGTCGTCCGTACCTGATGCATCAGCGGAGCGAACCGACCCAGCGTCGTCAGATTATTCCTCATCCGACAGAGATTCTGTCGTTTGCTGGGATGCTGCGATAAGCTGTGCTATTTTGGATAGCACGTCCGTCACTGAGGCCTGTGGAGAAGCGGTCTTACAATGCTTTGCCGCTGGAAGCTCTGTGTTCGTTACCCCGTGTATACTTCTATTATGCGAGCGACCGGAGAGTACAGGCCTCGTGTCCCTTGGCTACCGGATGGCGTGACCTGTTCGCCGTGGAATCACTGAATGACGAAGCTGGCAGGATACTCGAGGTCACGTAGCCAAGTTGCGGTGTGTGCGCTGCCGTGAGGATGAGGAAGCATTATCGACAGTCTCTCGGACTGTCTATATAACGGAGCATCCCGAGCGGCGGACATATGCTCCGAATGCGAAACGTTTGTACCACAACATCCGGTCCCAGATGTTGTTGTACGAGAGAGGGACCTCTCTCGCTCGCAGCCCGGACAGACCTGGACGAGTTAGGAACCGGACTAACAGGCTTCCTCCGATCTCTCCTCTAATCCGTCGTCACTGGGTGTGTACTATTGTCTATTATAGTGCTCGCATCACCCAAATCTCCTTCCTGGACCGCAACGGACGAACCCGGCTGCCGAACCATTCGATGAATGGACGCTACACCGGGTGAGCTAGCGAATGTCAACGCCGTCGATCCTACTAGGGACCTCTTAGGCGATTGACGTATTCCATGAGCACTTATTGCCGCTAGCTCATCATTTAACTATAACGACAGAGGCACACTTTTGAAAGACATCTCAGTAACTTTGCAAACAAGAAACCAGACTTGCTTGTTAATAGCAAGCATATATATATAAATAGCGTCGTTCAATAATTCAAAAGTTCCTGTGACATTATTGGACTGTGTCGGAACTGAGGGACGAGTCCCTGAACCGATCCAAAAATTTTTGTGTCCACCGAAGCTATCAGTCTCTTATCCGGCATCGCAGCATTCTGGTCCGACGAAACAACCTCTAGAAGATAAAGCCGGATGACATATACAGCAGCTTATGTTGTTCCAAAAGGGAAAGCTCGAAATCCTCCGAATCCCTTTCGCCATCCTGTCAGACCCTATGAAGTTTTCGGACATCCGTACCTGATGCTTCAGCGGAGCGTCCCGACCCAGCGTCGTCGGATATTACATGATGCGACAGAGATTCTGTCGTTGCTGGGATGCTGCGATAAGTTATGCTATTTGGGATAGCACGTCCGTCACTGAGGCCTGTGCAGTAGCGGTCTTACGATGCTTTGCCGCTGGAAGCTCCGTGTACGTTGACTCCTGCATACTTTTCTTATGCGAACGTCCGGAGTCTACAGGCCTCGTGTCCCTGGCTACCGGATGGCGTGACCTGGTCGCCGCGGATTCTCTGATTGGCGAAGTTGACTGGATATCCGAGGTCACGTAGCCAAGGTGTGGTCGTGTGCGCTGCCATGAGAATGAGGAAGCCTTATTGACAGTCTCTCCGGACTGTCTATATAACAGAGCGTCCCGAGCGGCAGACGTATGCTCCGAATGCGAAACATTTTGTACCACAACATCTGGGGCCAGATGTTGATGTACGAGAGAGGGGCCTCTCTCGCTCGCAGCCCGGCTGGGCCTGGACGAGCTAGGAACCGGACTAATAGGCTTCCTCCGTTCTCTCCTCTAATCCGCCGTCACTGGGTGTGCACTTGGTTGATTTATAGTGCTCGCATCACCCAAAACTCCTTTCTAGACCGCAACGGACGAACCCGGCTGCCGAACCATTCGATGAATGGATGCTACACCGGGCGAGCTTGCGGACGTCAAAGGCCGTCGATCCTACTAGGGACCTCTTAGGCAATTGACGTATTTCCATGAGCACTTTTCCGCTAGCTCTTCATCAATTGTGACGACGGAGGAACACTTTTGGAAGACATCACGGATACATCACCCTGTTCTTGATCGTCTGAAATAGAGATTGATAAACTAGAGTGACCCTGCGGGGAAAGGACCGGCATGGCCATTTCCCTGCTAACATACCGTGACACACGCTTCGCATGTTGTCATCGAAAATAACACATACTGAATAGGAGTTAGTGCGAGTACACTGACTACATTTATACAATGATTATGAAAGTCAGAGGAAGATTTCCTCTTAATCCAATTGAACAATATCCTTTCATTGTGAAAAGAAAAAAGTCCTAGTACTCGCACCAACCCCTGCAAATCAAATACATAATAACATGATCCATTAACATAGAAAAAATAATTGAAATCAAAAAATGTTTTGAAAAAATATTTTTTCAGAAAAGCCCAAGTTTCTGAAAAGTAACGTTGAGCCCCAATGGATCCCAAGCCTAAGTGTGGACAAAAATTTTAAAAATATTTTTAAAAAATTAATGCAACACTTACGAATAATAATAATGTATCTAGTTATGATTAAACTAACATCAAGATATTATTTTCAAGAAATCCCCCTCACACAGAGGTTGTTGTCAATGTAAACAAGAAGTGTAAAAACACCAGAAACATGACTCCAGGCACTGATAACCCTGGCCCGAAATCAGTTACCAATAATACACTATCTGATGCAAAACAGAGACTTCCAGGGAAGAAACTACAGAACATCAGATGGTAGATGCAGAACACTACGCCTTAACACCCAAGGGTGAAGACGTAAACATGGGGAAAAACTAATATTTATGTGTCTGGCATCATTTAAACTGAGATTTACAAGCACAAAGATCAGTCAGATGTTAACTGATGAAGGGCCAAACAAAGAATGATTAATGGCGCCAATTTCGGGACGTCCTTGATACTGCGCATGCGCAGTAGAGGCGAAGTGTGGAGGGCCATTGAGGACATGATTTCTTTGGTTTTAGATGCAAATTTTTGGGATTGGGGGGGAAAATTTGTGTTTGGCCCTAGATTTTTAAGAGTTAGCACCAGCTATGTCTGGGTCATTGGTACAGTATAAAAATACTGATATTTTGGCGCTTTTCCATATTTCCAAGGGCCGTAACTCACACAAGAATAAGGCAATCAGCATGAAACTCAAACTTGATCTGTAAGTCATCGATCTATAGTAGGTTACCAAAAATGAAATCATTTCGTTGAAGCATTTCCAGAAAAAAGTCCGGAAAGTTAAAAAATTTATAGTAATTTATATATTTTTTATACTTACCAATGACCCAGACTTAGCTGGTGCTAACTCCTTAAATTATAGGTCCAAACACAAATTTTGCCCCCCAATCCCCAAAATGTGCATCAAAAACCGAAATTCAATGTCCTATATGGTCCTCCATACTTTCTATCCACTGCGCATGCGGAGTGTCAAGGAGCTCTCGAAATAGGCGCAAATGTCATTCTTACAACCGGTGCCTGGAAAGCGTTATGTAATCAGTGGGGAGGTATGAGTTCCGAACTCATGGGAGGGTCATACCCGTCTGGGTCATTGGTTAGTATAAAAAATATATAAATTACTATAAATTTTTTAACATTTTTATACTGTACCAATGACCCAGACTTAGCTGAAGAGAAAAAAGGCTGGAGGGCCTAGGACATACAAGAAAATCCCATAGACTCAATTACATGAAAACAGAATTATCCCCTCAAAGAGAAGAGGAGCACAGGTGAATATAAGAAACACAATGAACCTGTGAATTAGAGGAAAACATCCTCGCATTACAATTTCACAACATGAAAAAATATACACAGTCATATTACTCGCACTAACCCTTGAAATAAATATACATAATATATTATAATCCATTATAACATTTCAAAAGAAAAAAATTTTGAAAAATTTTTCAGAAGAGCCCAAGTTTCCAATGGGAACAATGAGCCCAAATGGATCCCCAAAAAAGCCTAAGTGTGGACAAAAATTTTCAAATCATTTCAAAAAATTAATGTAACACTTACGGACAATATTAATGTATCTTGCCATGAACTGAACTGAGCAGAGGACAAGTAATCACTATAAGAAGTAACCGTTGTCAACATAACCAAAAAGTGTAAACAAACCGGAAACATGACTCCATGCACTGATAAACATGGCCCGAAATCAGTTACCAATTTAAACACTATCTGATGCAAAACATAGACTTCCAGAGAAGAAACTGCAGAACATCAGATGGTAGATGTATACCAAAACGCCTAAACAGCCAAGGGTGAGGACAGAAACATGGGGAAAAAAAAACAGAAAATAATTCGGTTTCCAAGCCAAAACTTCCAAGAAATTTTAGTAATAAACATTACAAAAAATAAGCCAAAAGTATGGGAGAATAGCTAGGGGGGAATAAAGGAAAGGGAGAGAGGAAACACTGATTAAACTAGAGTGATGTCATGCATGTGGCCCGACTGTCCCAGGAATGGCAATGCTTAGACGCAATTTTTTGTTATGTGAGTTTTAATAAAGGTTCTGCATGTAGTGACTGTAAATAGTTCAAAATGCATATTCGAGGAAAAAAAAAAAAATGCCTAATTGGGGTGGGTGTGGGGGGGGGGGGGATAATTTCTGTCTGGATTTTTAACCACAAAACTGTAAAAAAGCATTTTTGACAAATGGAAAAAAAAGGTTCTGCAGGTGACTGCAAATAGTTCAAAATGCATATTGGAGGAAATAAAAAAAAAATGCCTAATTGGGAGGGGGGGGGGGGGGGAGGGGGGGAGCTGGGGTGCAGGGGGTGTGTGTTTACCTGGGTTTTTAACCAAAACTGTAAACAAGCATTTTTGACGAAAGAAAAAAAAGTGCCTAATTGGGCCCCGGCGAAAGGGTAGGGGGGGGGGGGGGGAGAGGTTACATAAGTTTGATAAAAAGCTTCCGCATGTAGTGATTGTAAATAGTTCAAAATGCAGAAGAGAAGAAAAAAAAAAGCCTAATTGGGGATGGAGGGGTGGGGGGGGGGGTTGTCTAGGTTTTTAACCACAAACTTGGAGTCATCCTACCAAGCTACAATGAAATCCCTTCATAATTATGGCCTGCAGAATATTCTAAATGTTTTCGGGCTTCAGGCCTCTGTTGCCGTAACAGTTACCCAAAAGGGGACCTTCTCATCTAGACATTATATGAAGTCAACCTATCAAGATACAATGAAATCCCTCCATAAATATGACCTGTAGACTGTGCTAAAGGTTTTCAGGCTTCGGGCCCCTGTTGCGGTCACAGTTGCCCAAAAGGGGACATTCTCATCTAGACATTATATGAAGTCAACCTATCAAGTTAGCTAGCTAGCATGTGATACCTCGAAATAATATGGCTTGACAGCATGGTCTGCAGTTGTCAAAACATCAAGGCGATGTTCAATTTGTTCAGCATTTTAAACTGATCAATTATTAAAACAGTTGATAAATATGTGTGAGATGGGGGTGGGGGGGGGAGGATTCAAAGTCATATCGAACCCACCTCACCTGCATTACTTAATCGTTCTTGTGTTAGTCATAAAATAATATAGGAACTGCAATGGTTCCATCACGTCTAACCGACTCCATTATGCCACTATGGGCAGAGAAGGACATGAAGAACAAAAACTTCCCCTGATAAAGACGGTCCTCTCGTGGAGGAAGCTTCCGGGGAACGTCCCATACAGACACTTGAGAAGACTGATCCAAGGTTTCTGCGATGACAGAGGTGCTACTAGTAGGATTCACAACGAGACTGTTTGATCTAAAACATAATCTACTGAATTAAATGAATTGGAGGATACGCATATCCTATCATCCATCCCCATGAGATTGGCAGAGCGTCTACTGCATACGCTCAATGGTCTGGGCATGGCGACACAAATGATGGTAACTGATTGTCCCAGTGCGTCGCAAACGGATCTATCATGGTGCGATCTCTCTGGTAGCAAATCTGTCCAAATACTCGCTTGTTGAGCGTCCACTCCAATTGCAACAGGCGACCTTTCCGAGGGAGCGAGTCTGCTAGTACGTTCAGACGACCTGGTATATGACGGATAGAAAGATGAACATGATGATTCATGACGTATCAGGAAAATCTTCTCCGTTAGTTGGCATAACGGAAATGAATGGGTGCCGCCCTGGTTCCCGATGTACGCTACTACTGTCGAGTTGTCCGACCAAATTGAACATGGACGTCCGTTATTAAGACAATCCAATGTTGTAGCGCTAGCTATAATTAACATCATCTCATTGATGTTTATGTGTTTCTCCTGGAACCGAGGGTCCCAAAGACCCTGACACCTCAAGACGGCAGGACTTAGGGTCGCGCCCCAACCCGTCTGACTCACATCCGTCATAATCGTGAAAGCCGGATCCGGAAGTTGCAGCGTAACTACCTGAGTTAACCACTGAATATCTGCCCAAATTTGAACCCTTGTTTTACTAGATCTGTTAAAACAATACTGGTTCAGGCGAAAGCATCTTCACACTCCAGTTCTGAGTAAAGAATATCTGAAGGGGACATGCGCGCAGACGGCACATCGGAATGAGATCCACAGCCGCTCTAATTTCTGTCTGGATTTTTAACCACAAAACTGTAAAAAAGCATTTTTGACAAATGGAAAAAAAAGGTTCTGCAGGTGACTGCAAATAGTTCAAAATGCATATTGGAGGAAATAAAAAAAAAATGCCTAATTGGGAGGGGGAGAGGGGGGGGGGGAGCTGGGGCGCAGGGGGTGTGTGTTTACCTGGGTTTTTAACCAAAACTGTAAACAAGCATTTTTGACGAAAGAAAAAAAAGTGCCTAATTGGGCACCGGCGAAAGGGTGGGGGGGGGGGGGGGGGGGGGGGAGAGGTTACATAAGTTTGATAAAAAGCTTCCGCATGTAGTGATTGTAAATAGTTCAAAATGCAGAAAAGAAGAAAAAAAAAAGCCTAATTGGGGATGGAGGGGTGGGGGGGAGGGGGTTGTCTAGGTTTTTAACCACAAACTTGGAGTCATCCTACCAAGCTACAATGAAATCCCTTCATAATTATGGCCTGCAGAATATTCTAAATGTTTTCGGGCTTCAGGCCTCTGTTGCCGTAACAGTTACCCAAAAGGGGACCTTCTCATCTAGACATTATATGAAGTCAACCTATCAAGATACAATGAAATCCCTCCATAAATATGACCTGTAGACTGTGCTAAAGGTTTTCAGGCTTCGGGCCCCTGTTGCGGTCACAGTTGCCCAAAAGGGGACATTCTCATCTAGACATTATATGAAGTCAACCTATCAAGTTAGCTAGCTAGCATGTGATACCTCGAAATAATATGGCTTGACAGCATGGTCTGCAGTTGTCAAAACATCAAGGCGATGTTCAATTTGTTCAGCATTTTAAACTGATCAATTATTAAAACAGTTGATAAATATGTGTGAGATGGGGGTGGGGGGGGAGGATTCAAAGTCATATCGAACCCACCTCACCTGCATTACTTAATCGTTCTTGTGTTAGTCATAAAATAATATAGGAACTGCAATGGTTCCATCACGTCTAACCGACTCCATTATGCCACTATGGGCAGAGAAGGACATGAAGAACAAAAACTTCCCCTGATAAAGACGGTCCTCTCGTGGAGGAAGCTTCCGGGGAACGTCCCATACAGACACTTGAGAAGACTGATCCAAGGTTTCTGCGATGACAGAGGTGCTACTAGTAGGATTCACAACGAGACTGTTTGATCTAAAACATAATCTACTGAATTAAATGAATTGGAGGATACGCATATCCTATCATCCATCCCCATGAGATTGGCAGAGCGTCTACTGCATACGCTCAATGGTCTGGGCATGGCGACACAAATGATGGTAACTGATTGTCCCAGTGCGTCGCAAACGGATCTATCATGGTGCGATCTCTCTGGTAGCAAATCTGTCCAAATACTCGCTTGTTGAGCATCCACTCCAATTGCAACAGGCGACCTTTCCGAGGGAGCGAGTCTGCTAGTACGTTCAGACGACCTGGTATATGACGGATAGAAAGATGAACATGATGATTCATGACGTATCAGGAAAATCTTCTCCGTTAGTTGGCATAACGGAAATGAATGGGTGCCGCCCTGGTTCCCGATGTACGCTACTACTGTCGAGTTGTCCGACCAAATTGAACATGGACGTCCGTTATTAAGACAATCCAAAGTTGTAGCGCTAGCTATAATTAACATCATCTCATTGATGTTTATGTGTTTCTCCTGGAACCGAGGGTCCCAAAGACCCTGACACCTCAAGACGGCAGGACTTAGGGTCGCGCCCCAACCCGTCTGACTCACATCCGTCATAATCGTGAAAGCCGGATCCGGAAGTTGCAGCGTAACTACCTGAGTTAACCACTGAATATCTGCCCAAATTTGAACCCTTGTTTTACTAGATCTGTTAAAACAATACTGGTTCAGGCGAAAGCATCTTCACACTCCAGTTCTGAGTAAAGAATATCTGAAGGGGACATGCGCGCAGACGGCACATCGGAATGAGATCCACAGCCGCTCCGCACAGCTCCAACAGTCGCATGAATTCCCTCACTATTAATGCATCTGAGTGCAGACGAAAGCGAGCACAACAACTAACTAATTTCACTCTGGGTAACGGCAGACGAACCAGATTGTTGTGAGTCTCAAAGATCAATCCCAAGTGAATAGACGACTTGTATGGTGCTAGATCTGACTTTTTCTCATTTACTATGAAACCGAGATGTTGGAGTAATAGAAGCAGACTCTGAACATCGTTCTGAAGAATAATTCTGTTGCGGTATCCCTGTAGAAGGTTGTCCACGTAAGCTGACGTTACCGCGGACAAATGAGCTTGTAAATAAGACATTACCAAGTTCATTACTTGAGTGAAACACCCAGGGGGCCCGATTCAGACCAAAGCATATTGTTCTGAACTGATACACCTTCCCTTGTATGGTGGACCGCAGGTACTTTTAGAATGCCGGATGTACCAGGACATGAAAGTACGGATCCTTAGATCTATGCTTGCCGCATAGTCGATCACTCTAACGCTCACTTTTACCGACTGAATGATTACCATAAATAAACTTTTAGAGCCATGATAAACTTGCTATCTAGCTCAAGTCTATTACCGGTCGGAACAAGCCATCTGGCTTTGGTACGAGGAACAGGGGACTGTAAAAATCTTCAGAATCCTGATTCTCGATGACCTGTAGTGCTTCCTTTGATAAGAAAGCTTATACCTCCGGTAGAAGAAACTCTCTTATGCAAGAATTTAATAGAAGATTTGTCCAACGCGGACAACATGTTAGTGGGGTTTTACTCGGAATGATAGCCATAAGCCGTCCGAGACTACACTTCTCACCCACTGATCTTCCGTGATTGTTATCCAGATTTTTGCAGAGCTGGATAATTTTTCGCCAACTGGCTAGCAATAGAGGTCTAAACCATCACCTGTATGACTAGCAAGGCTTACAGGAGCAGGAACCACGTCCTCCCAGTGTAAAACCTCGTCTCGTCGGCCTTGGGGCATCTGACCTATAGTCCCGATCAGACCTACGCCCCTTTTCCGAGTCGCCATACTGACGACCTAGAGAGTAATTATAAGAGGGTATCTTGTACCTTCGTGAGGAGTTTCCTTTTGACGATTTTTGTCTGTAACGCCCTTCTTTACTCTTCTCTGCTGAAGCAGGTGATTGATATGTCGACTTCAAAAGCAGAGCACTAGACACTTTCTTAGTAGCCTGTTCATAGACTAACAAAAGCTAGTCGTCAAAAATGAAATGTCCAGAAACCAGAGCGACAAGGGCAGCATCACATCTGTTTAACTCCAGATTAGCCCCTGTTAGGGTGGAGTTATACGTGGTGTACATAATTGCCCTGGAAAGAACTCTAAGAGAGGTACAAACGTCCTCAAATTCCTTTCCATTGAGACGTTGTGCCATAGCTCTTGTAAGGTGATCTGCGTAAGACATAACGTCCAAATTCACTCTATTTGAAGAAATTGCCGTCTCAATTGCATCTGAGCGAATAGTGAATGATACAGGTAAGGATACCTCTAGATCCCCGGCCTGCTCATCCAAACGCAGAAGAACTCTCTGAACATCTTCCCCGGCCATTTTTAAAAGAACGTGGTCCAAAAAACGTTATGTATACGGAAGATGAAGATAAGAAACCGCCTTCTTCCTCAAACTCAAAAGGATAAATATGGCATTGTCTATATGGCCGAAGGCTTGCGATACCTGCATAAACTCAACCAGAAAAGAAAGGACTTTCTCCTTTGTCCGGATAAAGTTTGCGCCTAAGGACGCCAGTGGTTTCTCTCTTGTCGTCGCAGCATTCTGATTCGGCGGAACAAAATCAGGGTAGTATTGATGGATGAAAGCCATCGCAACCATGTACTGTTCCGAAAGGGAAGGGTAATCCTCTTCCTTATCTCTTTCACCATCCGAGAGAATCAGTTGCGAATCTTGGTCCATTGCATCTGCGTGAACAGACAACTGGACCGACCCAGCACTGTCCGACAGCTCAGATATTGAGTCTGAGGGAGGCTGCATCTGCACTTGCTGGAATGCTGAGATTAGCTGCGCAATCTGCGACAGCAAGTCCGTCATCGAGGCCTGAGGAGCAGCAGATTTCCGTTCCTTAGCCGCATGCTGCTCCTGGGACGGTGTGCTGGAAACGGATCCCTTCTCCGAATGTCACAATGTTCAAGGCCTCGTTTCCCTAGCTACCGGATGGTCCGACTTTACGGGCAAAGAGTGGTTCCTTCTTCGTGCAGCAGGCTGGATATCTGAAGTCGGGTAGCTAGGATGTGGTCGTGTGTGCTTAAATTACGTAGCGAGGAAGCTGCAACTGAAGCCGACACTGGCTGCAGACTAGAGGGAGCATCCTGAGCGGCGGGCAGACATATGCTCCGACTCGTGCAAGTTTCCAACCAGAAAACTTCATTTCGGCCTTGTGAAACTTAGCGGAGGAAGCCTTGACTGAAGCTGACCCAGGCTGCAGACTAAACAGAGCGTCCCGAGTGGAGGGCGGACATATGCTCCGGCTTGTACAAGTTTC
The DNA here is from genome assembly GCA_031216915.1 of Pictodentalium vernedei. Lineage (NCBI taxonomy): Eukaryota > Metazoa > Mollusca > Scaphopoda > Dentaliida > Dentaliidae > Pictodentalium > Pictodentalium vernedei. Next base: position 217,437,837 of record CM062297.1, read on the forward strand.
TCAAAACAACATCTGACCCCAGACGTTGCTATATTAGAGACGGGGGCCTCTCCCGCTCATGGTCTATCAGACCTCGCCGAGTACAAGAACTTGCAGAGTTCCTCCCTATTTCTTCCCTATTTCCGTCGTCGCTGAGTGAGCTATTTATATTACAGTGCTCGCTCTATGCAATCCACCTCTTAGACCGCAACAGACTTACCCGGTGTCACGGCACCCACGGAAGGAGTACCACTTCACCGGTCGAGCTAGTTGTTTGCTAGAGATTAAAACCTTTAACCAAAGGCCCTAACTCTTGCAATAATGAACACTGCAGCTAGCTCTATATGCTCCATGGAGCGCGACGGAGGTAGCACACTTGGATGGGTGTCAGAATATCATCAACATGTTCATGTTCCTCTGAAACAGAAACTGATCCTCAGAACCTCACCGCCAACAACGTACCACGACACCCGACTCCAACATCAGTCATCCCAGTGCAACACAAGAATGACAAGAGTCCACAAGAGTGTATCAACTAAAGTCGATATCAGCCCTCCAAACTTCACAACAATATATATATATATAACTGAGATACATGAATAATAGCAATCATAATTAAATTCAAAATATTTTTTGTAAACAAAAAAAAAATTTCGAAAAAATGCCCAAGTTCCCAAAGGGAACATGAACAGCCCAAGGACATCCCAATAGAGCCTAAGTGTGGACAAAATCCCAAATTTTTTGCGCTACACTATTGGAATAATAATCCATGTATCCTACAGTATATTACAGTAATAGAATATAAAAAACAACCTATATATGAGGACGTTGATAATGTAAACAACGTCAATGTAAACAAGACATCAGGCACACAAAAAGGCCCAAAATCAGAACCAACTGAAAAGCTATCAAATGCAAAGCTAGATCTTCATACGAAGAAATGAAAGCATCAATGACACTGTAGCTCAACTTGTTTAAGACATGTACATGTATAGTATGTGACACAGCAATGAAAAACATCTAGGTAATGACCTGAAAACAAAGGTACATATAAAGTATTGTAACAGTCTGTACATAAATGCTGACGGTAGCCTGAAACAAATGTATAGGTAAAGTATATTAAAGTTGGGCAACAGTTAGAGGCTAAACTAGAAAAGAAATCTTTGAGTCCCAGAGTGGGTCTGACTGAACCCAAAAATATTTGTTGTCACGAAAACAGTGATAACAAAGGCACCCAAAAACACTCGTTCCTGTCCCAAGGCGATAACAAGGTACCCAAGAAGTTTTGTGAAGATCGGTTCATAAATACAGACACAAGCCCGAGCCAGATTGACATGTCCACTTACTGTGTATAAGTATCACTGAATAAATCAAAGCTCATCTAATTTGCATAATTTCTGCACGAGAAAAACCCCGTATTATATGTGATGTTTTCCATGTTACTAAACATTCATACAAAAATTTATTCAAATCAGAACTTTCATACAGAACTTCTGTACAAAAAACTGATTGCACTAATTTTGGTACAAAATGGCTGCTGGCAGCCATCTTGAGTTTCGGAACGCACCCAAAAACACTCGTTCTCGTCCCACTGTGATAACAAAGGTACCCAAGAAGTTTCGTAAAGATCGGTTCATAAATACGGCCTCTAGGCCAAGCTGTGTTGACGGCGCGAGCTGTATTGACATGTGCACTAATTGCATATAAGTAGCACCGAATAAATCAAAGTTTCTCTAATTCGCATAATATATACACGAGAAAAAAAACGTAATACATGTGATGTATTCCATGTTACTAAATATTTGTACAAAAATGTATCCACATCAAATCTTTCATATAGAAGTTCTGTACAAAAAACTGATTGCGCCTAATTTCGGTACAAAATGGCCACCAGTGGCCATCTTGAATTTTGGACCGGACGCCAAAACACTCGTTCTCGTCCCACGGTGATAACAAAGATATCCAAGAAGTTTTGTAAAGATCGGTTCATAAATACGGCCTCCAGCCCGAGCCGTATTGGCATTTGCAGTTACAGTGCTGAAAGTAACATTAAATAGATCAAAGTTGAATTTCAGACCGGACCCAAAAACACTTGGTCTCGTCCCACGGTGATAACAAAGGTACCCAAGAAGTTTTGTAAAGATCGGTTCATAAATACGGCCTCTAGCCCGAGCCGTATTGGCATTTGTACTTACAGTGCTGAAAGTAACACTAAATAAATCAAAGTTAGTCTAATTTGCATAATTTATACACAAGAAAAAAACCTGTATTATATGTGATGTATCAAATGGTACTAAACATTCCTACAAAAAATTATTCAAATCAGAGCTTTCATAAGTTCTGCGCAAAAATCTGACTGCACCTAATTTTGTACAAAATGGCTGCCAGCGGCCATCTTGAATTTCGGACCAGACCCAAGAACACTCGTTCTCGTCCCACAGTGATAACAAAGGTACCCAAGAAGTTTCGTAAAGATCGGTTCAAAATACGGCCTCTAGCCCGAGCCGTGTTGATGGTGCGACGGACAGATGGATGGACGGACGGATGACGGACCCTGACAATACCTCAAATTTGGCTTTGCCAAAGTTGAGCTAAAAATGATACATCGGATAGAAGATGCAAGACTAAATGGCCTGGGGTGAGGACGCAACACTGGGAAAGAAACAGAATAATATTCTGTAATAAATGTTAAACTCCCAAGAAATTTAATAAAAAATTTCAATATTGGCAAAAAGCTTAAGAGTTTAACAGGAAGGGTTCATGGAAGGATAGGGAAGGAATACTTAACAAACAGTGGAATAATCATTTTTAAAAATGACGACGTCCGGCATATGTCCCAAAATTGGGAAACATAAAATAATTTTAGAAATATCATAAAGTTACAGCCCTGAACATCCAAAACCACCGTTGAAAACTTCCTTCATCCAATAACAGCCTTCTATCCACCAATTCTTGCATTGATTTGTGTCTGGCATCCTCAAAAAAGGAGATTTTAAAGCACAGATGTCATTTCATTGTTGATGACTTTTAGGGCCAAACAAAGAATGATGTTGACGCCAATTCCGGTCACTTCCTGACGTCTGCGTATGCGCGGAGAGTAAATGTATGGAGGGCCAGATAGGACTTTTAATTTTTGGTTTTGCAAGCAAATTTTGGGGATTGGGGGATTCAAAATTTGTGTTTGGCCCTTATAACTTTTGAGTTAAGCACCAGCTAGTCTAGGCCATTGGGTTTACAGTGTAAAAATACCAATTGTTTACAATTTACTATGTTCAAGGTCACTGTGACCTTGACCTTTGACCAAGCAAGTCCAAAATAAATAAGGGTCTTCCTCTCACCAATGCCAACCTACCTATGAAGTTTCATGAATGTGGGTCGAACCATTATCAAGTCATAAATTGTAACAAAATATGAAGTACTTACACGTTTGTCTGAATCAAATTCAACAAGAAAAATATCCTTCATAATCCTTCCTAATATTCGAAAATTATCCAGAATTATATACACATAAGCAAGAATACATCCACCCAACAGTACGAACTGATGAACTGACTTTAAAATACTGTGTTCAATTTCAGGATTGTTTTTTAGCTTCGTGCTTATTAAAAACATGTCTTTGTGAACTTGTTTGTTTTGTCATTTCATTGAAATGAGCGTTGTTAACAATTATTTGAGCGTTTATGTTTGTTTACTGTTTAGCATTGATATGGCTTCACTAATTCTTTGTGCTTTTTTAACTGAAATGATTACTGTTAATAATTAATCACGTTTTGTTTTTAAATATGTACCATTGTACTGTTTGTAACTTGTTCTTTGAAGCTTCATCATCTTAGCGCATTCGACTGGCCAAATAACGACCAACTGACGTATTATTCCTATAAAAATATCACGATATTCAAATACGACTGCGACGCAAATATCGCCCAAACAGTGTGTTATTAGGGCGACCAGGTTTCCACTTTATTGTAGGCTGTACTGTACTTGTTCATTAAATATTTTTACAGTGGCTATTCAATTAACCTTTTACCCAATGCACACGATATCAAAAATTATTATTTTAGTTATTGTTTTTAAAAAATTTTCAAAATATTTTGACAAAACTATATAAAACCAACAGGAGACAGACTTGCCCATTTCATTGTATATCAGTATATATTATTCTAAAGCAGAGATGTTACCGAGTTCGACGAGCTTGTTCCTCTGAAAGATCACGTGATATGGTTTTGTTGAATTTTTTTTAAATGTTAAAAAATTTATAGTAATTTATATATTTTTTATACTTACCAATGACCCAGACTTAGCTGCTGGTGCTAACTCTAAAAAATCCAGGGCCAAACACAAATTTTGCCCCCCAATCCCCAAAATTTGCATCTAAAACCAAAAGAAATCATGTCCTATAGGACCTCCATACTTTGCCCTTACTGCGCATGCGCAGTGTCAAGGACGTTCCGAAATTGGCACCAATTATCATTCTTACTGGCAGTGCCTGGTCAGCGCTATGTACTCAGCGGGGAGGTAAGAGTTCCCAACTCCTGGGAGGGCCATCCCTGTCTGGGTCATTGGTAAGTATAAAAAATATATAAATTACTATAAATTTTTTAACATTTTTATACTGTAATGACCCAGACTTAGCTGAATAGTAAAAAGGCTGGAGGGCCTAGGACATAGAGGAAAATCCAATAAGCTCAACTATATAATATAGAGGCAACCCCTCAAGGAGAAAAGGAGTATTAGGCTTTACATGTATCTTTCTTATTTTATGTTAAATTAGAAAGATACAATACCCTTCATAATTGAGCACAATAACATTCATGTTCTCTATTAACATCCAGTATAACCCTTTATACTAATTATTTTTAAAGTAAGCCAATAAATAAAGTTAGTCCAGAGAATTGAGACTCTTTATATTCTTTAAAAGTGTCCGAGGATTGTATATTAACGCCCGTTTGACACTTGACATATACAAATGCTTCACACCGAGCTACACTTTAAAAATATGACATGAATGAATTTTAACATTAATATTACACTTTAAAACCATCCCGGAAACGACTCAGAAATACTGACTTCGGAGGAGGCATTCCCTTGCTTTTCACTATAAAGCAGGTGACCTAAGGGAACACCCCCCCCCCCCCCTTCCCCTTGCCCTGGGTCAAATAGCCCAGAGCGAAGAGGGCAGCCGGACGGAGTCACTGCCGGAACAGAAAGCCTGCATAACTATAGTTGCAACTGTTTAGTGGACGACATTCTGAGCAACAGATAACGGACCTAAACAATGCAGGTCTCCAGAAATGGACTCAATATTTCTGAGATAAAAATTCGTGAATGTGGATGGCTGAGACCAATAAGCAGCCTTCATTAAATCTGTAATAGCAATACTATTAGCGTAAGCCCAAGAAGTAGCAAGAGCTCTTACTTCATGAGCCGAAATCTTAAGCACAGACTGCTGAGAAGAAGATAAATTCTCATAAGCAGTACGGATAGTTAATTGAATCCATCTAGCAATAGAATGGACCGAAATGTCCTTTCTATTAGGCATCAGAGACAGAAAGAAACGTTTTTGTCCCTTTCTGATAAACTGAGATCTCTGTTTATAGATACGTAACGCTCTAACAGGACAGAGTAAAGGCCTACGCCCGTCTGAAGACGGAAGAGCCTTAATAACAATCGGTTCCGGATATTTATTAGGAGCCTGATTCTTAGCTAAAAAACCCACATTAGTAGTGAAGGTGATAGTGTTCCCGACACTACGATAGTGAGAATCATCCACCGACAGTGCATGAAGCTCACTGACTCTTCTAGCAGAAAAGAAAGCTAAGAGAAAAGCTGTCTTATAAGATAAGAATTTGAAATCTACTGTTCCAAGAGGTTCAAATGGCTTTTCCTTCAGTTTAAGAAGAACCCAAGCTAAATTCCATTTAGGAATTAACCTAAGAGTTCTGGGTCTATTTATCGAGAAGTTTCTTACCAACTTAGATAAAGAGACATTAGATCCAATTTGTAAACTATCATGATGTGCATAGGTATCAGATAACATAGACCTATAACCCTTAATAGTAACAGGCTGCAGTTTGATTTCGTCAAACAAGTATACTAGAAAGTTTGCAATGTCTGGTATAGAGGGATCAAAAATATCCAAAGAATGATCCCTACACCAACGACGAAAAACCTTCCACTTAGCCGCATAGTTTAGCGAAGAGGAGGTCCTCCTACAGTTAGAAATCACGTCCACTGCTCGTCCTGTAAAGTGCTTGCCATGCAAGAAGGACCGCACAACGGAAGAATGTGAAGGTTGAGACCTTGCGGGTTGTGATGGAGTTGACGCGATTTCCCCTGTGAAAGAAGATCCTCCCGTGGAGGAAGCTTTCGCGGTAGGTCCCACAACAGACACCTGAGTAGATTTATCCACGGTCTCTGTGGAGACAGAGATGCTACCAACAGAATCTTGCATTGAGACTGTTTTATCTTTAGCAATACTTGCTGAATTAACGGTGCTGGAGGATACGCATATCCTATCAATCCGTCCCAAGGGATCGACAGAGCGTCTACTGCAAATGCTCTTGGATCCGGACACGGAGACACATACGTCTGCAACTGATTGTTGAGATGTGTCGCAAATAAGTCTATCATTGGCCATTCCCATTGGTAGCAAATCTGATTGAATACTTGTTTGTTGAGAGTCGGCAACAAGCGACCCTTCCGTGAAAGGGAGTCTGCTAGTACATTCAGACGACCCGGTATATGACGGACCGAAAGAAGAACCTGATGTTCTAGAGCAAACAGAAGGATTCTTTCCGTTAGATTGAACAACGGAACTGAATGAGTGCCTCCCTGATTCCGTATATACGCCACTACTGTCGTATTGTCGGACAGGATTTGGACATGAGCATTGTGAATAATGTCCATCCAATGACGTAACGCAAGCCAAACTGACATCATTTCCTTGATGTTTATGTGCTTGCCCAGGAATTGCGGATCCCAAAGACCTTGGCATCTCGAATCCGTTGGGATCAATGTTGCACCCCAACCTGTTTGACTGGCATCCGTCATAATGGTAAAACTCGGATCCAGCAACTGCAGCGGAACTCCCTGAGTTAACCACTGAATGTTTGCCCAAGTCTGAATCTCTCGTTTCACTTGATCTGACAAGAGAACGTCTATGTCGAGCGAATGAATTTTCACACTCCAATTCTGAGTCAAGAAAATTTGGAGAGGATGTGTGCGTAACCGCCCCATCGGAATGAGATCCGCAGTGGCTCCGCACAGACCTATCAGTCTCATAAATTCTCTAGCTGTGACTTTGTCTGCGTGCAGACAATAGCGAGCGTAACAACTGACTAATTTCGCTCTGGTTAATGGCAGACGAACGAGATTGTTGTGCGTCTCGAAGCTCATTCCCAGATGTGTGAATGACTTGGACGGCACCAGATCCGACTTCTCCTCGTTTATTATAAAACCGAGACGTCGGAGCAATAGAAGTAGATTCTGCACATCATTCTGAAGTGTTAACTCGTGCCGTACCTCTGAAGAATGTCGTCCAGGTAGGCCGACGTTACCGCAGACGAATGAGCTCGGAAATACATCATTATCGAGTTCATTACCCGAGTGAAAGCCCAGGGTGCTAGATTCAATCCGAAGCACATCGCCCGGAATTGATACACCACTCCTAGGACTGCGAAGCGTAGATACTTTCTGAATGTCGGATGTACCATGACGTGAAAGTACGCATCTTTGAGATCTATGCTCGTTGCATAATCGTTCACCCGAATACTCGCTCTGACCGACCGAATCATCTCCATATAAAACTTCGGAGCGACGATCAGCTTGTTTATCCAGCTCAAATCTATGACTGGACGGAACAAGCCGTCTGGTTTCGGAACCAGAAACAGATGGCTGTAGAATCCCGGAGTCTCCTGGTTTTCTACGACCTCTACCGCGTTCTTCATTAAAAGAGCCTGCACCTCTGATAATAGAGCATCTCTTTTCTGCGGATTTGACGGAAGTTGAGTCCATTTTGGACTTCGAGTTAATGGAGGCTTTCGTTTGAAGGATATCTTTAGACCTTCCGAAATCACCCCTCTCACCCAAGGGTCGTCCGTAATCGACGCCCACTCTTGTGAAAAACTCGACAACCTTCCGCCAACCGGTACGCGATAGAGGTTGAAGCCATCACCTCCTGGACCTGCGAGGCCTGCGGTAGGAGAAACCACGTCCTCCACGACCCGCACCTCGTCCCGTCGACCTCGGAGTGTCTGACCGGTTGTCCCGGCCCGAAGGACGTCCCGAACGTGAGTCGCTACCTTGATGGTCTCTTGAATAAGACCAAGAGGATGCACCGGAACCTCTATAGGAACCTCTCTTGGGCGCATTAGACCCAGAAGTGCCTGTCTTACTCTTATCTGCCGTGTCCGACTTCTTAGAAGCAGATTTGAACAGCAGAGAATCCGAAGCTTTCTTTGTAATTTTATCGTAAATTGCAGAAAGCTTGCCGTCAAAGAGAAGTTCTCCGGAGACCGAAGCGACTCTGAGAGAGTTCTTCACCTTAGTATCCACGAGTGTGGATGTAGCTAGGGCTGCGTCACGTCTAACCAACTCCAGGTTTGCCACTGAAAGGGCGGAGTTACACGTGGAATAAGCTACTGCCCTTGAAAGAAGTCTTAAAGAGGATTGTATATCCTGAAATTCTTTCCCTTGAAGACGCAGTGATAACGCGTTTGTAAGGTGGTCTGCGTAAGATAAAGCGTCTAAACTGGCTCTGTTAGACGAAATAGTAGTTTCCAACACCGCGGTTGGAATAGACGCCGACGACGGTAATGATAATTCTAAGTCTTCCGCCTCGTCGTCCATACGCAGAGGAACTCTCGGGATACCCTGTCCTGCCGTGTCGAATTTATTCCTTGCATTAATGAAAGGCAGGTTGAGAGTATTGGCGGACAAGAAACCTGCTTTTCCCGTTTTGGAAGCAAGTTTGAATATAGCGTCGTTCAATAATTCAAATGTTCTTGCAACATTATTGGACTGAGACGGAAACTCGGGAGCGATGTCCCTGAACCGCTCAAAGAAATCAGAGTCCAATGACGCTATAATTCTCTTGTCCGGAACCGCAGCAGTCTGGCCCGACGGAACAACTTGAGGGAGAAAGTGCCGGATGAAGTCCACGGCAGCTTTATGTTGTTCCGAAAGGGATAGCTCCAAGTCATCCGTATCCCTTTCACCATCCGGTCGGACCTCATGATGCTCCCGGTCGTCCGCCCCCGATGCTTCGGCGGAGCGTACCGACCCAGCGCCGTCGGATAATTCCCGATCCGACACCGTTTCTGTCGGTTGCTGGGATGCTGCGATAAGTTGTGCTATCTGCACAAGTACGTCCGACATCGAGGCCTGCGGAGGCGCAGTCTTTCGCTGCTCCGCCGAGGGCAGCTCCGCATCTGATGACTCCCGCATACTCTTCCTATGCGAACGTCCGGAGTCCATCGGCCTCGTGTCCCTGGCTACCGGATGGTGTGACCTGGTCGCGAAGAATCCCTGATCGGCGAAGCTGGTAAAATATCGGCGGTCACGTAGCCAAGGTGCGGTCGTGTGCGCTGACGAGAGGAAGAAGTCTGAGCAGTCTCCGCGGACTGCCTATACAACGGAGCGTCCCGAGCGACGGACGTGTGCTCCGCTTGCGACACATTTTGTACCACAACATCTGGTCCCAGATGTTGTTGTACGAGAGAGGGGCCTCTCTTGCTCGCGGCCCGGCTGGACCTGGACGAGCTAGGAACCGGACTCAAAGGCTTCCTCCGATATCGCCTACTATCCGCCGTCACTGGGTGTGCACGTTGAATGTTTATAGTGCTCGTATCACCCAAAATTTCCTCCTGGACCGCATCGGACGAACCCGGCTGCCGAACCATTCGGTGAATGGACGCTACACCGGGTGAGCTAGCGGACGACATTTGTTTAATCTCCATGAGCACTTTTGCCGCTAGCTCTGTATTCATTTGTGACGACGGAAGCGCACTTGCGGAAGATAACATGGAAACATCACCCTGTTCTTGTTCCTCTGAAATAGAAACTGATAGAGTAGAGTGACCCTGCGGAGAAAGAGCCGGCATAGCCCTTTCTCCACTAACAACATATCGTGACACACGTTTCCAATGTTTTTCATCCCAATATTGACATATAGAACAGGGATTAGTGCGAGAACACTGACTACAATTAATGCAATGATCATGAAAGTCAGAGAAAGATTTCTTCCTATTACAATTTGAACAATATCCTTTCATTGTGAAAAGTCAACAACAAGTCCTAGTTACTCGCACAAACCCCTGACACAAAGATACATAATAACATGATCCATTAATAATGAAAAAACAATTGAAAATCAAAATAATTTTTGAAAAATATTTTTTCAGCGAAGCCCAAGTTTCTGAAAAGTAACATTGAGCCCCAATGGATCCCAAGGCTAAGTGTGGTCAAAAATTTTAAATTTATATTAAATAATTAATGCAACACTTACGGATAATAAAAATGTATCTTATAGGGAGATAAACTACTCCAAAGGCAAACAGCCCCCCTCAAAAGAGACTGTTGCCAATGTAAACAAACAGTGTAAAAACGCCAGAAAACATGACTCCAGGCACTGACAAAACTGGCCCGAAATCAGTCATCAAAATTACACTCTATCTGATGCAAGACAGAGACTCCCAGGGGAGAATCTGCAGAACATCAGATGGAAGATGCAGAACACAACGTTTATACACCCATGGGTGAAAACGTAACTATGGGGAAAATAACAGAAAACATTCTGTAACCAAGCAACTCTCCCAAGAGAATTTAGAAATGATCTTTCTCAAAAATATGCCAAAAGCATGGGAGAATTGCAAGGGGGGACTTAGAAGACCAGGGGAGAGGAAACACTGAATAAGCAGTGCAACTTTTTAGCAAGAATGACAACAAGAGGCCCTTGCCTCGAAAATAGGCAACTTAACATAATTTCATAAAAAAATTTTAAGTACAGCCCTGATTATTTTTTGTCACTCCTTTTTCCTCTCCTCCTTCTATATCCTCCTTAGAATCACCATTTCTCCAATAATTACGTGTCTGGCATCCTTTAAACTGAGATTTACAAGCACAAAGATCAGTGAGATGTTGACTGATGAAGGGCCAAACAGAGAATGATAATTGGCGCCAATTTCGGAACGTCCTTGACACTGCACATGCGCAGTAAGGGCGAAGTATGGAGGTCCTATAGGACATGATTTCTTTTGGTTTTAGATGCAAATTTTGGGGATTGGGGGGCAAAATTTGTGTTTGGCCCTGGATTTTTTAGAGTTAGCACCAGCAGCTAAGTCTGGGTCATTGGTACAGTATAAAAATATATATATTTTTAAAAATTATTTTAATTATAGTTTTTAATTTTTTTTCAAAAGTTTTTGAAAAACCATAAAAAACCAACCGGAGATAGACTTGCCCATTTCAATGTATATAATATTCTAAAGTAGAGGTGTTACCAAGCTCAACAAGCTTGTTCCAATGAAGGGTCACATGATATGCTTTTGTTGAATTTTTTTTTAAATTTTCAATATTTATTGTTTTAATAATTGTTTGTTTTTAAATTTTTCAAAAACATGTGACAAAACCATATAGGAGATGACTTGCCCATGTTAATATATATAATATTCTAAAGCAGAGATGTTACAGAGCTTGTCCCAATGAGGGGTTACCTGATATGGTTTTGTTGAAATTTTTTTAAATATATATATTTTTTCAACAGCTTAATTTGTAATTTGTAATTTACGCAGGCATATGTGGCCGATTCATTAGGTAAAGGGTTAGAAGGGAGTCACTCTACCAAGCTAAGTGGATTATTGCCATGTGTCCATGACTGAATCTGGGAGTACATGTTCCACAGCCACAAAATTTGGGCAAATGAGATCTTTTTAAGCATTGACAAAGAAATCACTTAAATTATTTATTTATTTATTGGGGTTTAACAACACTTCTGACAGCCAGGAGAGAATCACCGAGCAACAGCAAGCAACTGTCATGCTCCCCAACATACTAACTCCACACAAGCAGGGTTAGCATTAGATGATGACAAGTGCACCATCAACGTGCAGTATGCCTTAGTACACAGCACTAACGAGCCCCCAAGTGGGCAATGGGGTTGAAGTGTATTGCCCAAGGACACAACGTGGTTGCTGCAGGTGGGATTCGAACCGAGGACCTCTTGGATTGCAATCTACACCTCCACCTACTGAGCTATGGCTTCCCCCAATCACTTAAATGATTGTGTAGTATGTACTGAATATTAAACGGAATGATAACTATTCATATTGTCCAATTCCATCGAATGCTACACTTTCTGATGTCACTAAAAAGTTTGTTCTAATTGCTTCAGTAATGGGAAGAAGATACACACACACAAAGGTTGAATACATGAAGGATAAAGAATGTAGAGAATTACATACCTGTATATGGCATAAGACCTTCCAGTGTAGATTTAATATTGGGCAATTTCATCAGATCTTCTTCTGAATAATTTCTCAGCATATTGCTGATCACAAACTGTGCAACATGGCAGTGTTTGCTATTGGTATTCCATTGTACAGAAAATCGCAGGACAGCATCTTAAATTGAAATATAATTCACAAATGAGACACAAAAGTTAAAAAATTTATAGTAATTTATATATTTTTTATACTTACCAATGACCCAGACATAGCTGGTGCTAACTCTTAAAATACTAGGGCCAAACACAAATTTTGCACCCCCAATCCCCAAAATTTGCATCTAAAACCAAAAGAAATCATGTCCTGAAGGTCCTCCATACTTTGCCCTTACTGCGCATGCGCAGTGTCAAGGACGTCCCGAAATTGGCACCAATTATCATTCTTACAAGCAGTGCCTGGTCAGCGCTATGTACTCAGCGGGGAGGTATGAGTTCCCAACTCCTGGGAGGGTCATCCCCGTCTGGGTCATTGGTAAGTATAAAAAATATATAAATTACTATAAATTTTTTAACATTTTTATACTGTACCAATGACCCAGACATAGCTGAATAGTAAAAAGGCTGGAGGGCCTAGGACATAGAGGAAAATCCAATAAGCTCAACTATATAAGATAGAGTGAACCCCTCAAGGAGAAAAGGAGTATTAGGCTTTACATGTATCTTTCTTATTTTAAGATAAATGAGAAAGATACAATACCCTTCATAATTGAGCACAATAACATTCATGTTCTCTATTAACATCCAGTATAACCCTTTATACTAATTATTTTTAAAGTAAGCCAATAAATAAAGATAGTCCAGAGAATTGAGACTCTTTATATTCTTTTAAAAGTGTCCGAGGATTGTATATTAATGCCCGTTTGACACTTGACATATACAAATGCTTCACACCGAGCTACACTTTAAAAATATGACATGAATGAATTTTTAACATTAATATTACACTTTAAAACCATCCCGGAAACGACTCAGAATTACTGACTCCGGAGGAGGAATCCCCTTGCTTTTCACTATAAAGCAGGTGATCTAAGGGAACACCCTCCTCCCCCTTCCCCTTGCCCTGGGTCAAATAGCCCAGAGCGAAGAGGGCAGTAGGACGGAGTCACTGCCGGAACAGAAAGTCTGCATAACTATAGTTGCAACTGTTTAGTGGACGACATTCTGAGCAACAGATAACGGACCTAAACAATGCAGGTCTCCAGAAATGGACTCAATATTTCTGAGATAAAAATTTGTGAATGTGGATGGCTGAGACCAATAAGCAGCCTTCATTAAATCTGTAATAGCAACACTATTTGCGTAAGCCCAAGATGTAGAAAGAGCTCTTACTTCATGAGCCGAGATCTTAAGCACAGACTGCTGAGTAGAAGATAAATTTTCATAAGCAGTACGGATAGTTAATTGAATCCATCTAGCAACAGAATGGACCAAAATGTCCTTTCTATTAGACATCAGAGACAGAAAGAAGCGTTTTCGTCCCTTTCTGATAAACTGAGATCTTTGTTTATAAATACGTAAAGCTCTAACAGGACAGAGTAAAGGCCTACGCCCGTCTGAAGATGGCAGAGCCTTAATAACAATAGGTTCCGGATATTTATTAGGAGCCTGATTCTTAGCTAAAAATCCAACATTAGTAGTGAAGGTGATAGTGTTCCCAACACTACGATAGTGAGAATAGTCCACCGATAGTGCATGAAGCTCACTGACTCTTCTAGCAGAAGAGAAAGCTAAGAGAAAAGCTGTCTTATAAGACAAGAATTTGAAATCTACTGTCCCAAGAGGCTCAAATGGCTTTTCCTTCAGTTTAAGAAGAACCCAAGCTAAATTCCACTTAGGAATTAATCTATGAGTTCTGGGTCTATTTATCGAAAAGTTTCTAACTAACTTAGATAAAGAGACATTAGATCCAATTTGTAAACTATCATGGTGTGCATAGGTATCAGATAACATAGACCTATAACCCTTAATAGTAACAGGCTGCAGTTTGATCTCATCAAACAAGTATACTAGAAAGTTTGCAATGTCTGGTATGGAGGGATCAAGAATATCAACAGAATGATCCCTACACCACAGACGAAAAACCTTCCACTTAGCCGCATAGTTTAGCGAAGAGGAGGTCCTCCTACAGTTAGAAATCGCGTCCACTGCTCATCCTGTAAAGTGCTTGCCATGCAAGAAGGACCGCACAACGGAAAAACGTGAAGGTTGAGACCTAAGTTGACGCGGTTTCCCCTGCGAAAGAAGATCCTCCCGTGGAGGAAGCTTTCGCGGTAGGTCCCACAGCAGACACCTGAGTAGATTTATGCACGGTCTCTGTGGAGACAGAGATGCTACCAACAGAATCTTGCATTGAGATTGTTTTATCTTTAGCAATACTTGCTGAATTAACGGCGCTGGAGGATACGCATATCCCATCATTCCGTCCCATGAGATCGATAGAGCGTCTACTGCAAATGCTCTTGGATCCGGACATGGTGACACATACGTCTGCAACTGATTGTTGAGATGTGTCGCAAATAAGTCTATCATTGGCCATTCCCATTGGTAGCAAATCTGATTGAATACCTGTTTGTTGAGAGTCCATTCCGACGGCAACAAGCGACCCTTCCGTGAAAGGGAGTCTGCTAGTACATTCAGACGACCCGGTATATGACGGACCAAAAGTAGAACTTGATGTTCTAGAGCAAACAGAAGGATTCTTTCCGTTAAATTGAATAACGGAACGGAATGAGTGCCTCCCTGGTTCCGGATATACCCCACTACTGTCGTATTGTCGGATAGGATTTCGACATGAGCTTTCTGAATAATGTCCATCCAATGACGTAACGCAAGCCAAAATGACATCATTTCCTTGATGTTTATGTGCTTGCTTAGAAACTGTGGATCCCAAAGACCCTGGCACCTCAAATCCGTTGGTATCAATGATGCACCCCAACCTGTTTGACTGGCATCCATCATAATCGTAAAACTCGGATCCGGCAACTGCAGCGGAACTCCCTGAGTCAACCACTGAATGTTTGCCCAAGTCTGAATCTCTTGTTTCACTTGATCTGACAAGAGAACGTCTATGTCGAGCGAATGAATCTTCACACTCCAATTCTGAGTCAAGAAGATTTGGAGAGGACGAGTGCATAACCGCCCCATCGGAATGAGATCCGCAGCGGCTCCGCACAGACCTATCAGTCTCATGAACTCCCTCGCTGTGACTTTGTCTGCATGAAGACAATAGCGAGCGTAACAACTGACTAATTTCGCTCTGGTTAACAGCAGACGAACGAGATTGTTGTGCGTCTCGAAGCTCATTCCCAGATGAGTGAATGACTTGGACGGCACCAGATCCGACTTCTCCTCGTTTATAACAAAACCGAGACGTCGGAGCAATAGAAGCAGATTCTGCACATCGTTCTGAAGCGTTAACTCGTTGCCGTACCTCTGAAGAATGTCGTCCAGGTAGGCTGACGTTACCGCAGACGAATGAGCTCGGAAATACATCATTACCGAGTTCATTACCTGAGTGGGTGCTAGGATCAATCCGAAGCACATCGCCCGGAATTGATAAACCACTCCTAGGACTGCGAAGCGTAGATACTTTCTGAATGTCGGATGTACCATGACGTGAAAGTACACATCTTTGAGATCTATGCTTGTAGCATAATCGTTCACCTGAATACTCGCTCTGACCGATCGAATCGTCTCCATATAGAACTTCGGAGCGACGATCAGCTTGTTTATCCAGCTCAAATCTATGACTGGACGGAATGAGCCGTCTGGTTTCGGAAACAGAAATAGATGGCTGTAGAATCCCGGTGTTTCCTGGTCTTCTACGACCTCTACCGCATTCTTCATTAAAAGAGACTGCACCTCCGATAACAGAGCGTCTCTTTTCTGCGGATTTGACGGAAGTTGTGTCCATTTTGGACTTCGAGTTAATGGAGGCTTTCGTTTGAAGGATATTCTTAGACCTTCCGAAATCACCCCTCTCACCCAAGGGTCATCCGTAATCGACGCCCACTCTTCTGAAAAACTCGACAACCTTCCGCCAACCGGAACACGATAGAGGTTGAAACCATCACCTCCTGAACCTGCGAGGCTTGCGGGAGGAGAAATCACCTCCTCCACGACCCGCACCTCGTCCCGTCCGACCGGTTGTCCCGGCCCAAAGGACGTCCCGCACGTGAGTCGCTGCCTTGACAGTCTCTAGAATAAGACCAAGAGGACGCACCGGAACCTCTCTTGGGCGTATTAGTCCCAGAAGTGCCTGTCTTACTCTTATCTGCCATATCCGACTTTTTGGAAGCGGATTTAAACAGCAGAGAATCCGAAGCTTTCTTAGTAATTTTATCGTAGATTGCTGAAAGCTTGCCGTCGAAGAGAAGCTCTCCGGAGACCGAAGCGACTCTGAGAGAGTTCTTCACCTTACTATCCACGTGTGTGGATGTAGCTAGGGCTGCGTCACATCTAACCAACTCCAGGTTTGCCACTGAAAGGGCGGAGTTATACATGGAATAAGCTACTGCCCTTGAAAGAAGTCTTAAAGTGGATTGTATATCCTGGAATTCTTTCCCTTGAAGACGCAGTGATAACGCGTTTGTAAGGTGGTCTGCGTAAGATAAAGCGTCTAAACTGGCTCTGTTAGACGTAATTGTCGTATCCAACACCGTGGTTGGAATGGACATAGACGACGGTAATGACAATTCTAAGTCTTCTGCCTCATCGTCAAGACGCAGAGGAACTCTCGGAATACCCTGTCCTGCCGTATCGAATTTATTCCTTGAATTAATGAAAGGCAGGTTAAGAGCATTGGCGGACAAGAAACCAGCTTTGCCTGTTTTGGAAGCAAGCTTGAAGATAGTGTCGTTCAATAATTCAAATGTTCTTGTGACATTATTGGACTGAGACGGAAACTCAGGGACGATGTCTCTGAACCGCTCGAAGAATTCAGTGTCCAATGACGCTATCAGTCTCTTATCCGGTATCGCAGCAGTCTGGCCCGACGGAACAACTTGAGGAAGGAACTGCCGGATGAAATCCACGGCAGCTTTATGTTGTTCCGAAAGGGATAGCTCCAAGTCCTCCGTATCCCTTTCGCCATCCGGTCGGACCTCATGATGCTCCCGGTCGTCCGCACCCGATGCTTCGGCAGAGCGTACCGACCCAGCGCCGTCGGATAATTCCTGATCCAACAACGATTCTGTCGTTTGCTGGGATGCTGCGATAATTTGTGCTATCTGAGCTAGCACGTCTGTCATCGAGGCCTGCGGAGTAGTGGTCTTTCGCTGCTTAGCCGCCGGAAGCTCTGCATCAACTGACTCCCGCATGCTTTTCCTATGCGAACGTCCGGAGTCTACCGGCCTCGTGTCCCTGGCTACCGGATGGCGTGACCTGGTCGCCGATGAATCCCTGATCGGCAAAGCTGGCAGAATATCCGTGGTCACGTAGCCAAGGTGCGGTCGTGTGCGCTGCTGAGAGGATGAGGAAGCCTGAGCAGTCTCAGCAGACTGCCTATACAACGGAGCGTCCCGAGCGGCGGACATGTGCTCCGCTTGCGAAACATTTTGTACCACAACATCTGGTCCCAGATGTTGTTGTACGAGAGAGGGGCCTCTCTCGCTCGTGGCCCCGCTGGACCTGGACGAGCTAGGAACCGGACTAGAAGGCTTCCTCCGATCTCTCCTTTTATCCGCCGTCACTGGGTGTGCATCTTGTATGTTTATAGTGCTCGCATCACCCAACACTCCCTCCTGGACCGCAACGGACAAACCCGGCTGCTGAACCATTCGGTGAATGGACGCTACACCGGGCGAGCTAGCGGACGACAGCGCCGTCGATCCTACTAGGGACCTCTTAGGCAACTGTCGTATCTCCATGAGCACTTTTGCCGCTAGCTCTTCATTAGATTGTGACAACGGAAGCGCACTTTTGGAAGGTAACATGGAAACATCACCCTGTTCTTGTTCCTCTGAAATAGAAACTGATAGAGTAGAGTGACCCTGCGGAGAAAGGACCGGCATAGCCCTTTCCCCGCCAACAACATACCGTGACACACGTTTCCAATGTTTGTCATCCCAATATTCACATACTGAACAGGAGTTAGTGCGAATACTGACTACAATTAATACAATGATCATGAAAGTCAGAGGAAGATTTCCTCTTATTACAATTTGAACAATATCCTTTCATTGTGAAAAGACAACAAAAAGTCCTAATACTCGCACGAACCCCTGAAAACAAAGATACATAATAACATGATCCATTAACATTGAAAAAACAATTGAAATCAAAAATAATTTTTTCAGTGAAGCCCAAGTTTCTGAAAAGTAACGTTGAGCCCCAATGGATCCCAAGGCTAAGTGTGGACAAAAATTTTAGAATTATTATAAATAATTAATGCAACACTTACGGATAATAATAATGTATCTTGTAATGAGATAAACTACTACAAAGGCAAAAAGCCCCCCTCAAAAGAGACTTGCCAATGTAAACAAGAAGTGTATGAACACCAGAAAACGTGACTCCAGGCACTGACAATCTTGGCCCGAAATCAGTTATCAAAATACACACTATCTGATGCAAAACAGAGACTTCCAGGGAAGAATCTGCAGAACATCAGATGGTAGATGCAGAACACAACGTCTAAACACCCATGGGTGAGAACGTAAACATGGGGAAAATAACAGAATTCATTCTGTTACCAAGCTAATTCTCCCAAGAAATTTTAGAAGTAATCTTACTCAAAAATATGCCAAAAGCATGGGAGAATAGCAAGGGGGTACTTACAGGACAAGGAGAGAGGAAACACTGAATAAGCAGTGCAACTTCATAGCAAGAATGACAACAACAGGCCCATGCCTCGAAAATAGGCAACTTAACATAATTTCATTACAAAATTTTAAGTTACAGCCCTGAATATTTTCTGTCACTCCTTTTTCCTCTCCTCCTTCTATATCCTCCTTAGAATCACCATTTCTCCAATATTTATGTGTCTGGCATCATTTAAATTAGATTTACAAGCACAAAGATCAGTCAGATGTTAACTGATGAAGGGCCAAACAAAGAATGATAATTGGCGCCAATTTCGGGACGTCCTTGACACTGCGCATGCGCAGTAAGGGCAAAGTATGGAGGACCTTCAGGACATGATTTCTTTTGGTTTTAGATGCAAATTTTGGAGATTGGGGGGGCAAAATTTGTGTTTGGCCCTAGTATTTTAAGAGTTAGCACCAGCTATGTCTGGGTCATTGTTACAGTATAAAAATATTAATTTTTTTGTACTAAAATGCATTTGGCACAATTATGACATAAGGCCTAAAAAAGTTCAAAATCTGTTTCTCAGGCCCTCCTGCATGGTCCTTTTGGCTTCTGCATGCTCTCGTTTTATAACCAACGCAAACTTTAAAAAATTAAAATTAAATGGTTTATGTCTGATATTTTACCCAAGGTAATAAAATTGATAAATTTGTCCCTTGAGTGCAACAAGGCTTTGCAATGCTTTAGCATTGTAAAGCCTTCTTGCACTCAAGGGACGAAATACACCACCACCCATGCACCACATTCACACAGTCGTAAACAGAATAGCACAGGCATATGCACTGTGTGAATAATCTTTGCAAAAATATACACTGATATAAACATACATGTACACTGTGCACAGGGGGTATGTTGCAGTAAAAGTCAGTATTTGGCCCCTTAAGGGTTAAATGCCACACAAAACAGCACACCTGGATAAGTCATGAGTAAGTAAGCCAGTTTTTACATAGCATGTTAACATCAACTAAAGACAAACTAGGATAGAACAACACTACAGGCAGAAAAAGAGGTCTCTATTACTTGTAGGATGCAATGATCGACTGTGCAGTATGTTTTGGAATGAAATTTTTTTTTTTATATATTTAATTAAAGGATAATGAGAAACAAGTACATATTTTTATTATGAGGCAGTAGAACATACCCAACTGATCTATTCTGAGCTTGGAAAGAGTCTCTTCTAATTGTTTACTACCATCAGCCTCTGACAGAACCTCTGAAAAGAATTTACATGTGTATAAAACATGCCAGTAAATGAGATAAGGTAATAAAATCTGCATATCAAGCAGTTAACTGTAAACAGTGTTCAAATATGTTAGTGTTCAAAACTGTATAGCAAGTGATTGCTGATATAGAGGGAGGTTGTAAGTACATTGTAACCATATTTCTGCTAAGTATCACACAACAACATGTCTAAAATACAGTAAACAGCTGACGTCAGAAATCAACATGAAGCTGAAGTGTTCACGCTGGACTGAAACTCTCTGGTGCCACATTTTGAGCTATTCTGGATATATTTGTGCCCAATTTATTTATTTATTACATGCCCATGCAGTCTCTCTTATGCAATACAGCTGTGCACAGAATTCCGTATTGCGCACCAACCTGTTCCAACCGGGATTTTTTTTATGCAATGCGACTGCATAAAGTGCATGGTGTTTACCACCATTGATAGAAAAGAAAATTAGGTCAGTAGGTGCTTGGGTCATGTAATAAATACAAAACCACATGTTTCAATGAGTCGTTTTGTATTCAATTCGGTCTCGACGTTTTCTTCCTACACACATCTGACTCATTGAATACAAAACGACTCATTGAAACATACATGTAGTTTTGTCTATTTATTTATTTATTTATTTATTTATTTATTTATTTATTTATTGTTGTTTATGGTCACATACTTCTGCACAATGGCTAATCATGACCACAACATGGAGATAAAGTCAAGGTCAGTCAATCATTTATACCCCATGTTGCCTATTTTAGAGGACTCGCACCCCAAGCATTAGTGACTGGGTCCTATTTTACCAGTGAAACAGAGCTTGTTTACCACAATAAACAAGCACTGCTTCACATCCCGGGGTTCCCACGGGGGATATTTGTGCCCAACAAAGAGCTTTGGTGCTTAAATGCTAAATGGGATAGGATGGTGTACTTTGCTCTAATCAAATAAATTGATCAAGTTTTGCAAAATGAACTGGCAATTATTTCAAGAGTGAACGGACAATTGGTCACAAAAAAAATGAACACAAAAGTTCTAATGAAATCCTTGGTAGGTGAAAAAGGCCGGTCACCTAAGCTTTATCAATGCCACTGATTCAATTAACCCTTTACCCAACGTAACGGCCAAAACCGGTCAGCACGATTCTCAAAAATCGCAAATTAATTTTCATTATTTTTTGTCTCAAAAACATAGGTTATGACCCCTCGTTGGAACGAGCTCATTGAGCTCGTTCCAATGAGGGGTAATAACCTATGTTTTTGAGACAAAAAATGAAAAAAATTAGTTATTCAAGAATTTTTTTGGCAAGTGCCGTCTGCTTTTCGTGTTAGGTAGAGGGTTAATAGTTAGACTGAATGATGTTGGTACATATACTTGTTGTTGCACATAGATTATTTATTATTTATTTATTGGTGTTTAAGATCACATATTTCTGCACATTGGCTAACCATGACTGTGACAGTTTTACGGGTGGAGGAAGCCGGAGTACCCGGAGAGAACCACTGAGCAACGGCGAGCAACTGTCAGCTCCCCAACATACCAACTCCACACAAGCAGGGTTAGCATTGGTTGAAGACAGGTGCGCCATCGACGTGCAGTACGCCTTAGTGCACAGCGTCACCGTGCCCCCATATGGGCAATGGGGGTGAAGTGTCTTGCCCAAGGACACAACGCGGCTGCCGCAGGTGGGATTCGAACCGAGGACCTCTCGGCTTGCAGCCTGCACCTCTACCAACTGAGCCACCGCGCCCCCTGCACATAGATAACAGCTAAATCAACTAATTACTGTTAATATACTGGGATTAGTGGATCAAAAGTCTTTACAAAAGGCAGTATTTAATTTGATAAATACTTCATACCATCGCGAGTCACTTATGATGTTATAAAGCATTAATCAAATTACATGCAGCCTTTTGTACAGTTGATAACCTACAATGTTTTATTAGTTTGTCCAAAATGCATTTTTCCACATCTTATTGACAAAAGAAGTATTAACTGGTATAGTGCTGGAAGACCATATTTGGGCTCTATTCTGAAGTGCAGGTGCAACAACTCAAAGACTTCATACTCTCGGGATGTACTTCATATTATCTTTGAAGTGAAATTATTTCAACTGCATGGATTTGCTTTGTTGCAATTTATGGGAGAGTGCCTTTTGGCACTCTCCCATAAATTGCAACATGGTGAAGACTGGTGAATACATTTTGATGACCAGAAATAATTTAACACTCTACCAGTTAACAGATATTTTTTGTTTTTTCATCTTCGATCAGGCTCTTAACTGCCACAATAACTTTCTTTCACAACCTACAATGTTTTATTAGTTTGTCCAAAGCACAATTTTCAAGACCTTATTGACCAAAGAAGTATTAACATATATTTTTTTTGTGTGTTTCATCTTCAATGGTACTCTTCACTGTTGCAGCAACATTCTTTCACAAGTGAAAGAAACTTTCTGGTGCCAAAAGTTTAGCCAACAAAGATGTTTTGGTACCAAATGAAAATTTTTAGTGCATTTGGGTAAATTGAAACCTTAAAGAGTGAACACTGATGTTAAAACACTAAGCTGGTTTCCGAAGTAGAATTGCATTAATCTTCTTTTGTTTTTGAAGTTATTTATTTCATTAAGTGTTTACACAAGTAGCAAAAGACATTTGTGGCAATCTTATTCCTGAGAAAGGTCATATGCTATATGTTCTGCACAAAAATTGAAAGAATTACAAAATTTGTGATTAAAGAATCTCAAATTCATCACAAGTTGATATATTTTTTAACTTTGTCCACTAAAATCAATCGACTTACTTTGTTCAGAAATTTCATACCAAATTGTGACTCATTAGAGATCATGTATTTGACACATGTCTTAAGCACTTGCAAAGTGGACTTTTTCCATTCGAACTGAATACAAATCAAATCGAACTAGAGTGATGTCACGCATACAGCCCGACTGTCCCAGGAATGGCAATGCTTAGACGCAAAATAGTCGGAGCCATTTTTTGTTAACAGTTTACCTAACGAATCTGCAATATCTGCACTCGTGATATACAAAATTTGCTATTCAAATTTTATTTTTTCATTTCTCTACTTCAAAACATACCTCAAGACCTATTAATGGAACAAACTTGATGAGCTTGTTCCAATAAGGAGTAATAAGCTATGGTTAGAAGTAAATAAAGAATGAAAAAATCTGAGGTTTCAGAAATATAATTTGCACTGTTGGCCTCAACTTGTGTAAGGTAAAGGATTAAAGATGCAGAACATAAAGCAATGTTGGGCTATATGAGTCAATTTTCTTTTTTGCATGTAATAACTCCCCATCCTTCAAAATGCATTTTGGGAATAAGTGACAATGTGTGTGTGTGTGTGTGTGTGTGTTTGAGGTTAAAAAATCGCACTGGCACAGACATTTCATACTGAAACGTTTTTTTCTTTTAATATGCCGCCGAAAAAATTTGTTTTCATTTACTGAACCCTGATTGGTTTCAAACATGACAAAAATTACACAAAATTGATTTAAACTAAGTGATGAGCTTAGGAACTGGTTAAACTGACTGGCAATAATTGATGTTATTCCTTGATGGGCTCTAATGTAGTCCTTACAAGGATGTTACGCAAGCTTTTGTTTTTCTTATAGGCGATGACAGGTCGAAGATTCAAAGGTTCATTTAATTTAGCATTGGTAAAATTGAATTCATCTTTTAACATTTTTGCTATTTCGATATTCATTCTGTTGTACGTTAAAGTGAAAGGAATGATGGACCTCCTTTCGCATTCGCCCTCTGATATGTTCATACCAAATGGCCAGAGGGTTTGAAGCGTATTGATCCAAAAAGCTTCACGTTTTTTTCTAAATTCATCCGTTTCTTCTAATGTGTCTTTAATTGGTGGTTGTTCAATTGGGTGGATTTCAAAATCGTCCAAAGAATGGCCAGGAAGGTTAAAATGTTGTGCTACTGGGGCATCAGCATTATGTTTTATATCCTGTTTGTGTCTAGTAGCACGTTCTCGGAAAGGATTTTGACTCTGACCAACATACTGTTTCAGACATCGCTTACAAGTGATAAGGTAAATAATGTTTGGTGAATCACAATGGAGGGGGTTACGGATCTGATAATGATTTTTCGTTTGTTCGGAGGAAAATTCCTCTTTCTGATCAGGCATAAAAGTATGCAGTCTACAACGAGGCTTTTTGCAATTAAATACCGCGCCACTACTATTTTGCAATGGTCTGTTGTGTTCAATCTTCAGTGGTTCGAAATCGGTAGTTTCAGCTGGACTTTCAAGCTTTTGCAGGGTTTGGGATTTCAGGCTACGCAAAAGGCGCAGCGAGTACCCTCTCGATCTGAGGGCGCCAAATAGAGTAGAACAAGCCACATTGAAATTTACCTTATCACTTGAATTGCGGTGGAAACGAATGAGCTGCGATTTGATGATACCTTTAAATGTATGTTGAGGATGAAATGATTTTGTGTGCAACAATTGATGTGAATCAGTTGGTTTAAAATATACTTTATAATCTAAATGACCGGACGCCTGAAATTGCTTGCCTTTATACACGGTCACATCGAGAAAATCAAGAGAATTTTCACTGATGGTAGCTTTCAATTTAATATTTGGATCATGATTGTTCAAAATTTCTAAAAATTCATCAAAATCTTCTTTTGAATGTTCCCAAATAATAAAAATGTCATCTAAATATCTGAGATATACGAGAGGATGCTTTGCACATTTGCTTAAGGCATTTTCCTCCCTTTCCGCTACATAAATACTTGCAAAATTAGGACTGAATCTTTTACCCATAGGACAACCCATTATTTGTAGAAAATATTCTCCATTGAATTGAAAGTCATTACCTTTTAAGCTCAGCTCTAAAAGATCCAAAATTTGTTCATCTGGGCATTTCGCATCCGGATATTTTTCAAATGCATTTTTAACCGATTTAACACCTTTATCAATATCAATGTTCGTATACATACTGTCGATATCCACAGTAGCCAGAATTGCATTTTTTGATATTTTCAATTTTGAAATTTGTGACAGGAAATCCTGTGTATTTTTTAGATAGCTTGGATGTCTATTTGCTATAGGTTTCAGATGATAATCAATTAATTCCGAGATCGCATAAGATTCTGAATTACAATCTGATACAATTGGCCTCCTGGGTGTAGTTAAGTCATCCGTCCATGAAGAACGGTCCTTGTGGATCTTTGGTAGGATATAAAATTGTCTTGTTTGAGCACTGAGCTTAGCTGTTAAATATTTCAATTGTTTTTTGGTAATGTGACCTTCGTCGAGGAGAAATTTTAAGATCTTATTGAATTTTTCGATATTACTAGGCCAAATAAGTGAATCTATTTTCTTATAATGTTTAGTATTGCTGAGTTGTCTCATGGCTTCCTTTATATAATTATCCCGAGATAGAACAACTACCGACCCACCTTTGTCGGCTGGTTTAATTACTAGTTTCTTATTTTTTCGAAGTTTCGTGAGGGCTCTCCGTTCACCAGCTGTTAAATTGTCTTTATCAGAGAGTATGTTCATGCTGAACACCTTTTGGATGATTCGTTTGCTAGCCTCAATAATTTTGGGATCTACTTCACTATCTGGAGGTGACCAACCAGATGATTCTGTAAAAGGAAGTTTCCGACCGCTGGAGTTTCTAAAGCGGTCGGCTAATTTCATTTGCCAAAGAAAATTACAGTTGTATGATGGTAAATTTGTTTGGTTATCAGTTTTAGGCTTTGGTGCTGGTACAAAAGTTAAACCGCGATCTAAAAGAGATTTCTCTTGGGTTGTTACGTCATTGGTGCCAGACAGGTTAACCACATTAGTTCCTAATCCCACATCTGTTAGGCGGCTGTTACCTTTGCCTTTACTTAGTTTAAATTTAGGTGGTTCAACCAGTGATCGTACATAATATTGGCGGTTCTCGTGGTCCAATGGATTAAATCCTGAGCAACATCAAACTTCGCGTCATCAATTTTTGGTATCACGTTAACGTCCTTCACTTTCCGAATGGTTTCGTTGATGATGCTCAGGGTTCTCCTCTCAGCCTGAGGGAGTTTTTGCGAAAAGTTTAGTTCAGCGAAATAAATTTTTGCTGATCTAAACTTGACCCTGATATCGCTAAGCATATTCCGCAACTGCTTAACTACGAGATCAGAATTATCGTTTCGAGAATTCACGCCAATATTTAAAAATATTTTTTGGGGACTGGACTGGCCCCTGTGCCCTTTAAACATAGAGCGCAGATGATTGAATTTGGCGCCGGGGTAACACTCCACCTGGATGTCCGGATGGGGATTTCGATCAATGCGTCCTAAGTTTGAACTTCCAATCATAAGGATGTTTTTACAAACATCGGGGAGGCGCCAATTCCTTTTGTCAAAATTAACTCCGCTTTTATGCCGAAATTGGGAGAATTTAGAATCAAATGAGCGGCCCGAGTTGTGGCTCGGTGATTTGACTTTCTCTGAGTACGATATACCTGGTTGAACCACACTAGAGGCAAGAGAAGGGGGAGAAGAAACAGAAGCAGGAGAGGAAACAGAAGCAGGAGGAGAAACAGAAGGAGGAGAAGAAACAGAAGGAGGAGAAGAAACAGAAGGAGGAGGAGGAGTTCTAGTGAGAGCACTAGGAGAACCAGAGAAGAAAGGCTGAGGAGGAGTAGGAGGTAGAGGAGCAAGACGAGGCGAGACAGCGTTACTCAATTTGCGATCATCTTCAGTCACAATATGGACCGGAGATGTTTGCAAATTGAGGCGCTTACTCTGAGAGAAAGAAGAAGTAGAAGGAAAAGAAGAGGGAGAAGTGCTTTGCCTTGATCTTTTCTTATTTTGCTTTTCGCGTTGGGGTAGAGGGACAACACGAGCCGGAGTTTGCTTGCTCCCTCCCGTATTGTTCCTTACTCCAGACGCTGGGCGAAGTTCCGAAATGTAAGACTCACAGGCCGAAATCGTCTTATCTGTCACCTTATTTTTAAAGTTTTTTTGAGCCCAGATCAAGGCACGCGCCGAAGCGCTGTTGAAGTCTATTTTTTCGAGTCCAGGAGGTGGTCGCATAGCCAAAGTTATCTTAGACTTCAACTGGTTTAAATTTATCTTGTAATGCTCAACTAAAGCATTTAACGTTTGGTTGGCCCATCCCACACTAATCTGTCGAAAAACAGAAAAAATGTGTGGGGTGGGAAGAGCTGGCTTTAGAAAGCCACCTAACTCGTCTACTTTCTTCCCCAACTGTTTCGGGAAATCCCGGTTGGCCAAATGCTGCTCTAGGAGCCCAATATGGTGCATACACTGAATCACCTGGAAAAGGGCCTTGACCAATCTAGAATAGGCCTGGAACGATTGTTCCTGGCCTCTTCCAGACTGGGCAACTCTCTTTCCCTGATGCTTCTGTCTTTTTTGAGCCATTTGAAGAATAGGTAGATGAATTTAAAATGAAATTAAAATGAAGAAATGAAATAAATTAAAATGAAATCTAGATATTACCTATTAGAGAAGATACCTGGATTGGTTGTAGTCTTCAGCAAAGGTAGAAAATAATCTGTCTGTCTTGACGCGTTTCGCTTGGTTTGGCTTTTTCAAAGAGACTTTGAGGAAAATGATTCCAACTTTGGGAGGGCATGCATGGTATATATCCATATGTGGGCTGGGGGTGTTTTTCACAGCTCAGTACATAATTAAACTCGGTAACAAGCTGACAAATGTCACTCATCTAATTAATTCTTTTCAATCTGAGATGTCCCAAGTTTGTTTTTCACAACTCAGTTTGTGTCGTCCAAACAAATTAGATGAAGCCCTATTGATTGGCTTCCATTGAATTTTAATCAGTCAGTGAGTGGTCTGCTTTACTGACCCCATGAAGCCCTATTGGTTGGCTTTGATTTAAGTAAAACCAATCGGGAGCGGTTTGTTTTACTGGCTTCAGAAGTATGTGAAAATAATATGAAAAAAATGGTTTGATAAAATATATTGAGACTAAAGAAATAAATGAAAAAATAACGCCAAAGATCATGATGCCTCATGAATGTTATCAGTTGGAATGAATATTCCCCGACGGAGGTTTATGACGGAAAATATTTTACACCACGTAGAAATTGTGTGTTTTACCTTCTGAACCTCTACATTGTGTGAAAGGTATGAAAAATTAAAAATAAAAATAAAAATAATAATAATGATTTAAATAAATAAATAAATAAATAAATAAATAAATAAAAATTAATAAAAAATTAAAAATAATAAATATAAAAATAATCAATAAATAAATATATAAATAAATAAATAATAATTTTATTTAGGAAATACATACACATGATTGAAATTAGAACCTATTTTGTTTTTGGGCATATATGAACTCTGGCACTCGCCTGTGTGTGTTTGAGGTTAAAAAATCGCACTGGCACAGACATTTCATACTGAAACGTTTTTTTCTTTTAATATGCCGCCGAAAAAATTTGTTTTCATTTACTGAACCCTGATTGGTTTCAAACATGACAAAAATTACACAAAATTGATTTAAACTAAGTGATGAGCTTAGGAACTGGTTAAACTGACTGGCAATAATTGATGTTATTCCTTGATGGGCTCTAATTTAGTCCTTACAAGGATGTTACACAAGCTGTGTGTGTGTGTGTGTGTGTGTGTGTGTGTGTGTGTGTGTGTGTGTGTGTGTGTGTGTGTGTGTGTGTGTGTGTGTGTGTGTGTGTGTGTGCATTTGTCTTACCAACTTGACGAGGTAACTAGACAAAAGAGTTTGCGTGTTTCGCCTTACCGAGGTACAAAAGACAAAAGAAACCCTTTACCTCGGTTGTTTTCCCAGAACTGTACCGGCAAAACGAGGTTGAAACCATTAGTCCACACAAAGGACAGACAATGGGATACCTCGGTATGTAGGGAAAACAAGACTCTGTGTGTGTGTGTGTGTGTGTGTGTGTTTGAGGTTAAAAAATCGCACTGGCACAGACATTTCATACTGAAACGTTTTTTTCTTTTAATATGCCGCCGAAAAATTGTTTTCATTTACTGAACCCAGATGGGTTTCAAACATGACAAAAAATTACACCAAATTTGATTTAAACTAAGTGATGAGCTTAGGAACTGGTTAAACTGACTGGCAATAATTGATGTTATTCATTGATGGGCTCTAATTTAGTCCTTACAAGGATGTTACGCAAGCTTTTGTTTTTCTTATAGGCGATGACAGGTCGAAGATTCAAAGGTTCATTTAATTTAGCATTGGTAAAATTGAATTCATCTTTTAACATTTTTGCTATTTCGATATTCATTCTGTTGTACGTTAAAGTGAAAGGAATGATGGACCTCCTTTCGCATTCGCCCTCTGATATGTTCATACCAAATGGCCAGAGGGTTTGAAGCGTATTGATCCAAAAAGCTTCACGTTTTTTTCTAAATTCATCCGTTTCTTCTAATGTGTCTTTAATTGGTGGTTGTTCAATTGGGTGGATTTCGAAATCGTCCAAAGAATGGCCAGGAAGGTTAAAATGTTGTGCTACTGGGGCATCAGCATTATGTTTTATATCCTGTTTGTGTCTAGTAGCACGTTCTCGAAAAGGATTTTGACTTTGACCAACATACTGTTTCCGACATCGCTTACAAGTGATAAGGTAAATAATGTTTGGTGAATCACAATGGAGGGGGTTACGGATCTGATAATGATTTTTCGTTTGTTCGGAGGAAAATTCCTCTTTCTGATCAGGCATAAAAGTATGCAGTCTACAACGAGGCTTTTTGCAATTAAATACCGCGCCACTACTATTTTGCAACGGTCTGTTGTGTTCAATCTTCAGTGGTTCGAAATCGGTAGTTTCTGCTGGACTTTCGAGCTTTTTCAAGGTTTGGGATTTCAGGCTACGCAAAAGGCGCAGCGAGTACCCTCTCGATCTGAGGGCGCCAAATAGAGTAGAACAAGCCTCATTGAAATTTACCTTATCACTTGAATTGCGGTGGAAACGAATGAGCTGTGATTTGATGATACCTTTAAATGTATGTTGAGGATGAAATGATTTAGTGTGCAGCAATTGATGTGAATCAGTTGGTTTAAAATATACTTTATAATCTAAATGACCGGACGCCTGAAATTGGTTGCCTTTATACACGGTTACATCGAGAAAATCAACAGAATTTTCACTGATAGTAGCTTTCAATTTAATATTTGGATCGTGATTATTCAAAATTTCTAAAAATTCATCAAAATCTTCTTTTGAATGTTCCCAAATAATAAAAATGTCATCTAAATATCTGAGATATACGAGAGGATGCTTTGCACATTTGCTTAAGGCATTTTCCTCCCATTCCGCTACATAAATGCTTGCAAAATTAGGACTGAATCTTTTACCCATAGGACAACCCATTATTTGTAGAAAATATTCTCCATTGAATTGAAAGTCATTACCTTTTAAGCTCAGCTCTAAAAGATCCAAAATTTGTTCATCCGGGCGTTTCGCATCCGGATATTTTTCAAATGCATTTTTAACTGATTTAACACCTTTATCAATATCAATGTTCGTATACATACTGTCGATATCCAAAGTAGCCAGAATTGCATTTTTTGATATTTTCAATTTCGAAATTTGTGACAGGAAATCCTGTGTGTTTTTTAGATAGCTCGGATGTCTATTTGCTATAGGTTTAAGATGATAATCAATTAATTCCGAGATCGCATAAGATTCCGAATTACAATCTGATACAATTGGCCTCCCGGGTGGAGTTAAGTCATCCGTCCATGAAGAACGGTCCTTGTGGATCTTTGGTAGGATATAAAATTGTCTTGTTTGAGCAATTTTTATTGATAAAGGTGTTAAATCAGTTAAAAATGCATTTGAAAAATATCCAGATGTGAAACGCCCGGATGAACAAATTTTGGATCTTTTAGGTCTGAGCTTAAAAGGTAATGACTTTCAATTCAATGGAGAATATTTTCTACAAATAATGGGTTGTCCTATGGGCAAAAGATTCAGTCCTAATTTTGCAAGCATTTATGTAGCGGAATGGGAGGAAAATGCCTTAAGCAAATATGCAAAGCATCCTCTCGTATATCTCAGGTATTTAGATGACATTTTTATTATTTGGGAACATTCAAAAGAAGATTTTGATGAATTTTTAGAAATTTTGAACAATCACGATCCAAATATTAAATTGAAAGCTACTATCAGTGAAAATTCTGTTGATTTTCTCGATGTGACCGTGTATAAAGGCAAGCAATTTCAGGCGTCCGGTCATTTAGATTATAAAGTGTATTTTAAACCAACTGATTCACATCAATTGTTGCACACAAAATCATTTCATCCTCAACATACATTTAAAGGTATCATCAAATCACAACTCATTCGTTTCCACCGCAATTCAAGTGATAAGGTAAATTTCAATGAGGCTTGTTCTACTCTATTTGGCCGAGAGGGTACTCGCTGCGCCTTTTGCGTAGCCTGAAATCCCAAACCCTGAAAAAGCTCGAAAGTCCAGCTGAAACTACCGATTTCGAACCACTGAAGATTGAACACAACAGACCGTTGCAAAATGGTAGTGGCGCGGTATTTAATTGCAAAAAGTCTCGTTGTAGACTGCATACTTTTATGCCTGATCAGAAAGAGGAATTTTCCTCCGAACAAACGAAAAATCATTATCAGATCCGTAACCCCCTCCATTGTGATTCACCAAACATTATTTACCTTATCACTTGTAAGCGATGTCGGAAACAGTATGTTGGTCAAAGTCAAAATCCTTTCCGAGAACGTGCTACTAGACACAAACAGGATATAAAACATAATGCTGATGCCCCAGTAGCACAACATTTCAACCTTCCTGGCCATTCTTTGGACGATTTCGAAATCCATCCTATTGAACAACCACCAATTAAAGACACATTAGAAGAAACGGATGAATTTAGAAAAAAACGTGAAGCTTTTTGGATCAATACGCTTCAAACCCTCTGGCCATTTGGTATGAACATATCAGAGGGCGAATGTGAAAGGAGGTCCATCATTCCTTTCACTTTAACGTACAACAGAATGAATATCGAAATAGCAAAAATGTTAAAAGATGAATTCAATTTTACCAATGCTAAATTAAATGAACCTTTGAATCTTCGACCTGTCATCGCCTATAAGAAAAACAAAAGCTTGCGTAACATCCTTGTAAGGACTAAATTAGAGCCCATCAAGGAATAACATCAATTATTGCCAGTCAGTTTAACCAGTTCCTAAGCTCATCACTTAGTTTAAATCAATTTTATGTACTTTTTTGTCATGTTTGAAACCAATCAGGGTTCAGTAAATGAAAACAATTTTTCGGCGGCATATTAAAAGAAAAAAACGTTTCAGTATGAAATGTCTGTGCCAGTGCGATTTTTTAACCTCAAACAAACACACACACACACACACACACACACACACACACACACACACACACACACACCACACACACACACACACACACACACACACACACACACACACACACACACACACACACAGAGTCTTGTTTTCCCTACATACCGAGGTATCCCATTGTCTGTCCTTTGTGTGGACTAATGGTTTCAACCTCGTTTTGCCGGTACAGTTCTGGGAAAACAACCGAGGTAAAGGGTTTCTTTTGTCTTTTGTACCTCGGTAAGGCGAAACACGCAAACTCTTTTGTCTAGTTACCTCGTCAAGTTGGTAAGACAAATGCACACACACACACACACACACACACACACACACACAAAACTAAACTTTTCGCAAAAACTCCCTCAGGCTGAGAGGAGAACCCTGAGCATCATCAACGAAACCATTCGGAAAGTGAAGGACGTTAACGTGATACCAAAAATTGATGACGCAAAGTTTGATGTTGCTCAGGATTTAATCCATTGGACCACGAGAACCGCCAATATTATGTACGATCACTGGTTGAACCACCTAAATTTAAACTAAGTAAAGGCAAAGGTAACAGCCGCCTAACAGATGTGGGATTAGGAACTAATGTGGTTAACCTGTCTGGCACCAATGACCTAACAACCCAAGAGAAATCTCTTTTAGATCGCGGTTTAACTTTTGTACCAGCACCAAAGCCTAAAACTGATAACCAAACAAATTTACCATCATACAACTGTAATTTTCTTAGGCAAATGAAATTAGCCGACCGCTTTAGAAACTCCAGCGGTCGGAAACTTCCTTTTACAGAATCATCTGGTTGGTCACCTCCAGATAGTGAAGTAGATCCCGAAATTATTGAGGCTAGCAAACGAGGAGAAATTTTAAGATCTTATTGAATTTTTCGATATTACTAGGCCAAATAAGTGAATCTATTTTCTTATAATGTTTAGTATTGCTGAGTTGTCTCATGGCTTCCTTTATATAATTATCCCGAGATAGAACAACTACCGACCCACCTTTGTCGGCTGGTTTAATTACTAATTTCTTATTTTTTCGAAGTTTCGTGAGGGCTCTCCGTTCACCAGCTGTTAAATTGTCTTTATCGGAGAGTATGTTCATGCTGAACACCTTTTTGATGATTCGTTTGCTAGCCTCAATAATTTCGGGATCTACTTCACTATCTGGAGGTGACCAACCAGATGATTCTGTAAAAGGAAGTTTCCGACCGCTGGAGTTTCTAAAGCGGTCGGCTAAT
This sequence comes from Pictodentalium vernedei, assembly GCA_031216915.1. Classification (NCBI taxonomy): domain Eukaryota; kingdom Metazoa; phylum Mollusca; class Scaphopoda; order Dentaliida; family Dentaliidae; genus Pictodentalium; species Pictodentalium vernedei. The sequence goes on from CM062297.1 coordinate 217,471,966, forward strand.
TTCATTTGCCTAAGAAAATTACAGTTGTATGATGGTAAATTTGTTTGGTTATCAGTTTTAGGCTTTGGTGTTGGCACAAAAGTTAAACCGCGATCTAAAAGAGATTTCTCTCGGGTTGTTAGGTCATTGGTGCCAGACAGGTTAACCACATTAGTTCCTAATCCCACATCTGTTAGGCGGCTGTTACCTTTGCCTTTACTTAGTTTAAATTTAGGTGGTTCAACCAGTGATCGTACATAATATTGGCGGTTCTCGTGGTCCAATGGATTAAATCCTGAGCAACATCAAACTTTGCGTCATCAATTTTTGGTATCACGTTAACGTCCTTCACTTTCCGAATGGTTTCGTTGATGATGCTCAGGGTTCTCCTCTCAGCCTGAGGGAGTTTTTGCGAAAAGTTTAGTTCAGCGAAATAAATTTTTGCTGATCTAAACTTGACCCTGATATCGCTAAGCATATTCCGCAACTGCTTAACTACGAGATCAGAATTATCGTTTCGAGAATTCACGCCAATATTTAATAATATTTTTTGGGGACTGGACTGGCCCCTGTGCCCTTTAAACATAGAGCGCAGATGATTGAATTTGGCACCGGGGTAACACTCCACCTGGATGTCCGGATGGGGATTTCGATCAATGCGTCCTAAATTTGAACTTCCAATCATAAGGATGTTTTTACAAACATCGGGGAGGCGCCAATTCCTTTTGTCAAAATTAACTCCGCTTTTATGCCGAAACTGGGAGAATTTAGAATCAAATGAGCGGCCCGAGTTGCGGCTCGGTGATTTGACTTTCTCTGAGTACGATATACCTGGTTGAACCACACTAGAGGCAGGAGAAGGGGGAGAGGAAACAGAAGCAGGAGAGGAAACAGAAGCAGGAGAGGAAACAGAAGCAGGAGAAGAAACAGAAGGAGGAGTTCTAGTAAGAGCACTAGGAGAACCAGAGAAGAAAGGCTGAGGAGGAGTAGGAGGTAGAGGAGCAAGACGAGGCGAGACAGCGTTACTCAATTTGCGAGCATCTTCAGTCACAATATGGACCGGAGATGTTTGCAAATTGAGGCGCTTACTCTGAGAGAAAGAAGAAGTAGACGGAAAAGAAGAGGGAGAAGTGCTTTGCCTTGATCTTTTCTTATTTTGCTTTTCGCGTTGGGGTAGAGGGACAACACGGGCCGGAGTTTGCTTGCTCCCTCCCGTATTGTTCCTTACTCCAGACGCTGGGCGAAGTTCCGAAATGTAAGACTGATAGGCCGAAATCGTCTTATCTGTCAACTTATTTTTAAAGTTTTTTTGAGCCCAGATCAAGGCACGCGCTGAAGCGCTGTTGAAGTCTATTTTTTCGAGTCCAGGAGGTGGTCGCATAGCCAAAGTTATCTTAGACTTCAACTGATTTAAATTTATCTTGTAATGCTCAACTAAAGCATTTAACGTTTGGTTGGCCCATCCCACACTAATCTGTCGAAAAACAGAAAAAATGTGTGGGGTGGGAAGAGCCGGCTTTAGAAAGCCACCTAACTCATCTACTTTCTTCTCCAACTGCTTCGGGAAATCCCGTTTGGCCAAATGCTGCTCTAGGAGCCCAATATGGTGCATACACTGAATCACCTGGAAAAGGGCCTTGACCAATCTAGAATAGGCCTGGAACGATTGTTCCTGACCTCTTCCAGACTGGGCAACTCTCTTTCCCTGATGATTCTGTCTTTTTTGAGTCATTTGAAGAATAGGTAGATGAATAAAATGAAATTAAAATGAAGAAATGAAATAAATTAAAATGAAATCTAGATATTACCTATTAGAGAAGATACCTGGATTGGTTGTAGTCTTCAGCAAAGGTAGAAAATAATCCGTCTGTCTCGACGCGTTTCGCTTGGTTTGGCTTTTTCAAAGAGACTTTGAGGAAAATGATTCCAACTTTGGGAGGGCATGCATGGTATATATCCATATGTGGGCTGGGGGTGTTTTTCACAGCTCAGTACATAATTAAACTGGGTAACAAGCTGACAAATGTCACTCATCTAATTAATTCTTTTCAATATGAGATGTCCCAAGTTTGTTTTTCACAACTCAGTTTGTGTCGTCCAAACAAATTAGATGAAGCCCTATTGATTGGCTTCCATTGAATTTTAATCAGTCAGTGAGTGGTTTGCTTTACTGACCCCATGAAGCCCTATTGGTTGGCTTTGATTTAGTAAAACCAATCGGGAGCGGTTTGCTTTACTGGCTTCAGAAGTATGTGAAAATAATATGAAACAAGAGGCCCCACGTGGCCTTAATCGCTCACCTGACAAAGTGACTCTAAGAAGTATTTTAGGTCACCTTCACCATGTCATGCCTCATCAACATTAACTGGTTGAGTGATAGATTTTGTTTGAAGTTCAACATTTGTTACCTAAAATTAGTTTTATTTAAAATCATTGGTGTGTGGCCAATCTCCAATGATTTTTAATAAAGCAAATTTATCTCTGCAGACAAACTGGTTTAGCATGAAGCACAAACAAGGAATGTGAAGAGATAGCCTTGGACATCTCTCCCCAACTGTGGATATCTTCCATGTGCTACATGTATATATTTGCATGCAAGAAAACAAAAATTTTCACAAATTTTATTTTTTTTTATCATCATTGGAACAAGCTCAAACAGCTTATTCCAATAGGGGTATGGGAAGATCAGGTATATTTTTGAGACAGAAATGTGAATATATAAATAATGGTGTTTTTTTGTGAATGATGCTGGAGAATTTTGCGTAAAGATATGGTAAATGGTTTGTTCTAGATACAGAATGATGCAAAAGTATTTAAATTTGATTAGGCAAGTTGTTCCTATAATGCATTTAAAAATTGAAGTAACTGTTTTTTTGCTGACGAACTTTTAGATGTGTGTGTCTGTGTTTGTGTGTGTGTGTGTGTGTTTGTGTGTGTGTGTTTGTGGGGGGGGGGGGGGGGGGGGGGTAAGAGTGTTCTTGCAAACAAAATTCCTGAATAAATGGAAAATTTTATTTTTTGTGTGAAAGACATAGTGCGTGAATGTTGATTGGAACAAGCTTAGAGAGCTCATTTTAATGTGAAGTCATAAAGCTGTGTTTTACGTACAAAATTCTGGAATAACTAAAAAAATTGCTTTTTTGACTCAAAAAGCATGGTGTGCGACCTCTCATTGGAATGAGCTCAAAAAGCTCATTCCAATGGGGTATTTACAAGCGATAAGTACATGTATGTTTAAGAGACAAAAATTAAAATTTGAATAGCGATTTTTGCGAAGAATGCTGACAAGTTTTGGCAGTTATGCTGGTAAAAAGGTAAGATATGCAAAGTGGTTGTTTTTTAGAGGCGACATTTAATTAAGGGGAATTAACCCTTGATTACTGAGGTAACTTCTAAAAGTACTGAAATTTCATGAAGCAATGTGAATAACAGACAACAGTTGCCTAAAAATTTCATGAATAACTAAAATTTTTATTCCTTTGTCTCGAAAACATGGCATATGACCTTTGTTGGAATGAGCTGAATGCGTGTGTTCCAATGAGGGGTCATAAAATTTGAACGAAGATTTGTGTGAATAATGCATTAGTACTGCTAGATTTGGGTAAACGGTTCACCCTGGATACCACCCCTTCTATAGTAGATCTTTTCTGCAAATTTTGTCTAAGATTCTATCAACTTTACAAATAAATACGTTCATGAATCACAATCAGATCCACCCTACAATGTTGCATACCAAATATCAAAAGATTCTGCCTGCTGGATCTGGAGAAGAAGATTTTTTAAGAAATATGCCTGAAACGCACTAAGTTAAAATTTGGGCTCCTATACGGAGCCCAAATATAAACCCAGGGGGCCGATTTGAACAAACTTGAATCAGATCCACCCCACAATGTTGCTTACCAAATATGAAAAGATTCTGAAGCTGGATCTGGAGAAGAAGATTTTTTAAGAAATTTGCCTGAAATGCACTAAGTTCGAATTCAAGCTTCTATAGTGAGCCCAAATATGAAACTAGGAAGCCGATTTGAACAAACTTGAATCAGATCCACCCCACAATGTTGCATACCAAATATCAAAAGATTCTGCCTGCTGGCTCTGGAGAAGAAGATTTTTTAATAAATTTGCCCGAAATGCACTAAGTGCGAATTCGGGCTTCTATATTAAGCCCAAATATGAATCCAGGGGGCCGATTTGAACAAACTTGAATCAGATCCACCCCGCAATGTTGCATACCAAATATCAAAAGATTCTGCCTGCTGGATCTGGAGAAGAAGACTTTTGAAGAAATTTGCCTGAAATGCACTAAGTGCGAATTCGGGCTTCTATATTAAGCCCAAATATGAATCCAGGGGGCCGATTTGAACAAACTTGAATCAGATCCACCCCGCAATGTTGCATACCAAATATCAAAAGATTCTGCCTGCTGGATCTGGAGAAGAAGATTTTTGAAGAAATTTGCCCGAAATGCACTAAGTTTGAATTCGAGCTTCTATAGTGAGCCCAAATATGAATCCAGGTGGCTGATTTGAACAAACTTGAATCAGATCCACCCCGCAATGTTGCATACCAAATATCAAAAGATTCTGCCTGCTGGATCTGGAGAAGATGATTTTTTAAGAAATTTGCCTGAAATGCACTAAGTTCGAATTCGAGCTTCTATAGTGAGCCCAAATATGAATCTAGGAAGCCGATTTGAACAAACTTGAATCAGATCCACCCCACAATGTTGCATACCAAATATCAAAAGATTCTGCCTGCTGGATCTGGAGAAGAAGATTTTTTAATAAATTTGCTTGAAATGCACTAAGTTCAAATTTGGGCTCCTATACTGAGCCCAAATATAAACCCAGGGGGCCGATTTGAACAAACTTGAATCAGATCCACCCCACAATGTTGCTTACCAAATATGAAAAGATTCTGCCTGCTGGATCTGGAGAAGAAGATTTTTTAAGAAATTTGCATGAAATGCACTAAGTTCAAATTCGAGCTTCTATAGTGAGCCCAAATATGAATCTAGGAAGCCGATTTGAACAAACTTGAATCAGATCCACCCCACAATGTTGCATACCAAATATCAAAAGATTCTGCCTTCGGGATCTGGAGAAGAAGATTTTTTAAGAAATTTGCCTAAATGCACTAAGTTCGAAATCGGGCTCCTATACTGAGCCCAAATATGAACCCAGGGGGCCGATTTGAACAAACTTGAATCAGATCCACCCTACAATGTTGCATACCAAATATCAAAAGATTCTGCCTGCTGGATCTGGAGAAGAAGATTTTTTAAGAAATTTGCCTGAAATGCACTAAGTTCGAAATCGGGCTCCTATACTGAGCCCAAATATTAACCCAGGGGGCCGATTTGAAAAATCTTGAATCAGATCCACCCCACAATGTTGCTTACCAAATATGAAAAGATTCTGCCTGCTGGATCTGGAGAAGAAGATTTTTTAAGAAATTTGCCTGAAATGCACTAAGTTCGAATTCGGGCTTCTATAGTAAGCCCAAATATGTATCCAGGGGGCCGATTTGGACAAACTTGAATCAGATCTACCCCGCAACATTGCATACCAAATATCAAAAGATTCTGCCTGCTGGATCTGGAGAAGAAGATTTTTGAAGAAATTTGCCTGAAATGCACTAAATTCGAATTCGAGCTCCTATAGTGAGCCCAAATATGAATCTAGGGAGCCGATTTGAACAAACTTGAATCAGATCCACCCTACAATGTTGCATACCAAATATCAAAAGATTCTGCCTGCTGGATCTGGAGAAGAAGATTTTCAAAGAAATTTGCCTGAAATGCAGTAAGTTCAAATTTGGGCTCCTATACTGAACCCAAATATAAACCCAGGGGGCCGATTTGAACAAACTTGAATCAGATCCACCCCACAATGTTGCATACCAAATATCAAAAGATTCTGCCTGCTGGATCTGGAGAAGAAGATTTTTTAAGAAATTTGCCTGAAATGCACTAAGTTCGAAATCGGGCTCCTATACTGAGCCCAAATATGAACCCAGGGGGCCGATTTGAACAAACTTGAATCAGATCCACCCTACAATGTTGCATACCAAATATCAAAAGATTCTGCCTGCTGGATCTGGAGAAGAAGATTTTTTAATGTTTTTCCCATTGCCTACAGTGTTAAAAAGTGCTGACTCAGCACTTTTTCAAAGTCCCGAAACTGTACCCTATGATAAAACCGATGGCAATTTTTTTTTACCAATCCTTTCTGTTGGTCCTAAGGAAGCTGCACACCAAATAAAAATTCTCAGTGCCGTGCAGTTTTGGAGATATGGGCGTTTTAAATTTTTTCTATTTTTAGCTCCTGTGGTTCCCACGGGGCTGCGGGAAAATTTTTTTTTGCATAAATCAAGTACTCATGACCCAATAAGCCCTCACATAAAATTTGGTTCAAATCAGCCTCTCGGTTTGGAAAATAGAAATTTTGGGCGGGGCAAAAAATTTTGCCCCTCTCATAACAACGTCAAGTATAGCCCCACAAACTTCTCTTGAACAAATCTGAGTCTACACCTCAAAAGGAAGCTGCACACCAAATATCAAGTCTCTGCTACTGCTGGTTCATGAGAAGAAGATTTACAAAGATTTTGGTGCCCCTTGGGGGTGTGGCACCACCCAGGAGGAGGGGCAACTTCATTTGAACAAATCTGAATTGGCATTAGGTAATAAACATTTAGCCAACATTTGAATAAAATTGGGCTAGTGGTTTAGGAGGAGAAGTCGATAATGTAAAGTTAACGCCGGACGGACGACGACGGACGACGGACGCCGGACGCCGGACGCCGGACGACGGACAGAAAGTGATTAGTTAAGCTCCCCTTGAGCTTCGCTCAGGTGAGCTAAAAATGGTTTGATAAAATATATTGAGACTAAAGAAATAAATGAAAAAATAACGCCAAAGATCATGATGCCTCACGAATGTTATCAGTTGGAATGAATATCCCCGACGGAGGTTTATGACGGAAAATATTTTACACCACGTAGAAATTGTGTGTTTTACCTTCTGAACCTCTACATTGTGTGAAAGGTATGAAAAATTAAAAATAAAAATAATAATTTAAATAAATGAATCAACCAAATAAATAAATAAATAAATAAATAAATATATAAAAATTAATAAAAAATTAAAAATAATCAATAAAGAAATATAGAAATATATAAATAAATAAATAATAATTTTATTTAGGAAATACATACACATGATTGAAATTAGAACCTATTTTGTTTTTGGGCATATATGAACTCTGGCACTCGCCTGTGTGTGTTTGAGGTTAAAAAATCGCACTGGCACAGACATTTCATACTGAAACGTTTTTTTTTCTTTTAATATGCCGCCGAAAAATTGTTTTCATTTACTGAACCCTGATGGGCTTCAAAAATGACAAAAATTACACAAAATTGATTTAAACTAAGTGATGAGCTTAGGAACTGGTTAAACTGACTGGCAAAAATTGATGTTATTCATTAATGGGCTCTAATTTAGTCCTTACAAGAATGTTACGCAAGCTTTTGTTTTTCTTATAGGCGATGACAGGTCGAAGATTCAAAGGTTCATTTAATTTAGCATTGGTAAAATTGAATTCATCTTTTAACATTTTTGCTATTTCGATATTCATTCTGTTGTACGTTAAAGTGAAAGGAATGATGGACCTCCTTTCGCATTCGCCCTCTGATATGTTCATACCAAATGGCCAGAGGGTTTGAAGCGTATTGATCCAAAAAGCTTCACGTTTTTTTCTAAATTCATCCGTTTCTTCTAATGTGTCTTTAATTGGTGGTTGTTCAATAGGATGGATTTCGAAATCGTCCAAAGAATGGCCAGGAAGGTTAAAATGTTGTGCTACTGGGGCATCAGCATTATGTTTTATATCCTGTTTGTGTCTAGTAGCACGTTCTCGGAAAGGATTTTGACTTTGACCAACATACTGTTTCCGACATCGCTTACAAGTGATAAGGTAAATAATGTTTGGTGAATCACAATAGAGGGGGTTACGGATCTGATAATGATTTTTCGTTTGTTCGGAGGAAAATTCCTCTTTCTGATCAGGCATAAAAGTATGCAGTCTACAACGAGGCTTTTTGCAATTAAATACCGCGCCACTACCATTTTGCAACGGTCTGTTGTGTTCAATCTTCAGTGGTTTTACACAAAATTGATTTAAACTAAGTGATGAGCTTAGGAACTGGTTAAACTGACTGGCAATAATTGATGTTATTCCTTGATGGGCTCTAATTTAGTCCTTACAAGGATGTTACACAAGCTGTGTGTGTGTGTGTGTGTGTGTGTGTGTGTGTGTGTGTGTGTGCGTTTGTCTTACCAACTTGACGAGGTAACTAGACAAAAGAGTTTGCGTGTTTCGCCTTACCGAGGTACAAAAGACAAAAGAAACCCTTTACCTCGCTTGTTTTCCCAGAACTGTACCGGCAAAAAAAGGTAGAAACCGTTAGTCCACACAAAGGACAAACAATGGGGTACCTCGGTATGTAGGGTAGACAAGACTCTGTGTGTGTGTGTGTGTGGGGGGGGGGAGGGGGGGGGGGGAGTTGTGGAACCTATATTGAAACCTGGCCTGTATTACTAGCTGGAAAATACACATATCAACTTTGGTTGAAATCAAATAATCCAAACTGGAGTTATCAGTCGGAAACCAATTGTTTACAGACAGATGGATGGACCGACAGATGGATGGACGAAAGTCATGACTATAGCCCTGACTATAAACAGTCAGGCTAAAAATGCATTTTGTACCAAAGAAAAAATATTGCATGAATGGCCCTGGGTGAGGAGGAGGTGGGGTGGGGGATGAGGGGTGGGGGTGTGTTAGGGGAGTCCATTTTTTTTTCCACATGTGGTCAGTCTAAATCCTTTAGAATGCATTTTGAGCAGAGAAAAAAAAATACCTGACCAAAACTGTAAAAATCCATTTTTGACGAAAGAAAAAAAAAGTGCCTAATTGGCCCTCCGGAGAGGGGGGGAGGTGGTGTTTACGTGAGTTAAAAAAAAAGGTTCCGCATGTAGTGACTGTAAATAGTTCAAAATGCATATTCGAGGAAAGAAAATAAATGAAAGTGTCAATGACACTGTAGCTCAACTTGTCAAGACAAAGACATGTACATGTATAGTATGTGACACAGCAATGACAAACATCTAGGTAATGACCTGATAACAAAGGTACATATAAAGTATTGTAACGGTCTGTACATAAATACTGACCGTTGCCTGTAACAAATGTATAGGTAAAGTATTGTAAAGGTGGGTGACAGTCAGATGCTAAACTAGAAAAGAAATCTTTTGAGTCCCAGAGTGGGTCTGACTGAACCCCAAAATATTTGTTCTCATAGCACAGTGATAACAAAGGCACCCCAAAACACACTCGTTCCTGTCCCAAGGTGAAAACAAAGGTACCTAAGAAGTTTTGTGAAGATCAGTTCATAAATACGAGCTGTATAGAAGTTGTGACAAAAGACTGATTGGACCTAATTTCGGTACAAAATGGCCACTGGCAGCCATCTAGAATCCTGGTCCGCACCCAGAAACACTCATTCTCATCCCAAGGTGATAACAAAGGTACCCAAGAAGTTTTGTGAAGATCGGTTCATAAATACAGCTTCTACCCTGAGCCGTATTGACATGTGTGCTTACATTGTGTAAGTAGCACTGAATAAATCAAAGTTCATCTAATTTGCATAATTCCTGCATGAAAAAAAACCCTTACAATATGTGATGTATTCCATGTTACTAAACATTCATACAAAAATTTATTCAAATCAGAACTTTCATACAGAAGTTCTGTACAAAAGACTGATTGCACTAATTTTGGTACAAAATGGCTTCTGGTGGTCATCTTGAATTTCGGACCACACCCAAAAACACTCGCTCTCATCCCACGGAGATAACAAAGGTACCCAAGAAGTTTCGTAAAGATTGGTTCATAAATATGGCCTCTAGTCTGAGCCGTATAGAAGTTGTGTACAAAAAACCGATTAGACCTAATTTTGGTACAAAATGGCCACTGGCAGACATCTTGAATTTTAGACCGCACACAGAAACACTCGTTCTCGTCCCAAGGTGATAACAAAGATACCCAAGACATTTCGTGAAGATCAGTTCATAAATACAGACTCTAGCCCGAGACGTATTGACATGTATACTTACTGTGTGTAAGTAGCACTGAAAAAATCAAAGTTCATCTAATTTGCATAATTTCTGCACGAGAAAAAACCTGTATTATATGTGATGTATAAAAAATTATTCAAATCAGTGCTTTCATATGGAAGTTCTGTTCAAAAATCTGATTACACCTAATTTTGTACAAAATGGCTGCCATCGGCCATCTTGAATTTTGGACCGGACCCCAAAACACTCGTTCTCGTCCCACGGTGATACCAAAGGTACCCAAGACGTTTCGTAAAGATCGGTTTATAAATACGGCCTATAGCCCGAGCCGTATTGGCATTTGCACTTACAGTGCTGAAAGTAACACTAAATACATCAAAGTTAGTCTAATTTGCATAATTTACGTACGAGAAAAAAACCTGTATTATATGTGATGTATCCCATGGTACTAAACATTCATACAAAAAATTATTCAAATCAGCGCTTTCATATGGAAGTTCTGCATAAAAATCTGATTGCACCTAAGCTTGTACAAAATGGCCGCCAGCGGCCAACTTGAATTTCGGATCGGACCCCAAAACACTCGTTCTTGTCCCACGGTCATAACAAAGGTACCCAAGAAGTTTCGTAAAGATCGGTTCATAAATACGGCCTCTAGCCCGAGCCGTATTGAATTGTTGACGGACAGACGGACCACTGGCCATGGCATAAGCTGAAATTTGGCTTCGCCAAAGTTGAGCTAAAAATGGGTTCTGCATGTAGTGACTGTAAATAGTTCAAAATGCATATTGGAGGAAATAAAAAAAAAAATGCCTAATGGGGAGGGGGGGGGGGGGTTTGGGGGTTTGGATTTTTAACCCAAACTGTTATGGGGAGGGGGGGGGGGGGGGTACATAAGTTTAAAAAAAGGTTCCGCATGTAGTGACTGTAAATAGTTCAAAATGCATATTGAAGAAAAGATGAAAAGCATAATGGGGGTGGGGGGGGGGGGGTGGGGGGGTGTTGGTGTTTGTCTGGGTTTTTAACCACAAACTTGGAGTCATCCTACCAAGCTACAATGAAATCCCTTCATAATTATGACCTGTAGACTGTGCTAAAGATTTTCGGGCTTCGGGCCCCTGTTGCCGTCACAGTTGCCCAAAAGGGGACATTCTCATCTAGACATTATATGAAGTCAACCTATCAAGTTACAATGAAATCCCTCCATAAATATGACGTGTAGACTGTGCTAAAGGTTTTTGGGCTGTGGGCTCGGGCAGCCATCATGGTTGAATGATCGCAACCAAAAGGGGACAATCTCATCTGGGCATCATGTGGACTGATCCTACGAAGTTACAATGAAATCCCTTCATAAATATGACCTGTAGACTGTGCTGAAGATTTTCGGGCTTCGGGCACCTGTAGCCATCACAGTTGCCCAATCACATCCAAAAGGGGACTTTCTCATGTGCAGAAATTATATGAAGTCACCCTATGAAGTTACAATGAAATCCCTCCATAAATATGACCTGTAGACTGTGCTAAAGGTTTTCGGGTTTTGGGCTCGGGCAGTCGTGACGGTTGATAGATCACGCCCAAATGGGGAAATTCTCATGTACACATCATACGGAGTCATCGTATCAAGTTACAATGAAATCTGTCCATATTAAACATGACCTGCAGACTGTGCTAAAAGTTTCTGGGTTTCGGGCTTGGGCAGCCATCACGGTTGACAGATCATGCCCAAACGGGGACGTCCTCATCTAGGCATTATACAGAGGCATTCTATGAAGTTGCAATGAAATCCCTTCATATATACGACCTGTAGACTGTGCTAATGGTTTTGGGGTTTTGGGCTCGGGCAGCCATACCGGTTAACCGATCACGACCAAAAGGGGACATTCTGATGTAGACATGATCTAAAATTTGCATATGAAATTTTGTGATGATCAGACAAGAAATACCGGGTATAGTCTGTACTTGAAGGTTGAATAAAAAACTTTAACCACAAACTTTAACCAAAATTCCAAATGTCAACTAAACAGGAATAAGAAAACAAAAAACAAAAAAAGACTTGAACCTTCAGTAAAAAACTTTAACCACAAACTTGAACCAAATGTTAACAGAAAAAGGCAGATGGACAGATGGATGGACGGACGGACAAAAGTCATTACTATAGCCCTCACTGTAAACAGTTGGGCTAAAAATGTGTTATAGGTTTGATTTTGAACTGTATTCAAAATCAAATCGGACATTCATCAGTTTATGTGGTCAGAGATTTTTGTGTGCAGCTTTAATGATTCAAAATAACTGTACAAATGGGGAAGATAGGTTTTCTGACACAGATAACATAGTAAGTTCCTATGGATCCAGATGGAAGGGGAAGTGATTGGTAGTTGCATGATTATATGGAATACATTGCCCAAACAAAATTGTGGCCAATACTGTCAATAATATGCAAACAAAAGTTTGTTTCAGGAAACAATTTTAATGAATGTCAATACAATGTCACAAAGTAGCAAATAAGCAAAAATAACAGCCACACACCCCACGTCAGATCAGTCAGATGAATGCAATATTATTCACTAAAACAAGTTTAAAAAACAAATCTCAAACTGTCCTACATCTTTCAGAAAGTCCTGTGTAGATCACAGTTGCCAAATCTCTCGTGTTCATGCCCTTTCAAGCTCACATTGTTGAGTCCTCTGTACAATTGATACACATGCAAATATCCTGACTTAACATCTGCTCGAGTGCCCCAAATGATTTTATTTGTGCCTTTTAAAATCATAACCACCCAACAGCTCTGACTGACCTATTAATCATAATATTTTTGATATTAACATAATTGGGGAGAAGTAATAACCACATATAATGAACTATATGAAAAGGGCAGTCAGGTATTCAAAAATCCAATTGGACCAATGATTCAAAATACAAACTGAATTCGAAGATTTGCAGGGCCCTAATATGTTTTAGTTTGCTTGTTACTCACCTTTCATGATCTTGAGTACTCTGAATGGCTGCTCCAAGGTGATTGCTAAACCAATTGCCTTAAGATATTTCTTGTGATGGAGTAGGTTGGATAACTCTTGTTCCCTAAAGAAAATTAAGACAAATGTTCAATCACTGGACAAGATTTTGTCTACATTATTTTACCAAAGACCATTTGATTAGCCCAAATTTTCAAAGATTCATTCCTGAAGTTCCTATAAGATGAATGAGTATAAAATGAATTTAGAATAATTCAAAGTATCCAATACATTTTGCATTTCTCATCCTTCATAGCCACTTTGCCAGTGAAAAATTTTCAGTTAAAAAGAGTATTCAATTGGCAAGAATTTTGTCATTTTCCTGTATTCAAGTGATATAGTAAACATTTATTCTATTGTATATTACTTGATAGAGCCCATGAATATTGCTGAAATGAATTTCTTCTGATTGCCCGATAATATTTTAGTTTTCAAGGGATTTCAATATTGAAGGACCTTGCTGCTCCTTGGCAAGGAGTTTCTCAATTCAAGGATTTTCAAAGAATTCCAATAGGAAAGGGAACCCTGGCATCCCATGCAAGTAATTTTTTGAAAATTTGAGGTTATCTCCTGTAGTTTATGATAAACAGCCCCCCCACCCACCCCCCACTACACACACATCCAAGGTGCCTAAAAGTGAAAAAATTTACAGTAATTTATATATTTTTTATACTTACCAAAGACCCAGACTTAGCTGGTGCTAACTCCTTAAAATCAAGGGCCAAACACAAATTTTGCCCCCCAATCCCCAAAATTTGCATCAAAAACCAAAATTTAATGTCCTATGTTGTCCTCCATACCTTTTGTCCACTGCACATGCGCAGTGTCAAGGAGGTCTCGAAATTGGCGCCAATTGTCATTCTTACAACCAGTGCCTGGTAAGCATTATGTAATCAGCGGGGAGGTAAGAGTTCCCAACTTATGGGAGGTCCATCCCCGTCTGGGTCATTGGTAAGTATAAAAAATATATAAATTACTATAAATTTTTTTACCATTTTTATACTGTACCATGACCCAGACTTAGCTGAATAGAAAAAAGGCTGGGGGGCCTAGGACATAAAGGAAAATCCAATAGGCTCAATTACATGTAAACAGAATTATCCCCTCAAGGAGAAGAGGAGAACAGGTTTTACATGTATCTTTCTTATTTGCATCAAACAAGAAAGATACAATACCCAACTGTAAATGAGCACAATAACATCAATGATCTCTATTAACATCCAGTATGCTAATATTTTAAAAGGAAAGCCAATAAATAAAGGAAGTCCAGAGAAATGAGACTCTTTATATTCATTAAAAGTGTCCGAGGATTGTATATTAACGCCCATATGACACGTGACATATACAATTGCTTCACACCAGGGGTCAGCCTGGCAGCTGATTTTAGGGAGAAGTGACTTCTCCCTTCAGAGACTTTAGGGAGAAGTCAGGACCCAGGAGGGAGAAGTCAGTGGACATGAAGGAGAAATCAGAAAAAAAACATAAAACATATACATGTATGACATCGTGACAAAATAAATGAACACAGAGTACACAATTGTGGAGAAAAAAATAAATAAAAGTTATACAAACATACATACACACACAAAAACTAAGTCAGATGGTAAATAACAGAATGTAGGTTAAAATCTCACCTCCCCCCACCCCACCCCACAAAAAACTGTGTCGTTCATGCTTTCTGAATACCCCCTAACTCTTTGCCTAACAGTGATGACTAAGGTTACCATGCAGTTAATTGTGTATTTGCCTCAACGCAGTGGATTTGAAATTTAGTATGACCCATGGTAAGAGTGTTCTTCTATGTAATAGAAGGTATATTCTTTTTCAAAAAATATTTAAAGTGTTTAAAATAAATTTCAAGTTCATATAAGAAGCTGGGTCATTCATAGTTTCTGAATGCTCTGAGTTGAAAAGCATAGTTAAAAAAGTTTTCGATATCCTTCGTAAATTAAGAGTTATTAACAATTTGAGTTAATTTATTTCTTAGGTAAATGACAAAATATTTCAGTTGTCTCCCTTCCCGGCTGCGCTGGGTAATAATACGCTGTTCAGAAAACTGATAATTTCTGCCAACCATCTTACACTGACACGTGCGATTGGTGCTTTGAAGGTCTGCCATTCTTATCCATCCAAACACCTGTGATTTCTATTGTAGCCTTATTACATTTAACCCCCTTCTAACACAACTTCACAAGTTTTCAAAGAAAAACATTCAATGCAAATTGCGGGGCGAATTTCAATGCAACCAATTTTTCAGTGGAACAGAGAGTAACCACAAGCAATTTCGATATGGACGAACTGTCTCCAATACATTTTTTTTGTTTTGAAACGGTGGTTAACTTTAAAAAATTCTAATTAACTCGATGCGTGTCTTGTGTGATTCGTTGTTTTGCTGGAACTTTGTTTTTAAATAGCCATTTGGTGCTGGTTGCTATCAGTTGGGGTGAATTGTTCGAACGACTACGCCATTACAATTCTATTCAGAAATATAAAATTGGGCTACATTACGTGTACAGTCCCTGTAAAAGTTGTCTTCCAAATTACCCCAGTTGTTACATATGATTACATAATGCAGTCACTGTTAATCCGGTTCAATTAAGATCTCTTGTGTCTATTTATAGAGGAACTTTTTATGAGTGGGCGGAGCTAATTAATGGGGTTTTCCAGCACTGGTCTGATAAAACATAACCCGTTTGAGATGTTGTTTATAACCTTTCTGACAACTTTTATTTATCAAATTTTATTAAATATCTTTTTGAAGACTGACAACAAATCGAGATGCAATTGATCGCCTTCTATTTCAGTTAGGACCGCTTATGGTCTGCCCATATTAATACTGTCGAAAATAATTTTAATGATTTTATTTGCAAAGTCCGGTTTCCGTTTTTGAATGCACTCAAATTAAACTGCATCCCGGCAACAACATAACTTACAACTTTTAACTTTCTGTGGAACTAGAGGCGGTGTCAGTAGGCCTATCTCTGCAATAGGCGACATGTGATCCCCGACATGTGGTGGGTGTGGGGGGGGGGGGGGGAGGCATACATCTGTTATTTATGGGGGGGGGGGACTTTAAACTATAAGGGTGTCGAAGCCTGCTCTTACTGGACATCGACTCGGCACATGTACATTCGGCAATCTTAGGTGGAGAAGACAGCTATCCAGTATTAAGAAAACAACTTTAGAACACATGGTCTCTCAGTGTGCTGCAAGACACGGGGTTGTAGAAATTTTTTTTTTTTTCTCTCATTTTTTGCAACTATCTATTTAAAACATCACTGGATGTTTTCCAATAAATTGTCGATAAAAAAAAAAATTTTGTTGTGGTATAAAGTCTACAAAGAGTTGAATGGTGGGAAGTCGCCCCCAAATGAAATCGCACATGGGAGAAGTTGGCCAAAAATAAAGTCAGCAACTGAGGTATGCACGTAAGTCGGTCGACGGATTAAATAGACCAAGGGATTTTTCGTTGTGCTAATATACATGTTACGGTTAACTTAAGGGACAGGCCGAATGTTAGAAATTGATTGTTTTCTCATTGTGTTGCAACTATTTGTTGGAAAACACCACACGAGCGTTGTCTTTTCCTATAAATAGATTCAAAATAATTTCAATATTTGTCGTAGTGCTAATAAAATTGTTAAATGGTAGGTCGAATGTTAGAAACAAAATTTTCTTTACAAGTCGCAGTACAAATGTAAAAGTGTATAGATATACTTAATTGTAATTCAATTTAATCAGTTTCTGATGTTGGAAATCTCAAAAGAATAAACTTCATAGGAGTAATTTATGCTTTATCTATTGTCACCAGTCAATGTTTTCACTGCGATCAGAGGCTGTTTCAGAAGCAATCACTAGCTATTGTCGGCTCTTGTTTTACGTCTTTGGAAGGGTAATTAAAGGATTAGTTTGGATTAGGAAATGTTATTGCTACCATATCCCACTTGATGCTGTGTAAGATTCCTACCCCACCCAAGTTCACCGGAATTTTTTTAATAGGCCTAGACAAATAGTAGGCTTACAGCAACACTGAACATCAGGAGACAGAAACACAGACATAAAATGTTTGTGGGGTTGGACAACGCAACTGCACCCTCTGATGGCAAGATGGTAGGCCTATAACAGTAACTGTTAGCTCTCTGTCTCCATTGAATTTGTACTTACCCCCCCCCCCCCCCCCCCCCCAAACAACCAACAACCAACCAGTCAGATGATATCTGTACCCGACTGGTCTTCCACTGCATTTGTTTTTACCAAGAACATTTTTTTTTTTTTTTTTTGGGGGGGGGGGGGGGGGGGCAGATTAACATTCTGCACCCATCTTTTGGGTGTTCTTTTATATTTTTGCTCCGCCAAGTTGATCGGAATATCGCCTTGTAAAACATGGATGCTTTGCCACGTCACTGGGGCGAGTTCGCAATGGACCGGCTCGTTCTCTGCACACCTTGAAATCAAACATTACCCGTTGAACGCTTATTTTTTTATTGAGAAATGTTGTATATCATCCTCGGATTACAGGGGATGTCGTAATTCGGAGTTGCTGTGCAACCCGCCCCCAGGTCCCACTGCCTAGTCTAACCACAAACGTCTGGAGACCTGATTAATATCACATCACCCCCAACGTCACACCTCCCTCTTATATATGCCCCCCCCCCCCCCCACACACACGTCCAAAATAAATAACACTCAGATCTGTGTATTATATATTTCTGGGGGGTGGGGGGGTGCATATAAGAATGAGGTGTTTTGAGGTAGGGGTGATTTAGATCAGGTTTCCTGACGTCTGTCGTCTAATAAATCTGGCAATTTGGTCCGTTTAGTGGGTGACGAAACTACATTGTTCTCAACCTGTTAAGTCGACGTCAGCTGTCCTTCATACGAATACTTGGAAATGCAACCAAATTGTGTAAAGTTCTTATTCATTGCCCGGAATATGTCTAACACTGCAGAATAAAAAAGCTGCGTATTTGAATGACTCTTTTTGAAAGGTTCTTCAACCTGTTACATATGAGATTTTTTTTTTATTTCCATTTTTGGCATAACTTTGCTAATAATAGTCGGATTGTAAAGATTCAAGGACGAAATCGCACTGATTTTTACTCGGTATATTCAAAACGAAATGCATTTTTGAAATTTCCCTCTGATATTATAAATAGAATTTGCCCGACTGGTTGGAAAAATGTGCTAATTGGTATCCAAAAATTACGGGATCAAAGAAACACCGACATCAACAAAAAGAAACGAGAAGGTCTCAACAAATATTCATGCAAGATCGAAACTGCCCTCAAAAGTCATTTTGTTCGATATTTCGAAATAAATTTTAACGATTTTATTTTTATTTGTGTAGTTTGGGAGCGATGTGCTTTTTTCCCTAATTATCAACGGCCGTTTTGCAGAGAAATGATGTTTAGAGGTCCTATTTTGGGTCGGAACCATAACCTTATCACAACACTGGGAAACACTTCGTGCTAATTATAACCGATAGTACGTCTTATTGAAGTCACGTGGTTGGGTTTTGATACCCCACCTCACAGAGCAGTTAGTGGGGAGTCGATTGGCAGTGTTTTACAGGAAGCGTACATGTAATGTAGTTTAGGCTATTTTCATAGCCGTGTGACAGACTTTAACAGCAGCCGTGTTCACTTTTTTTTGCGAATGCGGAAACGGGTGTTTTTAAAAAATAAAACATAAGAAAGTTAAAAAATTTATAGTAATTTATATATTTTTTATACTTACCAATGACCCAGACATAGCTGGTGCTAACTCTTAAAATATAGGGCCAAACACAAATTTTGCCCCCCAATCCCCAAAATTTGCATCTAAAACTAAAGAAAACATGTCCTGAAAGGCCCTCCACACTTCGCCCCTACTGCGCATGCGCAGTGTCAAGGACGTTCCGAAATTGGCGCCATTTATCATTCTAATAACCAGTGCCTGGTAAGCGCTATGTACTCAGCGGGGAGGCAAGAGTTCCCAACTCCTGGGAGGGCCATCCCCGTCTGGGTCATTGGTAAGTATAAAAAATATATAAATTACTATAAATTTTTTAACATTTTTATACTGTACCAATGACCCAGACATAGCTGAATAGTAAAAAGGCTGGAGGGCCAAGGACATAGAGCAAAATGGAATACGCTCAATAAAATAAAATAGAGTCATCCCCTGTAGGGAAAAGAAGTAATAGGCCTTACATGTATCTTTCTTATTTATGATAAATTAGAAAGATACCACACCTTCCAAAAATTGAGCTTCATACATCCATGTACTCTATTAATATCCAATAATCCTTATACTAATAATTTTTAAAGTAAGCCAATAATAAAGTAAGTCTAGAGAATAGAGACTCTTATACTCCTAAAAGTGTGTGAGAATTGCATAATCATGTCCGTTGACATATGCAATATTCAAAAGCTATACTTTAAAAACTAAGACTTGAATGAATTTTATAAACTTAAACTTCTCACTAAACAACCATCCCAATAACAGCTCAGAATTACTAACTCCGGAGGAGGTATCCCCTTGTTTTCATAGTAAAAACAGGTGACCCAAGGGAACACCCTCCCCCCCCCCCCCCCCTTTTTCTTGCCCTGGGTCAAATAGCCCAGAGCGAAGAGGGCAGCCGAACGGAGACACTGCCGAAACAGACAGCCTACCTAGCTATAGTAGCAACTGTTAAGTGAATGACATTCTGAGCAGTAGATAATAGACCTAACAATAGAGGCCTCCAGAAATGGACTCGATATTTCTGAGATAAAATTCATGAATGGATGGCTGAGCGCAATGAGCAGCCTTCAAAAATCTATAATAGCAACACTATTAATGTAAGCCCAAGAAGTAGAAGAACTCTTACTTCATGAGCCGAAATCTTAAGCACAACTGCTAAGCCAATGATATACCATAAGCAGTACGCTAGTTAATAGAATCCATTAACAATAAAATGGAGCGTAATGTCCTTCTACTAGACATCAAAGACAGAAGAAGCTTACGCCCTTGTAATAAACAGATATCTGTTTATAAATACATAAACTGTACCCGGAAAGAGTAAAGGCCTATGCCCATACGAAGACGGAAGGACCTTAAAATAATAGGTTCCGGATAATAGGAGCCTAACTCTTATGCAACAATCCAACCTAAATAGTAACGGAAGTATTGATTCCGAAACTATGAAAGTGAAAATCATCCATCGATAGTGCATGAAACTCACTGACTCTACAGTAAAAGAGAAACCAACAGAATTACTGTCTAAAAGGTCAGAATTTGAAAACTACTGTTTCCAGAGGCTCAAATGATTACTTAGCTAAATAAGAACCTGAAGTTAAAATCCGTATAGGAATTTAATCTAAAGATTCTAAGTCTATTTATCAAAAAGTTACTAACTGACTTAGATAAAGAGACAAAAGACTCAATTGTAAACTATCGTAGAGTGCATAGGTATGAGGTAACATAAACCTATAACCTAAATAACAACAGGCTGCAGTAGATCTTGTGAAACAAGTATACTAAAAAATAGCAATGAGTAGTATGGAGGGATCAACCATATGAACATAATGATCCCTACACCACGACGGAAGAGCCTCCACTTTAGTCGCATAGAATAGCGAAGAAGAGGATCTCCTATAGTAAGAAATCGCATCCAAAGCTCGTCCAGTACAGTGCTTACAATGCAATACGGACCACACAACGGAATACATGAAGGTTGCGACCTTGCTGGTTGTGATAAAGATGACACGATTTACCCAGTGTAAAAAGATCCTCACATAGAGGAAGATTTCACGTTAAGATCCACAGTAGACAAGAGAGTAAATTACTCATGATCTCTGTGAAGATAGAGATGCTATCAACAGAAATGTATTGTGGTTGTTTATCTTAGCAATACCTGCTAAAACAACAGCGCCGGAGGATACGCGTATCCTATCATTCCGTCCTATAGATCAATAGAGCGTTAACAGTATTAGCTCAGAGATCTGGACAAGCCAACACATACGTCTGCAATTGATTAGCAAGCTGTGTCATAAATAAAACATCATTGGGCGCTCCCATAGATAGCAAATCTGATTGAATACTTGTTTGTTGAGAGTCCATTCTGACAGCAACAAGCGACCCGTAAGAGAACGGGAGTGCGATAAAACAATCAGACGACCCAGAATATGACGGACCAAAACTGAACTTGGTGTACTATAACCAACAGACGGATTCTTTCCATTAAATTGAATAACGGAAACGAAAGAGTGCCTCCCTGGTTCCGGAGATACGCCACTACTGTCGAATTAAAGGACAGGAATTTGGGCATGCGTTTCTGAATAATGTTCATGCAATGACATAAAGCAAGCCTAAAAAACATTATTCCGCGGAAGTTAAACTGATAGCTAAAAGACTGCGGAACCCAAAGACCCTGGCACTTCGAATCCGTAGGGATCAGTATATATCCCAATCTGTTTGACTGGCAACCGTCATAACAGCCACACTCGGGTCCGGCAACTGCGGCGGCACTCTCTGAGTCAACCACCGAATGTTTGCCCCAGTCTGAATCTCTTGTAACACTAGATAGACAAGAGAATGTATAAATCAAGCAATTCATGGATTGCCGGAAAGTTGCCGTCGAAGAGAAGCTCCTCCGAGAACGAAGCGACTCTGAGAGAGTTCTTAACCTACTATCCACGCGTGGATGTAGCTAGGGCTGCATCACGTCTAACCAACTCCAATCAGCCACTGAAGGGCGGAGTTATACGTGAACAAACTACTGCCCTCAAAAGAAATTACATTGAGAATAATATCCCGTAAATCTTTTCTTGAAGACGTAATGATAACGCCTCAGTAAGGCGAATTACGTATAATAAAGCGTCTAAGTTAAGTCTACTATACATAATGTCGTTCCCAACATTGAACTTGGAAAAGACATAAACGGCGAAAAAGAATATATGCAGTCTTTAATCACACCGTCTAGATGCATATGAACTCTCGGTATGCCCTGCTCTGCCAAAATAAACTATATGTAAAAAAGATAAAATGGCAGAAATGAGCCACGCGGACAAGAAACTAAACTATCATGCTTAGTAGCAGGCTTGTATATATATATAAATATATAGCGTCGAAAAATAAAACACATGTTGTAATGACAATATTGGACTGCGTCGGTAAGTCAGAGACAAAGTCCCTGTACCGATCGAAAAATCCGAGTCCAATGGCGCTATAAGTCTCTTATCCAAGATCGCAGCAATGAAGTCCGAAAAATAATCACTGGAAGAAATGCCATAAGATATGAAAGGCATCTTCCGATACTACTAAAGGGAAAACTCGAAATCTTTCGAATCCCTTTCGCCATCCTGTCGGACCCTATAAAGCGTTTGGTCGTCCGTAGCTTGATGCAACCGCGGACCGCACCGACCCAGCGCCGTCGGATAATTCCTGATTCGACCGAGAAACCGTCAATTGCTGGGATGCTGCGAAACAACTGTGCTAACTCGGATAGCACGTCCGTCACTGAGGCCTGAGGAGCAGCGGTCTTACGATGCATTGCCGCAGGAAGCTCCGAGATCGTTACCCCGTGCATACTTCCAATATGCGAGCGAACGGAGTGTATAGGCCTCGTGTCCCTTGGCTACCGGATGGCGCGACCTATTCGCTGTGGAATCCCTGAATGCCGAAACTGATCGGATACTCGAGGTCACGTAGCCAATGTGCGGTCGTGTGCCCTGCTGTGAGGATGAGGAAGCATTAAAGACAGTCTCACGGACTGTCAATATAACGGAGCGTCCCGAGCAACGGACATATGCTCCGAATGTAAAATATCTGAACCACAACATGCGGTCCCCTATGTTGTTGGCTTCCTCCGATCTGTCCTCAATCTGCCGTCACTGGGTGAGTACTAAAGTAATTAAAGTGCTCGCATCACCCAAATCTCCTTCCTAGACCGCAACGGACGAACCCGGCAGCCGAACCATTCGATGAATGTATGCTACACCGGGTGAGCTAGCGAATGTCACTCCGTAAGCGATAGACATATTCCATGAGCACTTATTGCCGCTAACTCTTCATTAACTATGACGACAGAGGCACACTTTTGAAAGACATCTCCATAACTCTTCGAACAAGAAACCAGAAATGCTTGGATAGCAAGCATAAAATAATAATATATATAGCGTCGTTCAATAATTCGAAAGTTTGTGTGACATTATTGGACTATGTCGGAACTGAGGGACGATGTCCCTGAACCGAACCAAAAATTTCTAAGTCCACCGACGCTATCAGTTTCTTATCCGGCATCGCAGCATATGTTGTTCCGAAAGGGAAAGCTTGAAATCCACCGAATCCCTTTCGGTATCCCGTCGGACCGGATGAAACTTTCGGACGTCCGTACCCGCTTCCGCGGAGCGTCCCGACCCAGCATCGTCGGATAAAATATATGCGACAGATTCAGTTGATGCTGGGATGCTGCGATAAACTGTGCTATTAAGGAAAGCACGTCCGTTCCCGAGGCCTGTGCAGTAGCGGACTTACGATGCATTGCCGCTGGAAGCTCCGTGTACGTTGACTCCCGCACACTTCCTATGCGAACGTCCGGAGTCTGCAGGCCTCGAGTCCCCGGCTACCGACCCAGCGCTGTCGGATAATTCTCGATCCGACACCGTTTCTATCGGCTGCTGGGATGCTGCGATAAGCTGTGCTATGTGCACAAGAATGTCCGGCGTCGAGACCTGCGGAGGCGCAGTCTATCGCTGCTTCGCCGAGGGCAGCTCCGCATCAGATGGCTCCCGCATACTTTTCCTATGCGAACGTCCGGAGTCCATCGGTCTCGAATCCCTGGCTGCCGGATGGTGTGACCTGGTCGCCGAAGAATCCTTATCGGCGAAGCTGGTAATATATCGGCGGTCACGCAGCCAAGGTGCGGTCGTGTGCGCTGACGAGAAGAGGAAGCCTTAGCAGTCTCAGCGGACTGCCTATACAACGGAGCGTCCCGAGCGACGGACGTATGCTCCGCTAACGACACATTTGTACCACAACATCTGGGGCCAGATGTTGTTGAACGAGAGATGGGCCTCTCTCGCTTGCCGTCCGGATGGACCGGAACGAGCTATGAACCGGACTAAAAGGCTTCCTCCGTTCTCCCTCCGATCCGCCGTCACTGGGTGTGCATTAAGTTAATTTTATAGTGCTCGCATCACCCCAAAATTCCTTCTAGACCGCAACGGACGAACCCGGCTGCCGAACCATTCGGTGAATGGACGCTACACCGGGCGAGCTAGCGGACGTCAAAGGCCGTCGAACCTACTAGGGTCCTCTTAGGCAATTGGCGTATTACATGAGCACATTTCCGCTAGCCCTTCATTAATTGTGACGACGGAGGCACACTGTTGGAAGACATCACAGATACATCACCCTAATCTTGATCGTCTGAAATAGAAATTGATAAAGTAGAGTGACCCTGCGGGGAAAGGACCGGAGTGTCCAAATCCCCAACAACATACCGTGACATACGCTTCCCATATTGTCATCTAAATCATACGATACAGAACAGGAGTTAATGCGAGTACACTGACCACATATAGAATGATAATAAGGTCAGAGGAAGACTTCCTCTTAAAACAATTGATCAATATCCTTTCAATGTGAAAAGAAAACAAGTCCTGGTACTCGCACTAACCCCTGGCAATCAAAATACATAATAATAATATGATCCATTAATATAGAAAAAATAATTGAAATCAAAATATTTTGAAAAAATATTTTTTCAGAACAGCCCAAGTTTCTGAAAAGTAACGTTGAGCCCCAATGGATCCCAAGCCTAAGTGTGGACAAAAATTTCAAAAATATTTTAAACAATTTATTCAACACTTACGAACAATAATAATGTATCTAGTTATGATTAAAATAACATAAAGATATTATTATTTAGAAATCCCCCCCTCACACAGAGGGCTGTTGTAAATGTAAACAATGAGTGTAAAAACACTAAAATAAGACTCCAGGCACCCAGGCCCGAAATCAGTTACCAAAAATACACCATCTGATGCAAAACAGAGACTTCCAGGGAAGAAACTGCAGAACATCAGATGGTAGATGCAGAACACAACGCCTAACCACCCGTAGGTGAAGACGTAAACATGGGGAAAGAACAGAATTCATTCTGTTATTCAGCTAAAACTCCCAAGAAATTTTAGTAATAATAATTACAGAAATTATGCCAAAAGCATGGGAGAATAGCAAGGGGGAACTTAAAGGACAGGGAGAGAGGAAAAACACTTAAAAAAACAGTGTAACTAAATAATCAGAATGACAACAAAATGGCTGCTGCCTTGAAAATAGGTAACTTAACATAATTTCATTAAAAAATTTTAAGTTACAGCCCTGATAATATTCTGTCACACATTCTTTTCCTCTCCTCCTTTTCTATCCTCCTTAGAATCACCATTTCACTAATATTTATGTGTCTGGCATCATTTAAACTGAGATTTAAAAGCACAAAGATCAGTCAGATGTTAACTGATGAAGGGCCAAACTTAGAATGATAAATGGCGCCAATTTCGGAACGTCCTTGACACTGCGCATGCGCAGTAGGGGCGAAGTGTGGAGGGCCTTTCAGGACATGTTTTCTTTAGTTTTAGATGCAAATTTTGGGGATTGGGGGGCAAAATTTGTGTTTGGCCCTATATTTTAAGAGTTAGCACCAGCTATGTCTGGGTCATTGGTACAGTATAAAAATATACAGTAAACTGCCATGTCTCCCAAGGAAGTTTTGGAGGGCGACTTGAATTTCGCCCCCAATGTAAGCCAAGGCGACTTGAGGGATGACAAGGCGACTTCTTCGCCCAAGTCGCCCACTCGGCTGACCCCTGCTTCACACCGAGCTACACTTTAAAAATATTACATGATTGAGTTAAACATTAGCTTTACACGTTAAAACCATCCCAGTACCGACTCGGAATTACAGACTCCAGAGGAGGTATTCCCTTGCTTTTCACTATAAAGCAGGTGACCTAAGGGAACACCAACCCCTCCTCCCCCCGCCTTCCCCTTGCCCTGGGTCGAATACCCCCAGAGCGAAGAGGGCAGCAGGACAGAGTCGCTGCCGGAACAGGAAGCCTGCATAACTATAGTTGCAACTGTTTCATGGACGACATTCTGAGCAACAGATAACAGACCTAAACAATGCAGGTCTCCAGAAATGGACTCAATATTTCTAAGATAAAAAATGGTGAATGCTGAAGGCTGAGACCAATATGCAGCCTTCATCAAATCGGTAATAGCAACACAATTAGCATAAGCACAAGATGTAGACAGCGCTCTTACTTCATGCGCTGAGATCTTAAGCACAGACTGCTGAGTTGAAGATAATTTTTCATAATCAGTATGGATAGTTAATTGAATCCACCTTGCAATAGAATGGACCGTAATGTCCCTTTTATTAGGCAGCAGAGACAGAAAGAAACGTTTACGTCACTTTCTGATAAACTCAGATCTGCGTTTGTAAATGCGCATAGCTCTAACAGGACAGAGTAAAGGCCTGCACCCATCTGAAGATGGAAGGGCCTTAATAACAATAGGTTCCGGATACTTATTAGGAGCCTGATTCTTAGCCAAAAATCCAACATTAGTAGTCAAGGTAATAGTATTACCTATACTACGATAGTGAGAATCATCAACAGATAGCGCATGAAGCTTACTAACTCTTCTAGCCAAAGAGAAGGCAAAGAGAAAAGCTGTTTTATAAGATAAGAATTTGAAGTCCACCGTGTCAAGAGGCTCAAATGGCGCTTCTTTTAGCTTAAGAAGAACCCAAGCTAAATTCCACTTAGGAATTAATCTAAGGGTTCTAGGTCTATTTATCGAAAAGTTTTTCACTAACTGAGATAAAGAGACATTAGATCCAATCTGTAAGCTATCATGATGTGCATAGGTATCAGATAGCATAGACCTATAACCCTTAATGGTAACAGGCTGCAGTTTGATCTCATCAAACAGGTAGACTAGAAAATTAGCAATGTCTGGAATGGAGGGATCATAAATATCAACAGAATGATCCCTACACCACCGACAGAAAACCTTCCACTTAGCAGCATAATTTAGCGACCACTGCTCGTCCTGTAAATTGCTTGCCATGCAAGAAGGAGTGCACAACGGAAATACGTGAAAGTTGAGACTTTGCGGGTTGTGATGCAGTCTGTGCGATTTCCCCTGCGAAAGAAAATCCTCTCGTGGAGGAAGCTTCCGCGGCATGTCCCACAGGAGACACCTGAGTAGATTTATCCATGGTCTCTGGGGTGACAGAGATGCTACCAACAGAATCTTGCAGTGAGAATGCTTTATCTTGAGCAATATCTGCTGAATCAATGGCGCTGGAGGATACACATATCCTATCATTCCGTCCCAAGAGATCGAGAGAGCGTCTACTGCAAACGCTCGAGGATCTGGACACAGCAACACATACGTCTGCAACTGATTGTTGAGATGCGTCGCAAATAAGTCTATCATCGGACGCTCCCATTGGTAGCATATCTGATTGAATACTCGTTTGTTGAGAGTCCATTCTGACGGCAACATGCGACCCCTCCGAGAAAGGGAGTCTGCCAAAACGTTCAGACGATCCGGAATATGACAGACCGATAAAAGAACTTGATGCTCTAGGACAAACAGAAGGATTCTTTCCGTTAAGTTGAATAACGGAATGGAATGAGTGCCTCCCTGGTTCCGAATATACGCTACTACCGTCGAATTGTCGGACAGAATTTGCACATGGGCATTCCGAATTATGTTCATCCAATGACGTAGCGCAAGCCAAATTGACATCATTTCTTCGATGTTTATATGCTTGTTTAGGAACTGCGGATCCCAAAGACCCTGGCACTTCGAATCCGTTGGGCTCAAAGTTGTGCCCCAACCTGTTTGACTGGCATCCGTCAAAATCATAAAACTCGGATCCGGCGATTGCAGAGGAACTCCCTGAGTTAACCACTGAATATCTGCCCAAGTCTGAATCTCTGACTTGATTCGACAAGACGATGTCCGTATCGAGCGAATGAATCTTGACACTCCAATTCTGAGTCAGAAAGATTTGGAGTGGCCAAGCACGTAGTCACCCCATCGGAATAAGATCCGCGGCGGCTCTGCACAAACCTATCAATCGCATGAATTCTCTTGCTGTGACTTTGTCGGAGTAAAGACAAAAGTGAGCATTACAAATGATTAATTTCGCTCTGGTTAACGGCAGATGAACGAGATTGTTGTGCGTCTCGAAGCTCTTCCCAGGTGGGTGAATGACTTGGATGGCACCAGATCCAAATTCTCAGTTATTATAAACCCGAGACATCGGAGCATTGAAGCAGATTCTGCAAATCGTTCTGAAGCGTTAACTCGTTGCCGGACTGCTGAAGAATGTAATCCAGGTAGGCCGACGTTACCGCAGATGAATGAGGTCGGAAATGAGTCATTACCGAGTTCATTATTCGAGTGAAATCCCAGGGCACTAGGTTCAGACCGAAGCATATCGCTCGGAACTGATAAACGACTCCTAGGACAGCGAAGCGGAGGTACTTTCTGAACGCTGGATGTACCATGACGTTGAAAGTACGCATCCTTGAGATCTATGCTCGCAGCATAGTCGTTCACTCGAATGCTCGCTCTGACCGATCGAATGGTCTCCATATAAAATTTTGGAGCCATGATCAGCTTGTTTATCCAGCTCAGATCTATGACTGGACGAAACGTTCTATCTGGTTTTGGGACCAGAAAAAGATGGCTGTAGAAACCTGGAGATTCCTGGTTTTCTACAACCTCTATCGCGTTCTTCTCCAGAAGTGATTGGACTTCTAATAGAAGCGAAATTCTCTTCTGAGGATTTGATGGAAGCTGAGTCCATCTTGGACTTCGAGTTAACAGGGGCTTTCTTTTGAAGGACAGTTTTAGTCCTTCTGAAATCACCCCTCGAACCCAAGGGTCGTCCATAATCGACAGCCAATTGGTTAAGCAACTCGATAACCCTCCACCCACTGGAACACGATAGAGGTTTGCACCATCACTTTCTGGAATTGCGAGGCTTGCGGGAGGAGAAACCACGTCCTCCACGACCTGCACCTCGACCAGTCGACCTAGGGGCGCCTGACCGGTTGTCTCAGACAGTTTTATGGCCCCTACCTTGATGGTCTCTGGAGTAAGACCTAGAGGCTTCCTTAGATCCTCTATAGGAACTTCCCTTGGATGTATTCGTCCCAGAAGTGCCTGTCTTACTCCTCTCCGCTGAATCTGACTTTTTGGCAGCAGACTTGAACAGCAGAGAGTCTGAAGCTTTCTTTGTAATTTGATCATAGATCAAGGAAAGCTTGCCGTAGAAGAGAAACTCTCCGGAGACCGGAGCGACTCAAAGAGAGTTTTTCACCTTACGATCCACGCGAGTGGATGTAGCCAGGACAGCATCACATTTAACTAACTCCAGATTTGCCACTGAAAGGGCGGAGTTATATGTAGAGTATGCTATGGCCCTCGAAAGAACTCTTAAGGATGTCTGAACATCCTGGAATTCTTTTCCTTCAAGACGTAATGATAACGCTCTAATAAGGTGATCTGCGTATGATAATGCATCTAAGCTGGTAGTTGGATGAGATTGTTGTAGCCAACGTCATGGTTGGAATAGACATAGACGACGGCAAAGACAATTCTAGGTCTTCAGCCTGGTCGTCTAGATGCAGAGGAACTCTCGGAATGCCATGTCCTGCCGTTTCAAATCTATTCCTTAAATTGATGAAAGGCAGCTGTATAGCATTTGCCGTTAAGAAACCGGACTTGCCCGTCTTGGTGGCAAGTTTGAAAATTGAGTCAGTCAAAAGATCAAATGTCTGTGAGACATTTCTGGACTGGGTCGGAAACTCAGGGACGGTGTCCCTAATCCGGCCGAAAAAATCTATGTCCAGTGACGCTATGAGTCTCTTACCCGACAACGCAGCATTTTGGTGCCGAGGAACAACATCAGGAAGGTATTGCCGGATGAAATCGACGGCTACCTTATGTTGCTGCGGAAGGGAAAATTACAACTCCTCTGAATCCCTTTCTCCATCCGGCTGGACCACTTGAGAATCTTGGTTGTCCCTTGCTGACTCTGCAGCGGAACGAACCAACCCAGCTTCATCAGAAATTCCTGATCGGAAAAAGTTTCTGACGGCTGCTGGGATGCTGCGATAAGATGAGCTATCTGCGATAGCAAGTCCGTTATGGAGGCCTGTGGAGCCGCGGTCTTACAGGATTTAGCTGCTGGAAGCTCCTGGGATGCTGAATCTTGCATACTTCTCTTATGCGCTCGTCCCAATTGTACAGGCCTCGTATCCCTGGCTACCGGATGGCGTGACCTGGTCGACGTGGAATCCCTGGTCGGCAGAGCTGGCTGGATATCAGCGGTCACGTAGCCAAGGTGCGGTCATGTGTGCAGCCGTGAGGATGAGGAAGCCGATAGACCAGTCGCTGCAGACTGTCTATGTAACGGAGCATCCCAAGCAGATGGAGTGGACGTATGCTCCGCTTGATTATCGTCACGCACAACAACATCTGGTCCAAGATGTTGCTGTAAGAGAGAGGAGGTTCTCTCGCTCGCGGTCCGGGTGGACCAGGATGAGCTAGGTACCGATCTGACAGGCTTCCTCCCTACTATCCTCGGTTCAATAGTTGCTGGGTGTGCACGTTCGATGTTTATAGTGCTCGCATCACCCAAACTGCTTCCCTGGACCACAACGGACGAACCCGGCTGCCAAGCCATTCGGTGAATGGTCGCTGCACCGGGCGAGCTAGCGGACAACAATGCCGTCAACCCTACAGGGGCCTCTTAGGCAACTGTTGTATCTCCATGAGCACTTTTGCCGCTAGCTCTTCGTTAGAATGCAACGACGGAGGCACACTTGTTGAAGACATCATGGAAACATCACCCTGTTCTTGTTCCTCTGAAAAAGAGACTGATAAACTAGAGTGACCTTGCAGAGAGAGGACCGGCATGGACCCCTCACCGCTAACAATATACCATGACACACGTCTCCAACGTTTGTCCCCCCAATTGGCACACACTGAGCAAGAATTAATATGAGTACAAAGACTACAAGAGACACAATAAACATGAGAATCAGAGGAAGATTTCCTCGCATTACAATTTGAACAATATTCTTTCATCGTGAAAAAATATATAAACAATAGTAGTACTCGCACTAACCCTTGAAACAAAGATACTTAATACTATAATCCATTATAACATTTCGGAAAAATAATTTAAAAAAAAAAAAAAATTTGAAAAATTTTCAGAAGAGCCCAAGTTCCCAAAGGGAACAGTGAGCCCAAATGGATCCCCAAAAAGTCTAAGTGTGGACAAAAATTTTAAAACATTTTTAAAAATTAATGTAACACTTACGTAAAATATTAATGTATCTGGCTATGAGCAGAACTAAACAGAAGACAAGTAATCACTATCAGAAGTAACCGTTGTCAACATAAACAAAAGTGTACAAAAACCGGAAACATGACTCCAAAGCACTGTAAACATGGCCCAAAATCAGTCACCAATTCAAACACTATCCAATGTAAAACAGAGACTTCCCAAGAAGAAACTGCAGTACATCGGATGGTAGATGTAGATCACAATGCCTAATCACCCAAGGGTGAGGACGTAAACATGGGGAATAAACAGCTGCGCCATGAGCGCATGATACGCCCGTTATTAATTACAAGAGGGAACCACACAATATGAGTATACATGTGTACTTGTCAGGTTACATATACTTGCCACCAAAAAATCATGAAAATTGCTCAAAGTCCAACATGTGGAAAATTGCCTATATTTTGATGAATAAAGTCCCATAACTCTGGAATGACAAATCGGACAGTGACACAAATCGAAAGGGAGATTCCTTCTATCAACATATACTTGCAACCAAAAAATCATGAAAATTGCTCTAAGCATTTTCAAGTTATTGTTCGACATGTGAAAAATAAAGACCCATAACTCTGGAATGACTAATCGAGCGACGACACCAACCGAAAGGGAGCTTCCTTCCATCAACATAAACCACCTACCAAAAAATCGTGAAAATCTCTTGAAGCGTTCTTGAGTTATCGTACGACGTGTAAAAAATTGACAATTTTCTAAGTAATAAAGTCCCATAACTCTGGACTGACTAATCGAACGGCAACACTAAACGAAAGGGAGCTTCCCTCCATCGATATACACCACCTATCCAAAAATCACTAAAATCTCTCAAAGCGTTTTCGAGTTATCGTACAACATGTAAAAAATCAACAATTTTCTAAGTAATAAAGTCCCATAACTCTGGAATGACTAATCGAACGGCGGCACTAAACGAAAGGGAGCTTCCCTCCATCGATATACACCACCTACCCAAAAATCACGAAAATCTCTCAAAGCGTTCTCGAGTTATCGTACGACGTGTAAAAAATCAACAATTTTCTAAGTAATAAAGTCCCATAACTCTGGAATGACTAATCGAACGGCGACACTAAACGAAAGGGAGCTTCCCTCCATTAATATACACCACCTACCCAAAAATCAAGAAAATCTCTCAAAGCGTTGAGTTATCGTACGACATATGGCCGGACAGACAGACGGACAGACAGACGGACAGCGGTATACCATAATAAGACCCGTTTTTTTCAAAACAGGCGTATAAAAACAGAAAATACATTCTGTTACCAAGCCAAAACTCCCAAGAAATTTTAGTAAAAATAATTACAAAAATTATGCCAAAAGCATGGGAGAATGGCAAGGGGGGAGTATAGCAAAGGGAGAGAGGAAACACTGAACAAACAATGGTACATTCATAGCAAGAATGACAAGATCAGGGCCA
This sequence comes from Pictodentalium vernedei, assembly GCA_031216915.1. Taxonomy (NCBI): domain Eukaryota; kingdom Metazoa; phylum Mollusca; class Scaphopoda; order Dentaliida; family Dentaliidae; genus Pictodentalium; species Pictodentalium vernedei. Next base: position 217,504,918 of record CM062297.1, read on the forward strand.
TGCCTCGAAAATAGGCAACATGAAATAATTTCGTAAAAAAAATTATAAGTTACAGCCCTGATCATATTCTGCCACTGTTTTATCCTCTCATCCTTCTATTTCATTCATAGATCCACCATTTCATCCATAATTATGTGTCTGGCATCAGTTAAACAGAGATTTACAGCACAAATATCAGTGAGGTGTTACTAAATTTAGGGCCAAACAAAGAATGACAATTGGCGTCAATTTCGAGACCTCCTTGACACTGCGCTATGCGCAGTGGACAAAAGGTATGGAAGACCACATAGGACATTAAATTTCGGTTTTTGATGCAAATTTGGGAGATTGGGGGCAAAATTTGTGTTTGGCCCTTGATTTTAAGGAGTTAGCACCAGCTAAGTCTGGGTCATTGGTACAGTATAAAAATATGCAGGAAATAGGACTTGATTTAAAATTTTACTGGGAGATGGGTAGAGTGGCATGTATGTCATCAGGATATTTATACAATAGAAAATAAATGGAAATGGACATTGATACCTCATAAAGTTTCAGTTTATTACAAGAGTTGAATAGTTAATCTGAAAACCGAAATGATGCACAATGACAGCACAGGGAGCTGAATGAGAATTCAGATGCAATGCTTGAAAATAAACTATGTAAAACAAAGTAAATTGATTAGGTCAGTCTCACTGAAAAGTGGTATCCCCTTTTCTACCTAAAATACTCCCCTCCCCTCCCCTGCCCCACATACACACATCTCTAAGACCACACAAATAAATTAATTGATTTCTCAGTAGAATTTTTTTTAATCATTTAACTTTAAAAATAAAGCTGTTTTGCATCTCCAGTTACGCTCTTCAGATTTCAGCTTCATACATCAATCACAAAATGATACAGGGTCTCCCAATTTTGTAGTAATAATGGAAGAAAGTGCAAGGCAATAACAACATCGATTAAGGGAGGTTCAATTTCAGTGTGGGGGGGGGGGGGGGGGGGGGGGGGGGCTGACCAAAGGGACCAAAACATTTTTTTCCCGAACTAATGAACCCAAATTTTTTATAATAAACTTTGAAATATGATAAATTTAAAGTTTCAATTTGACAACCTCGAGGAGGAATGTAACTTACTGTAAAATAAGATTATCTTTCTTTGTTTTGGCTTCCTGTATTTCCAACTCAGTTGTATCCTGTAAAACATAATTATACAAATCAATACCCAAGTTTTAATTACTAATAATTTAGAGAGGTTCACAGGGTTCATTGTCTTAAATCTTTACCTAACGAATGGCCATATTCGCCTGTGTAATTAACAAATTAAGCAGTTGAAAGAAAAAATATTTTTCAAAACATTTCAACAAAACAATATAATGTTACCCCTCATTGGAACGAGCTTGCTGAGCGTGTTCCAATAATGGGACACATATGGTTTTGTTGAACTTTTTTAAACAAGAGGCCCCATGGGGGGCCTGAGGGCGCTAACCTGACATGGTAGCCTAAATATCAACCCAGAGAATTGATTTCAACAAGTTGCATCTGCTCCTCCTAAGAAAAGCCTCCTACCAAATATCCAAAGATTCTGCGCAGTGAATCTAAAAAAAGATTTTTAAAGAATATTCCTCATATTGAACTAAGTTATAATTCAGGCTCTCGCAGGGAGCCCATATATGAACCCAGCAACTTGGCTTTAACAAACTTGAATCTCACCCCCCCCCCCCCCCCCCCCCCCCCCCCCCCCCACCCCCCTAAGGATGCTGCACACCAAATATCAAAACATTCCAACTGCTGGATCTGAAGAAGAAGATTTTTAAAGAAAATTCCTCATTTTGAACTAAGTTACAATTCAAGCTCCCACAATGAGCCTAAATATGGACCTAGGGACATGGCTTGAACAAACTTGAATCTTACCCCTGAGGATGCTGCATAAAAAATATCAAAAGCATTCATCTGCTGGGTCTGAAGAAGATTTTTAAAGAAAATTCCTCTTTTTGAACTAAGCTGTCATTCGGGCTCCCATAGTGAGCCCAAATGTGAACCAAGGGACTTGGCTTGAACAAACTTGAATCTCAGCCCCCTAAGGTTGCTGCATGCCAAACATCAAAACATTCGACTGCTGAATCTGAAGAAGATATTTAAAGAAAAATTCCTCATATTGACTAAGTTATAATTCGGGCTCCCATAGGGAGCCCAAATATGGACCCAGGGACTTGGATTTAACAAACTTGAATCTCCCCCCTAAGGATGTTACACACCACATATCAAAACATTCCGACTGCTGGATCTGAAGAAGAAGATTTTTTAAGAAAAGTTAAAAAATTTATAGTAATTTATATATTTTTTATACTTACCAATGACCCAGACATAGCTGGTGCTAACTCTTAAAATATAGGGCCAAACACAAATTTTGCCCCCCAATCCCCAAAATTTGCATCTAAAACTAAAGAAAAACATGTCCTGAGAGGCCCTCCACACTTCGCCCCTACTGCGCATGCGCAGTGTCAAGGACGTTCCGAAATTGGCGCCATTTATCATTCTAATAACCAGTGCCTGGTAAGCGCTATGTACTCAGCGGGGAGGCAAGAGTTCCCAACTCCTGGGAGGGCCATCCCCGTCTGGGTCATTGGTAAGTATAAAAAATATATAAATTACTATAAATTTTTTAACATTTTTATACTGTACCAATGA